>ML675646.1:179368-211928 GCA_007922155.1 Mesoclemmys tuberculata | reverse complement strand
GATGATCATATTGGTCCCTTCTGACCTATGAGTCTATGAGTCTTATTTACCAGACGTGATCTTAACAGTCCATGAGTTACATCTGCAGTCCTTTGTATTTGTGCTGATTCAGTCTGTTTCCCTTTCCTTCCTTTTCCCTCCCACGTGTATTGTTCTAGGTTATTGTGACATCTCACCAACTTCCACTTCCTTTTTGCTGTAGGGCTCACAGTTGGGGTAAATCTATGGGCCCAACTGTTACAGCACTATTCAGGCTGTGACAGAATAGGAGAGCTCCCATTGCCGTGGTCACTAGGGATTACTTACAGGAACTAAAACACATTATATGAATGGAGCCTATTGTGGAGACCTCTAGTTTGTGCTCCTGCTGGACGGTAACTAGCCATGTTGTCAGAGACTAAACTAAGTGCTCAAAACCCACCACTTTCACCAACCGAAAGTTAGCTGAGTTAAATGCCCTGGCCTGGGATCTTGAAGGCTGCCTGCGTTGGGCTGTGGCAGAAGGTTTCTGGCGTTTGGGGATATGTCTACACCTAGATGAAAACCCACAGTGCTGTGTCTCAGAGCCCGGGGCAGCCGACTTGGGCTGCAGGGCTATAAAATAGTAGCATAGCTGTTTGGCCTCCTGCTGCAGCCTGGACTCTGTGACCCTGCTCCTTGGGGGTTTCAGAGTGCAGGCGCCAGCCCCAGCTGGAGCTGGTACACTGCAATTTTATAGCCCTGCCAGCCGGACCAGATGCAGCTGAGCCCTGGGTCTTCGCTTGTAGTGTAGGCGTATTTGGATAGCTAGGCAGGGACAAGCACAGGGAGGAACCAGCAGTGGTGATACGTGTTGGGAGTAGTGGCAAGGAACTGACTAGTGGCCTCCTTGGGGTGCTTTCAAGGAAGGTGTCTTAGGAGGACAGCAGCAGCTGAGCCGTTCTGGGTAAAAGGCCGGGTACGCTAAGGGTTAGGCGTCAGCAGTCCATCGAAAGGTCACATTTCCCTTTCCAGGGATCTTGGTAACTATCCTTGAGCATCTTGCTTGTTCCCTGTGGGACCTTTTGCTGTCCTGTGCCAAGCCTTTTGTCTTGGCGCACGACTCAATGGCTTCTTCCACAACCGGGAGATTGGTGGAGTTTAACGTGGTCTTTATAGATGCTTCTGTCCTCCTTGTGCATGTGCAGCTCTAAGGGAGTTTCCCTTTGCTGGGCCTCACTTTCTGCCTTAAAGTTTCCTCCTTTTCCTGGAGACTGTGCAGTCTTGATGCCTCGTATCCCTCTCTGTGGAGGCTTTATCCCTCTCAGAGCCGCTAAAGCAAAGCACGTACCTGGTGAGATGACCATGGATGAGAGCTTCTGCACTTCCCTGCTTTTACCAAATGGATATTTTAGTTTAGAAAACCTGTTTAACCCCATGCTGGTTACTCTGGTTCCTGTAGAGTCTGATTGCTCATGCTGTATTTGCTCATCATCCACATTGTGTGAACACAGAGGCTTCAGAAGAATTCTATATCTTGCCTGTTACCAAACAAAAGGACATGGCAGGGTATTACTCCAGTGTGTGTCTACTGTTTGTGGGCGGGTGTGGTTGTCACCGCAACCTACAATCTAGCAAACAGCCAGCTTGCAATTTATCTTGAAATATGCTGAAACTGATAACCATGTAATATCACCCTGCCATGATATGGGTGAGCTGAGTCGTGGTTAGGGTTTAATAGTCAAACAAACAGCAGTGTTATCTTCTAAAGTGACACCTAACAACCCATTTCCCTGAGAGGTTTTCAGGAAACCCCCTCCATATGCTGTATTCTCCCTGTATTTCAGTTACAAAATACCTGGAAGTAATCAGTGTTCCAGTATAGAACAATCGCTCTCCAGTGTAACCATGCAGAGTTTCATGGCTTCCTTTTCTCTGAGGCGCTGGTAGATATTCTCTGTCTTGAATCCAATGGTACAGAGCCAGGCTGTGTGGCTCTTCCTCGCTTGGATGAATGAGTGGCCCCAATAAGGTCAATAAAACACAGTCTTGGCCCATAGTGATGACTGCTTCCTGTGGTGCTGCCTCCCCACCTTCCTCACTGAGAGCCTCATTTCCGAGTGGACACTATTCCGTCATCCCCAGGAAAGGCAAGAACTCCTTGTGCTGGTCTCCACTAAGATTTTACGCACTTCTTTTGCAGCAAAAACAAACCCAAAGATTTCACTTCGCTTTCTAACGTTTGTGTGTTTTCACAAGGGCTGTGGCATTCTCCTAGCTGTATTTGTTTGTGCTCTCAGTTCAAGGGCTCTTTGGTGGACTCAAAAGCATCCTTCCTTTGCCATCCGAGAGGCAGGAACATAAGTTTTTAAATAATAATACAACAACTGATTCTTCAAATCTCAAACCACAACCCAGCTACAGCTGAGATGAAATAGGAAACTGATCTGAAAGGGCTGAATTTGGTGGCATCCCGTCAAATATGAAGGGCTGAACCAGTTTCCCTACCTCTGGCCTATCTGGCCTGTTTTGCTTCCGATACCAGGGGCAGAGTCTTGTGCTATTTTGTATTTTTGTGCACATGGAATTTAAGTTAAAATTTTCCCAGAGCTCTGGAAAATGTAATCGTCCCTTGCTAGCAGGCCCACTACCCCTTCGAATTTCAGCCCACAGTGGAGGTGAGAGAACAGAGGAGGCAATTTAAACAGCATGTAAAAATGGACTTTGCAGCTTGGTAAAGAGACAGAGTTCGTCATCTCCCACAGAATTTGTAAATTGTACAGATTCCCCAAATCATAGTTTTGTACGTCATGGGACTGTTGGCCCAAGAAAAGGAGGCGATTGCTCGCAGAGAGGGTTTTAAAAGCCCAATGGAAATGCATCCTTTAAAGCCGGATATTATTATTAATAGTTTGTATTATTGGCGCGCCTGAGAGCTCTAATTGTGGGCACGGCCCATTGTGCTGATATCACCATTTTAATTAAGCTCTTCAGAGCAGGAACTGTGGGTCTTATGTGTTAGTACACTGAGGCGCTAGTGAAGAATGGAAGCCCCAACGGCTAAGGCAAACTACTAAGGCATGGCCCCTGAGGGTTGAGGGAAGGTTGCCCTCAGTGATCCATTTCCCATATTATTTCCTCCATGTGTTTTCTTTGGTTCTGTCACACTGATGTAGTTCTCCCTACGCAATCTGCATACCTTTCGATAGGAAAGGTTTGTGATCTGTTGTGAAATTCTCCCATGACAAAACTCCCAGAGCTTCCCCGGCTGGCTTGCTGACACATTCGCTCCAGGCTCATTCAGCCGGCTTTCCACATGTCTGAAGAGGGAGATCAAATTCCATTCAGTCCTTTGCAATCCTGTTTCCCAGGAGCTTCTAGAACTTACTGTGAGAAATGAATGAGGACTTGAGCCAAGAGTAGCCAGCTGTGGTGATTAGTGAGTTGAGGCCGCTTGCTCAGCAAGACAGCACATGGGATTTCTGGCCCAACCACTTCAGCCTGTAAATGGCCATGTGCATAAATGTCTAAACGCTGGAGACTAGCAATGCTAATAAAAAACACGAATATGTGGAATGGCCGGGCCCCACTTCCTGGTGGGGCTCGTGAGTGCATTAGACAATTCCTTGCTGTTTATCCTGCATCATCAAGTATTGTCAGGGCCGTGGCTGCTGTCACCCGAAAGGAGACCTGGGTGCCCAGCCTCACCCCTCAGCTCTCTGCAGGAAGGGAAAGTCTGTGCGGGGACTTGCAGAGAGGGAAGCCAAACACAGGTTAGACTGAGCAAGTGAAACTTTATTAAACCCTATGCACTGCTCTGTGTGGCTGAATTGCTTCCTCTGTTCCAACAGCGTCCCTCAGTAACAACCCCACCAGGGAATGCAGGCACTGACTCCAGCTCTGTGAGCGCGACACTTCTTTTAATGTAGCCATTAAAAACCAATAACTGGTACCCAGCCCCCTGCCCTGTCCCTTTGGCCAGAAGCTCCTAGCACAGAACTGAGTTGGAATCTCGTCTTTACCACAGACTTGGCTGGTTACATCATCTTTCACGCAGTTTGGTCCCTTCTCTAGGTGATCACACTGGCAGCAACCTGCCTCCATCTCTGTCCCGCATCTCCACGTCTAGTGAACTTTGTTCCTGTGAAATCTCCTCCCTCCCTGCGAGGCTGGCGTCTGGACAGTTCTCTCCGTTCTGTGGTGGTCTCTGGGTATTGCATATGCAGGCTCATGTTTCCCATTCCTTCAGATGACTTCTTCTGTGGTTGCCTGGTATGAGCTGAGTGCCACTGCACTGCACTCCTTCAGGCCACTCCTGCTGGTGTCTTTCTCGTGACTGGATCCTCATAACAGTGCCTCTCTTCGGGGCTGGCAGGTCCACGGCTCATCTGTCGTGCTCTCGTGCCTGCATACTCTGATTGTTGGCCATCTCCTTTCAGTGGTATCTCCATCCTTCTGGCTGCAACAGTTATTCCCTCATCGGTAGCACGGTGTTGGTCCTTTGCACCATCCCTGCCGGCTCTGCTGTTTTGGCACCCCTATGACGGGATTCCTATGCGCCAAAATGCTAACTAGGGGACGGAACCAGAAGGAACAGCCTCATGTAACAAACGGTCACTTGGCTTTTTTCACAGTGGATTCCACCTTACCATTACTCCGTGGGTCTTGTGACAGAACCGGGCCAGGCGTGGACAGGTGAGTGATTTATCTGGCTCCCAGCCTATGGGGAGGAGCTACTAAGTCTGGGACTCAACTAAGTTTGGGGTACAACAAATGAAAAAACAGGAAAGGGCCTGGGAGTCAGTGTCAAACGGAGGGGACCGGACGGGGACACCGAGCAGAGAACACTGAACAGCGCCCACTGCTCCCAGAAGGTGTCGAGGGAGCCAGCGGACACGGCCCAAAGTAACTCTGCCTGGATACGTGAACGGACGGAGGAACAGAAATAGGCCCCACAGTCACAGCGTACCCCGCTAGCCAACCTCCTCTCCTGGGTGTTATAGATGGCCACCTTGGCCAGCATTAGGAAGAGGTTGACGAGGAGGTCCTGTGACTGTGGGGCCATGGATGGGGTGTGCGTATAAGAACAGGTACAGGGAGAAGGAGGAGCCAGAACAGGGGCTTCAGCCTGGTGCACTCCAGGTAGACGTGTGCCAGGGTCTCCCTCACGCCGCAGAAGGGGCAGGTGTCAGGGCAAGGGGTGAACTGCACCAGGTACACGCCTGTGCTCACGGCTCCGTGAAGGAGCCGCCAACAGATGTCCCCAGCAGGCCGTGGGGTCATGGTGGAATAGAGACTGGCCCACTGGGGATCCTTGCCCTCCACAGGTGGCGTAAGGTCCCACCACTTCATGTCTGGGCAGGACATGAGGGCGAGGAAGGGGAGGGCGTGGAGTACGAGTGTGTACAGATGGTCCCTTGGAGCAGTTTGGAAACAAACCGGCTGCAAGTCTCGCAGCGTGGGGAGCGGGCGGCCAGGGGCACTCATGGGGCCAGGGACCGATGACAGGAGAGTGAGTGAAGGCAGATATATCAGTTCCAGGAACAGCAGGTCCCTTTTTCCCTGGGTAGCTGAAGAGGGGTTACTCCTGGGTAATTAGAGCACGAGGAGCCTGTTAAAAGCCTGTCCTCCCGCCAGACAGGTGCGGGTGAAGAGCTGTGGGAGGGAGGTGAGCTACGGGGCAGCTGCTGGAGAGAATTGTGCAGAGACAGACGGGGGGATCCCTGCCCAATCGGGGCTGATGACCTTTCCAGGCCGGAGGCCTGAGGGAAAAGCCCCTGCCAGAGGAGCTACTGACCAGTGTGTTCGGCTCAGCGCGGCCACGCCCGCCGGCGTTATCAGTCACTGAGAGGCTCCCCAGGCCAGGAGGCCAGGCGGGGTGTTGCCCAAGCAGGGGGTGTGGATGCTGAGCCAAGGCGAGTGACCCAGGAAGCTTGAGGCGTTTTTGTGAAAACCAGCAGTGCAGAGCTGCTGGCTTGGGGCCCAGAGTCCAGGGTGGGACCAGGCCCCTTCCCCTTTACTGGCCATTCACCGGGGTGGCCAGAGCCCTAGCAAGGAGGCGAGGGTCTAGCAGCTCAGACCCGGGCCTGAAGGCCGGGGGGGGGGAGGAGGGGCAGCCATTTTGAGGGGCAGAATTTCTCTTGTTCACCACTGGAGGGGAAATCCTAGGGAATAAGGGAGTACCCCTGGCCCCCGCTTGAGGGAAGCACTGGACCCACTGAGGCAGAGAAGTAGCTCCCCCTTGGCTTTTGTCTTCTGCCCCTCTGCTAGTAGCGCTCTGACTGCCTGTAGTTTGGCATCACAGAGGCTACCAAAAAAAAAATCCATCAGCTTTGCCATTGAAGCTGGGAGACAGTTAGCCAATTTGCTTGGCCTTATAAAGGAAAATGTTCATACGGCGTTAATTAAACCTAAAATACGGGTCTCACCAGGCGTGCAGACTGAGGGGATAGCCGCCAGTTATACGGCTTTGACATGAAATCTCAGCACGTCTTATCCTGTAACCTTGGAAGGGGGGGTGTCCTTTCCACACTGGGTTCAGCAAGCTCTGCGGAGTTCTGTGATCCTGCCATAGGGCAAGTCTTCCCCACACGGGGTTCACCAGGCTCTGGGGTCCCACATGTTGACCTCAGTTTTATATACTCTGATTTCAGGGGGTGCTGGAGGGTGCACCCCCTCTGATTCCTGTCGGCCAAATGGCTCTTGTCTTGCAGCTTGCTTAGGTCTGCTGCTTCCGTCAATCGCCAATAGGTGGCATCAGCATATAATACATTTCTTTGATGCTTCCTTTAGTTGGTGGGTTTGGTTCATTTCATGGATTGTATTTCATTACTAGCCCTGACTATCAATTGGGGTCCTCTTTATAAGGAATTTCTCTTAATATTCACAAATGATACTCTGGTGCACTGATTATATCTGTCAACATTCCTGTTTGTGCGATACAATTTGTATCACTTCTTGGGTGCAAAAATCATTTACAAGGAAAATTAAATAAAACCCCTTACAGTCATCTCAATCTAGTGGACATGCTGCATGCATTGTTTGATTATAGCTAACACTCTGCACTTCACATCTTTTAAGGCCTATCATAGGAGATGACGTTACATTAAAGGAATGTTATCTAGGATTTGAATCTGTGATAAATGCGTTGTATAAGTGGTGAGAGCTTGTCGGTGAACCACCAAGTCCATCAATGTGAACCCATGAATCAATTCCTCTCTTGGCTAGTGGAGACATGCTGTTCAGAGGAAACAACTTGCACACAAAACAAGACACAGCCAGTCGATATGAGTATATGAGCTGGAGCCTTTGAATAGATTCACCATTCGGGAACACTCAATTGACGGCTGTAGCACAAAGTTTCCTAAAATCAAAACCATTTTTAATATCAGTGCATACTCTCCAACATTTGAGATGAAAATAGGCACACATATGGGGCACTGGGAGAGCAGGCAGCTCATAGCATAGCAGTGAGCAACCTAGAATGTACATTTTTACATTTGGATGCAACAAAAATCTGTTTCTTTCAATTGACTCACAAAATTAATAGTTGAGTCAACCCCTGCTGGAAAAACCTGATCTCATAAAACGACTAAAGTAATGGATGATCTTGCATATTTTCCATCAGGATTTCAGCAGAAAGCAGGGCTTGGGTCTCCGCAGCGGTGTTTGGTGAAAGGTGATCCTGCTGGTGTGTTTTGCAGCAGCAGGTCATCGCTGCGTTCTGTATCTGGCAAAAGGATTTCATCAGAAGAAACAGCATGTTCTCCAGAGCCATGATCAATGTCGGCTGGACCTGCTGCTGTGCGAGGATCATCAGTTACACACTCATCATTGTTACTAGTACAATAGCATCATCCCAGGAGTCTCTTTACTGCTCTTAATGAAGTAACTTAAACTGAAGTAACATTTAAATGTGATGCTTTTGGGGGAGCACATTAAACACACCCTTTTTGTACATGTTAAACCACGGTAACACATGCACATACATCATGTGTGTGGAAACATGCAATAGCACACTCACCCTTTCAATGAAAATCCATGCGCCGTGGAGCCATTTGAATAACTATCCAGGAGTACGTGGCGGTGGCAGGGTCAGAGAGAGAGAGTCTGTGGGGCACTGGCCTCGGAGGAGTACTGCACCCCTGCTGATTATGGGTGGGGCCCGTGCCCCCTTTTGCCCCCCTTTGTGGGAGAGGATAAAGCTCCCTGACCGAAGGGGGATGAGACCCTGACAACCACTCTGCGGGGGTGAGGGGTGTCTGTCTGCAGCCAGAGGGTGGATTTGGTGATGTGGCAGGGGTGGGCCCGGGCTGGTGAATACACAGGGACATGGTCCCTCTGCACCGGCCTTGCAGTGAATACCGAGGGGATCAGAGCAGAGGAGAGCTTCCCTTACCCCCTGCAAGAACACTCCAGCACCCAGAGCCATTCCACGCGGAGGCAGACGCTAGCCTTGTCAGCAAGGCCCCGCCACCACCATGGTGAAGCTCTGAATTAGAGGAGCAGACTTTATCTGAGGCCCTTGTAACCCGCTTGGACCTAGAGCTTGTAAATAAACATGCACTGGTCACCTGGGGAAAACGGGGTGGAAAGTTAGAGGGGAAGCGGGAATGACTTGAAATCAGAGGAACAGGACACAGAGTTAATGTGCAAATATTTGGAGAGAGGGTCCCAACCTTCAAGTTAATAAGTGACTGGGTTATCAGCCAGCTCCATGTTTCCTGGGAAAGGAATGATGCAGGATTCGTGGAGTTCCTCCCTAGCGGGGGACTCGGGGGAGAAAGAGCATTCAGGCGGTGAGAAAGCGCTGCATCTAGCTGCTTATTGCCATTTCCAATGGGTGCCTGGCCTGGCCTGTCGCAGCAGCTGCTTGTGCTCAAACTCCTCCGCCCTTCCCTGTGCTTCTAAGCAGGTTCCTGGAGTACCCCAGAGAACCTGGCTCTCCAGGAAGTGTCTTAGTCTTGCAGACTCTTTGCCACCTCCCATTAAAGCATGTCGCCCAGCAGAGTCTAATCCTGCCCTGCAGGACGGTGGTTCTCAGACTGGAGTGCCAGCCACAAGCAGTGCTCTCTTGCCATGCCCTTCCCCCAGCCATTATCTCCCTGAGGGGCACAGCCACTGTGGAGAAGGGTGGGGCGAGCTGAGTTTTGCCAGCACTCAGCCCTTGCCAGTTTTGAAGATGAAGGCCCAGGATGGTGGACTCTCCCTGGGTCTGACATGGAATAACGGCTGCCTCATGTGGATAGCCTGCAGAGGGATCCAGAGGTGACACACGCATGGGGCTCCATGGCCAAGGTTGCATCTAAGAATGGCCTTCAGCTTCTGGCCAGCTGAGGCAGGACATGTTTGCGGCCACTGCTGCAAAGGCCATCCAGGGTTTCTTGAGCTGCTGGAATTTGTGAGGGGGAGGGTAAATAGTGTCAGTCATTGGGGCTTGTCCGAGGAAGCACGTTCTGCAGCTCTCCTTTGAGTATGTGATTATGGAACAGAGCATGGACGTAATTCAGGGGCGGGAACCTGGCACCCAGCTCTGCTTTGCCCAGCTTGATGCGCACATGGCACACACAGTGGCAGGGCAGATGCAGCTCCCATGGGTAACCCACTCTTGCTGTTTTCATAGGCAGAAGCTGTACACGTAAGCAACTGTCCTGCCAGATGGTTCTCCTGCAAGTCTAGCTGCTACACGTACTTTCAGGTGCCTCAGAGCTGGGGCAGATGCTAAGGTAAGGACTCTCTCCATTCTCGGGCAGCTACTCTGGGTACAGTCCCACTGGCTGTCCCACGCTCAGTAGACACTGAGGAGCGTGTCTATCACATCCCATGTGTATGTCCCATGAGGGATCCCATCCAGTGCCCAGAACAGCCCCTGCCCCAACTTCAGGACTATGTTCTTACACTGCGCCCGTGGGGTTCATATCAGAGCACCTGTGGGAGAGGATGTGGATTAGATTTGCTCTGGCTTCAAATACACGCGGGGAGGGAATTATTCTGGCTAAAGATAGGCAGTGCTGGTAGAAAGGCCTACTATTGCCATTACCTGACACTTCCCATTATAAGACCCTGCGCTTTTTCAGTTGCTTAGGACCTCTGCCTCTGGTTAAAACTTTCCAGAAACGTTCACTCAGAATGGTTCAGCCATTTCCCACCCTCTTGCTAAAGCCGTCCGCTGATCAATCGGGGGGTTAGGCAGGAACATTGTCTGGTGCTATCACACAGATGCCCACCGAAGGTCAGCCGTTGAAGAAGCAGCTGCTGGACTGAGGTGGGCTTCTGGTCTGAAATACTTTGTTCCAAAAATGTTGAAACAGGAAATTTTGCCCTTATCCAAAGGCTATTTTCATGTTAGCTACATGAAATTGATGCGTTCTAAAGACAAGTATATACCAAACAGCAGTTTCTGCTGGAAAAATATCCAATGGAAAATGTTTGATCAGCTCCAACAACTTCACTCCATCCTCTTCCCCAAGCAAGGTGTGAGTAGTTGATTTTTCCCCATACTCTCATGCTTTTTTAACCAGCTGTCAATCCTCTTTACTTAGAGGGTTTCAGTGTCACCACCCCATATTCTCACTTTCCCCACATCTTCCCTATGTGGGCTGCAGATGAGGTAGTTTGCAGCAAGGAGATTGTCAATGTCACACTGAAACACGGGCAGCAAAATCCTCTGCTACAGAATAGCATCGGGGGGGAGGGAAGGGAATGGGAGGCACTGAAAAACAATCTCAGTTTGTAATTTTAACAGCTCTGCAAATTCTGAGCTTTCATTTACAAACACAAAAAAAGGCTGCAAAGATTCAGCCCTAATTTTTTCAGCAGGGGGATGGGGGGTGTTTTTCTCCCCCCCCTCAAATATCCCAGTGAAAGCTCTGTCATGGCCCCAACACTGGCCTGTGGGGGGCACCAGTCGCGCCCTCCTTGGAAGAGCTGCTACCCCACTGCTATCTGATATCCCCAAGGGCTCCCACTGAGGGGGGAATGTGTCCTCCTGGCCCCCCTCCCTGCGCTGGGCGCAGAGGCACCCCTAACTGCTGGAAGCAATGATGGGGCTTGCTCTGGTCCCCCCCCCCCATCCCCGCACTGGCCTAGTCCTCGCTCAGTCAATAGGAAACAGTGAGTAGCAGAGCCATTAGCAAGGCTGGGAGCCTGGCTCCAAACAAAGTGGCTCAGCTGGGGGCAGCAGGGCAAGCTCTCCGCAGGCGCCAGGCTTAGTGGGAAGCTGCCGCAGGCTGCACCATGATGCGCCCCTCCCCTGCACAGGCTGACATGCCGAAAAGGCAGGCGCAAGCTCCTGGTGGCACCCATAGACACAGGGCTGCTCAGGCAGGGCAGGGGCTGCTGCCCCAGGCCCGTTCAGGGACGATTATCCTCACAGGCAGCCCAGTTCTGGGACTGTAATGACACCAGGGAGCCACGGGGACCCCGGCCATGCAGGGGCCAGGCAGCCAACCCAACCACAGGGCTCCGAGATGGAACCTGTCACACCCCCACCCTCTCTGCCAGGCAGCTGGGCGCATCTGCCCCTGTCACTCCCATCCCAGATGCCACCAACACGGGGGAGGGCACAAAGGCAAGCATTGGCCCCCGGGCCCCAGAGACCCATGGTATGCCCCTGTATCCTGTACAGGAATAGGAATAGCTACACTGCTATAAAGCACCCTTATACTGATATTACCGAGGGTTGGGCTATGCTTTAAAACTAATACTGGCGGAGCTATTTTGGGCAGGCAGTGGAAAAAACACACCTGAGTGACACAGATATACTGGCAGTGTAGGCTGTGTCTATGCTGGGGGTTATGCCAATTTAGCTACGCCGACGTAAGTAAGCTGGCAAAGGTTCTGTAGTGGAGACAAAGCCTAAATCCACACTATATTTAAAGCAGTACAGCTTTTATGTGTAAACAAGGCCTCCCCTTATACGGGATGAAATAAGAAGAAAATTATTACAGCTGCAAACAAACAGGCTTCCACACAGCTTGAGTTCCTGCTTTGTCTCCTTTTGTTTACCAGGAACCAGGCCCTGCTTGAAGCTCCACAGTACATGGGGCTCTAGTGTCTGAACAGTTCACTGCTGGCAAACATATCACTGACAGCTTCACAGCAGAAACCAATGTGCTGCTAATCCTGCCTTGCAGGAAACTGCTGCACCTATTCTTTGGCATAGGGCACTGTGGGAACCCTTCTGTCCCTAGCCCCATTCACTGAAGTGTCACAGCAGGGAGCACAGCAGCCCTCCTTGGCCACAAAACCCAAAAGAGCTGTAATCACGCTGGAGCTGGGGCTGAGCTGTGCCGATGAACTCGGTCAAGCTGTGTATATGGGTTCCAGGCTGCCCCTGTCTCATTTTAACTGCAGTGGCAACAGGGAGTTCAACAGAAAGGGTGCAGAAGTGCAGGGCTGTGTAGCAGCATTAGCACGCCTGCCTTGCGGGTGTCTGTCAAGTGCCTTGCCTTTGAAATCGCCACAGCAATACATTGACCTGCGGGTAACGAGACGGGGGCCTGGAGAACCCTCGCAAGGGGAACGTGACGCAGTCAATGTTCCTGGGAAAACCTTGCCTCCTGCCTTGTCTCTCTGCTGTCGGGCAAGCCAGAGTCTGCATCTGGAGCGGAGTTGCAATTCCCACAGCCCGCCTGCCGTCCACGCCTCTGAGCCCTCCCGGCCCAGCTTAGTTCATTGCAAGACTCCTCAGTAATCTTTCCCTCCAGCCTTGCCCTTTTGCCCACATTTCTCTGTGGCCTCTTGCCTACATGTAAACAAGGCTCAGACCTGCACATACAAGCTCCTCCGCACCTTGCTGCTCTGAGCCATTTGGAGATGGGGGCTCTTTAATTTCTCCAGGCATAGCCACACCTCACCGGGAAACAACCCCTGCCTCTCTACCACCACTCCCCCCCCCTTGCAGTACTGCCTCCGGGTGAGGCCACCCTCACGGCCAGCACACCAGGGATTAGACAGGCTCTCCAGAGCTGCCAGCATCAGCTCCCAGAGCTTGAGCTATAGATCCAAGGCTCCCTAGGTGTGGTTGGCACTAGGCCCAGCGCCTCTGCAGATCAGTCCGGTACCACACTCACCAGCTGGACTGCCCCAGCACCAGCACTCAGACGCTTCGCGCTGCCATCTAAGCCTGCTGCAGATGGGCCGGGGCTGTATTCTAGCCCTCTCCAGCTGTGGGGACCCTTGCAGGGGTTGCACTCGCTCTTTCTAATTCCATTTTTCTCTATTTTGCGGCCCCATCAGATTCCTTTGCGACGCTATGTTGGTGCTGGTGTTGAAAAGGTTAAAAAGTCAGCACTGTGGCATATGTGACCCAGGCATGCGGGGCCGTCAGCGCAGCTGTGTACGTCTCTGCCTCTTTTCTCCAGAGCTCAGTGGCCGCTGAGACGCTGGTCCCACAGTGGCTGGGTGCAGGAGCTGGATGAAAGCAGCGAGCCTGGCCAAGGGAGCAATGTGTAACTGGAACAGTACTGGCTTGAGTCTGCCCCTAATGGGAAACCAGTCCTGTGCAGAGATGTCAGCTGACGCCCACCGCTGTTCCTGGCCCTTTGGAAATGAGGCCTATGTTCCCGCAAGCCTCGCAGGCCGCATTTGCATAGGAAAAGCGACTCCAGCATTGGCCCACCTCAGCCCTGGAGCTTGGAATTGGCTCCTCACACCAGTCCAGATGGCTGAGTCTTTTGTCCCTGGCACACACCAGGCTGGTGTGAGCATCCTGGATTAACACAGCAGAGCTTTCCAAATAAAAACCAGGCCTCCTCTGGGCTGGACTCGCCAGTGCTTGGTCACTGCATGCAGGAAACATCTTTAAAAAATCCACGCAGTCCTTTCGCTGAACAGGGTCACAAGGAAAATAGGCAGTGAACAGCTGCAGTGGACATAGAGTCCGTTCTGGAGCAGCTGTGGCATGCAGTTCAGGGGAAAACCAGGCTGGCTTTCCTGGCATTCAGAACATTGCAGATCCCAGTGTGGTTCTCAGTCATCCATAGCTCTAAATCTGCAAAGGGCTAGTTTTGGGGTATGGATTTTACATCCCACCAAAATGAGACATGCAGGAAACTGACTGTGCTGGGTGCTTGTAAATAGCTCCCACCCTGAGATCCAGGGTTCTGCATGTGTGATCACAGGACGCTGGGGGACGGGGGAGCACAAGGGGACCTGAGGGTTAGCAGCCAAGTGCTCCCGCGCTTTTGGGGATCTTGGCATTGCTGCAGGCCGGATGCGAGAACCTTCCAAAGACAGGAGGGCTGCTCCAACCTGGCCTTTCCTCAGAGCTCAGCCTGGGTTTCTACGGCGACTGCTTGGCCCCCTGGCAGCTGTGAGCCCTTGTGTTTCCCTGGTAAACAGGTGTGAGCTCAGGAGAACAGCCCTCTGTGAAAGTAACATTTCTCCAGACTCGCTGTTGGCCACGGAGGGCAGGATGGAGGCCACAGGAGACTGGCCTTGCAGAGGCTGGGCGTCAGACGCCAGCAATTCTCCCCTCTGGTAGGTTTGTCGCTGACTTAGCTAGTTCCCTGCTGGCGGGAGCAGGGTGTGGGCTCTCCCAGCTGGCTGGCCCGTCTACACTGCAGAATAACGCCTGCAGCAACGAGCTGCAGCGCCTGCTCCGTTGAGTCGGGCGCCCAGGACTATCAGTAACAGTGCAGATGCTCCCACACGGGCTGGGGCCTGGGCTTTGAACCTGGTGAGAGGGAGGGAAGGTCGCAGCGCCCGGGCTCCAAGCTGACGGGAATGGCTGCACTGCTATTTTCACTGGTAACGTGAGCCCCGCAAGCCCGACTCAATTGACGCAGGCTCTGAAGCTCTCTGCCCTGGGTTTTCCGTGTAGCTGTACCTGACTCGCTACGTCAGGCTGATCTCCAGCTCCCTGGCGCAGTCTCCCTGCTGCTCAGCGAAGGTGAGATCGCATCCCCCCCAGTCCCTGCTGTTGTGTGTTTGTGGGGCGCTGGCACAGGCCATGTTGCTGCCCCAGAGCTGTGGGCTAATTGGCCTGCGGGGGCAGCATTTCAGATGAACGTTACGGGTGTGAGTGGCTCTGGGCTAGAACACAGGAGCCTTGCAGCGCAGCTGACATGAATGCTTCCCATGTGAATCCTGCCTGGGAACATGAAAATGTCATGGATTGAGGGGAAGCCAGCCCTTGCGTGTGCCTTCGAAGTGACACTTCCTAGGCTTCATCCAATACCACTGCATTCCCAGGGAGGGGCGGGAAACATGCCCTTCCAGGAAATGTTTTGGCCCAGTTCGATGAGTGCTGGGGCACAGATTTATGGCCAGTGACTGTTTCCTGCCTGTAATGCTGGTCAGAAAAAGTCCGGGTGATGCTCTCTTCTGCTCACTCACTAGGTGCCGGTTAGCAACTGTGCATGCTGCTCTGATGTGGCTAAAGCCCTGTTTATCTGGTGCTCATTTCAGTCCATGCATTTTCCCCCAGTCAACCTGGTGTGTCAGGTTTGTAAGCAATCTTTCAGGTTTAAGGTGAGGGTGAGTGGGTATGGGAACATATTGCGCCGTATCCCAAGTGCAGCTGACTGTAGCTAGCGGGCATGGAAACGACTGAGCGTGACGTCGGCTGAGACAGGGCACAGGTACCTCTTCAGAGAATGTGTTTCTGGGCATTCCTTTCCTTGAGCCCATCAAACATGCACATGTACTACTGGCCGCTATTTGCTTTGCAGTCGACAGGGTGCGGGAGACCCTTTAAGTTGTATTTGAGTGCTGATGGATGCATTTACTTTTTCAATAACGCCGAGCTCAGGAAGGCTGTGGAGCTGGGCCTTCAAGGCAGGGACCACCAGAAGTCGGGTTGCAGGCACATCTTGAACTATGTAGGGATGGCCTTTTGTACACGTCCATTACTACAGCGAATCTTTAATTACAGGAATAAATAGCATTCCTCAGAAAATACAATCCCCACCAAATGCCCACAGCAGTGTTTTGAGTGACTGTTAATTGTCTTGTAGGAAACTATGCCCCCACTGGAGTGTCTCCCAGGCAGCAGTCATAGATTGGAGCTGCATAATGAGTTTTGCTATGGTTGGGCTTAAAGAAGCTTATTTTGTTCATTCTGGCTATTTCTAAGTGCAAGAAGTCAGCGGAGAATGTCATGATAATCTGCCATTGTTCATTTAATGTATGGATCCACTGGTGCGTGGGTGAAAGGCTAGCTTGGGCTCTGACTGAATAAATATGAGCAAAAGGAATTCAATGCGTGTTCACAGCACACACAGAAGGTAGGTTAAAAACAAACATACTCTTTCTAGGAGGTTGCATCGCAGCATGACTTTATTTCTTAGAATCCAGAACTTTAGCACACGAGAACCAGAGAGAGAGAGAGAGAAAGCAGGCTGCTCAAGAAGGCAGAGAAGCACAACTAACCACACCTTGCCCTAGGCTTCCCTGCAGAGCCCCCAGCCAGGAAGGATGACCAGAAAATGCCTAAGCGATGGCTTGTAATTTTAACACAGTTTTCAATATGCAGTCGCTGTGGACATCTTTAATATCACAAATGTTTTGCAACAAGGAATGGCACGAGAATCCATTGCTTTCTTGATGTATGCTTGAGCCACAAATGCAATGGAGCCAACTGGAAAATAGCTTTAGCATTGAACTGCTTTTGTTTGGCTCTAGTAAAATCCGCGGGCTTGACAGAGGTGGCATTCAGGAATTACAAACCCTTCCACCTTCTAGCAGGGCACGTGCCGTCTTTGGGAATGGTTTTCTTGTGCTGCCGCTACCAATGTGAACCTAGCAGTCTGGATTTGTGCTGGGAAGCTGCCTCACAGTGGCGCATGCTGTGAAGTCGGTTTATTTCTCCATGGCTCTGCTAGTGCTGGCGGATGAGCAGTCGGCGGAATGGAGCCCTGATATTCCCGTCTGTGGCGGTGGCCTTGACTGCTGTGCTGCAGGTACCCGCGATCTGTAGCTGTGCTGGGGCTGGTTCCTAAGCACAAAGAAGGACGAGCAGAGGTTTGTACTGTTTGTGCGTTAGCTACAGAGCCAGCTTCCCCCGCTCCCACGCTGCCCTGCCAGTGGGCCTGGGCCCTGCCCAGAGCGGCTCTTCTGGGAACAGACCCAGTTCAGTCTCTCTGGGCCATGCAGTGCCTGGCCACTCTGCTGTGTCTGCCAATGAGTGCAAAGCATGGTGGTGAATTGGTGATGGGGGAGCTGGCACCCACGGGCCACCAGCCACCCTCACTGGCTCCAAACGGGTCATCTCCAGCGGCAAGGCTCTGCAGTCCATTTGTCAGGCCTGGAGACAGCCAGTGTCCATGGAAGAGCAGGTCTCCTATTCCACGTGGCGCAGGCAGCAGTGCCTAGAGTTAAGGCTGCCCAGCACTGGCCTGAGCGGAGGTGAAAAGCATGCCGGTTGCAAAGCCGTGCCTGCCGCAGTTCACAGGGCCAGCGCTGAGGCTGGCTGTTGTAAACAGCTGCACGGGGACTGCGAGACGACAGAAGGAGACCTTTGGCCTGGACTCTGCTGTCAACAGAGCCCCCGGCAGCAAAACAAGCTCTCCCCAGCAGCGCAGGTCAGCACTGCCACAGCCAGGAGGTGCAGGCCTCCCTCACAGCCTGGCCTGCGCCCCTCGTGCTAGCCGCCCACACAGGCAGCTGGTGCTCAGGAGCTGCCACGAGACTTTGGCATGGAGGACGCAGCTACCAACGACTGCGTCATGATTCTAGCCATGGCCGCAGGATGCAAGTGCAGCCTGGCTACCACTGCTTCATCCGGTTCTCTGCGGGCTGGTTCCCGCACTCACCAGCCAGTGGAACGGCTTCCCTGGACTGTTACCCTCAGAACCTCACTCTCGTGCTGCTCCGGCTCCTGCAGGTCATGGCCCCTTGCTGGACAGTAAAACAGATGTCCTAAGAGAGCACTGCGACGCTCTCTGATGGTGCGTACGTACAGCACCTAGCACAACGGGGCCCTGATCTCAGGCAGGGCCTGTAGAGCACAGCCATAACAGACAATGAAGGAGGAACGTGGCCAAGGCCGAGGCAAGCCCTCTGTCCCTCTGCAGACACAGAACTCCACAGAGGTGGCTGCCCCATCCTGCACATCACTGCCAGCTACCCGTTCACACTTAGCTCCTGGGCGGCCCTGGCTGGCCACCCACCACCCACGGGGTCTAGAGGAACAGCCGGGTGCCAAGTGCCTCCTCCATCAGTTACACCTCCTTGCCTCCCACCTGTTTGAGCCAGTCCCTGGGCAGTGAGACCCTGGCCAGCTACAGGGGGCGAGGCTGCTGGAGGGAGAGGACACGGACCCCCGCCAGGCGCTTGCTAGGCCTGGGCCTGCCTGCAGCGTGTGGAGGGTTGGCCCAGCAGTCCCAGTGGGGAGGGAGGGATGCGCCCAGCTCGGTGACGGCACCATCACGTTCCCTGCAGTGCCCTGGACAGGCTGGGTGTGAGCTACAGGCTCAGCTCCACCAGGGACTTTGGCTCCTAACTCCCATTGAAATCATGGCCATTCAGAGCCTAGATCCTTCTGCGGAGCTGGGCCCTCGTCAGGGATCCGTCTACAGCCCAACGGGGAGCCAAGCTGCCACTGTGACTCAGGAGACCTACGACTGGTTCTGTGCTAAGAGCCACGGCGTTTCGGACGCAACCAGCTGACCCAGCGTAGCATGCCCCTGCGGAGCCGCAGGCTAGGCAGGGCTGGACAGACTGGTTTCCAGGCCTGGGATGGAGAGAGCGGACAGGTCTGTCCTTCTGGAAAAGCTTCTAGCTTTTTCTTTCCCCACTGCCAATCCCCCACCACTCCCCTGGCCCCCGCATGCTGGATAACGTGCTGGGGAAAGAGCTCGTCTGGCAAGGATGAGTTTGCGTTGGGCGCTGTGGAGCCTTCACTGGCAAATCCCCCCTGGGAGGTGCCTGACCCTCTGCCAGGCGCTGGTGGGAGCTCCTGGCTCTGGGCGGTCACAGGTGCAGGCTGGAACCCAGAGCGCGGGCTGGGTTGGGTGGAGAGGAGACAGCCACAGGGGGGCAGGCCCACGGGGCCTGGGGCAAGCCGTGCAGGTAGGCGATGCCTGTGGTGGTGAGTAGGCCCTGCAGGAGCCGGTGGCGAAGGTGGCTCCAGGAGAAAAGGGTGCTTGTTTTGTCGTGTTGGCCGGTCTGCGGTGACCTTTGGTTGAGCAATTAGTGAGGCACACACGGTTCGCTCCCCTGATAAGTGCAGGGAGGGACGTAGCCTGGCGCTGCTGCAGGGAATCTATATAAGTGCTGGCGGGGCCAGGGAGGAGACCTTGCTGCTGCGACGTGCCCATCAGCCTGCAGAAAATGTTCCGGCTCGTCAGACAAACCAGGCGCTGTTTGCATGTGAAGCAAGCGCTGCAGAGACAGGAGTGGCCCCTTTGGCCGGCGCACCTCACAGCTGCCGCACAGCAGGCCAGGTGAGGGGCAGCTTGGGGAGCCAGGCCTGAGGGTCGGGACCGGGGGCACCCTCCTTTGCCCCTGCCGGGATGCTCTGGGGGTCCTGGTGGCGCAGTCCCAGTCATCAGCGAGTGTCTTTGAATAGCTCTGTCCTGGGAGACCTGATCTGCGCGACACGCAGCCCCTGTGCACCAGCGTGACGTGAGGGGCTTTGGCAGTGCCGGGAAATGGGGGTCACGCCAAGGAAGGCCCTGTGATCTGGGAGGAGGGAACGCAGTGCCACACTGTGCTGCGTTGGTGGGTCAGCAGGTGAGGATAGAGTAGTAATACAAAGGGCCCTGGAGGGGTTCGAAATGGGGGTTTAAAAATGACCAAGTGGAGGCTCATAATCCCAAAGGCAGATGTGCAGGGGGCAGCAGGGAGCTGGGCCCCGGGGTGAAGATGGTAGCTAACTACAGACCAGTTTGCAATCTGATTGGGCTGCATATGCAAAGCCATCCCGACCCAGCACCCAAGAGAGGAGAGTGCCTTTCCCGCAGCTGTGGTGCACTACCTCCGGAACAGTGGGTGCAGCTGTGCACCCCTGCTTCCCAGAAAGAGTCCTTTTAAACAGGAACTAATTAATGTCCTGGTAAGTGGCTGCAAACAGTGATCAGGTATAAACCCCAGGGAAGGGGGCGAGCAGAAAGCAAGGCGTAGTGGTAGTGAATGTAGGGAAAGGCAATGAGGATGGAGTATCAGGAAATCACACCTGAGCCGTTAGGCTGTGGAATAACACCCCGAGGGAGCAGACGGGAGCCCCCTGCGTTTGGACATTTAACACACAGCTGGAAAGGACTGTAGGGAACAATCCCTCCCCAGCAGGGGGAATGGACCACACAGAGCAGCAAAAAGGCTCGTTCTTCTCTAAGTAGAGCTCTGTTATTAATCACCTCTACCTGGAAACAAGGGGTGACTGGGAATAAAACCAACACTCCCCGGGGAGGGTGGGAAAACAGGCTCTATAGTGTGCAGATTCCCTTCTGGAGCAGGAAGCAAAGAACATAAGAATGGGTCAGAACCATGGCCTGTCTAGCCCAGTATCTGTCTTCCGACAGTGCCAAAGCCAGGTGTTCCCGAAGGAATGAACAGAGCAAGGAATCCTCAAGTGACCCACAGCGCAGCAATGGAGTGGGGACCCTGCAACTGCTTTTCAGCCCTCGGCAATGGAGACATCTCTGTGATAGGCAGCGCACGGAACACGTCGCTGCCCACCAGGCAGCTGGTGTGTCCTCGCCCGGCTCTCCAGCCTGCGTTGGCAGAGGATGTGCAGTCAGATACCACTGCCTGCAGGGTTCTGCTGTCTCCGTTGGGGCCTGCGTTGGGTTGGCATGTGTAATGCGCCCGCACAGTCTCATGTGTCTGGCGTGCCCTCCGTGGCCTGGCAATGCCCGTCCTCTGTCTGTGCTCTGAGGTGTCTGTGAGCGCCTCCCGCCACACGCCGGAGGATGCTCAGCGCTCCCCTTCTCTTTCAGTTTCTCCACCGCCTCCGTGGAGCACTTGTCCCGGTCCAACTCGTGGCCCAAGGACGTGGGCATCCTTGCACTGGAGGTTTACTTCCCCTCGCAGTATGTGGAACAGGTGGAACTGGAGAAGTTCGATGGGGTGGAAGCCGGGAAATACACCCTGGGCCTGGGCCAGAAGCAGATGGGCTTCTGCTCGGCCCACGAGGACATCAACTCCCTGTGCCTGACAGTGGTGCAGCGCCTCATGGAACGCAGCCGCCTCTCCTGGGACGCCATTGGTCGGCTGGAGGTGGGCACAGAGACCATCATTGACAAGTCCAAGGCAGTCAAGACGGTCCTGATGCAGCTCTTCCAGGACTCGGGGAACACGGACATCGAGGGCATCGACACCACCAACGCCTGCTACGGCGGCACGGCCTCCCTCTTCAACTCTGCCGACTGGGTGGAGTCCAGCTCCTGGGATGGTGAGTGGCGTCCAGCTAGCCTTGGGGGCTGAAGAGACCCCCAGCTACGGCTCTGTCACTCTGGGCCCAGCCAGGGCTGCCAGTGAGAGCTGGCCTGCGGCAATGGCTGTCCTGGCCTCCCAGTGATTGATCCCCTGAAGTGGCAGCCCGCGAGGCTCTGAACTGAGGCGCAGAGCTAGCTACACCCACTGGGGAATCCCCCTCGTGGTCAGGGACTCCCCAGCCGGGGGCTTGCTGGTGGCTTCTACTCCCCATGTGTGGCGCAGCTTCTGTTCCGTAAGGACTTTACATGAGGCATGTCTGTGGAAGTCAAAGGTCCAGCTCCATTTTGGGGAGGGGATGTGATGCCACGCCTGCAGCCTGGCTGGGAGCCGCAGGGAACAGCGAGCGCTAGCCTCTGTGGCAGCTAAATCGCCTTCCGATGAAGGCTGCATGGTTCAGTACAGGTTCTGGCTGGTTGAATGCAGGGCAGACGTCCCAAGCAGTGTGACGGCCGGGGGGGGCGTGTCAGCTGCTGTCTGCTATTTGGGGCCCCTTGACATTATTTATGTTCGGCCCATTAGCCTGAATGTTGTCTCCATAGTCCTCCCAGCCTGAGCCCCCTGTGTGGGGGGTAGATGCACATCTGTGACGGTATGACAGCAGGTGACGATTGATGCCTGGTCACCGTGGCAGTGTGGCCATGACCCCTGTCTGCATGGGGACTCTGTACATGTCCTCTTGGCAGATTGTCTGTGGACTTTAAAGGTGACTGTCAAAGGTTTTCCCCCCAGCGATTGTACTTTGTGCCTTTTCTGGATTTTTTTTAGGATGTAAAGAGGGCTAGAAAGGTTCTAAACTTATCTTGGTGTCCTTGTCTCACAAGAATCCGGCGTGCTGGCTCTGGGCTTCCCTGCTCTGGCTGTAGGGTCTCCTGGATGTTTCAGAGGACGTCTGTTGTTATCTCTCACGGGCACGCTGGATGTTTAGCAAAGGCTTCCTTCCCCCAACACATTAGTCGCTGAAGTTCAATAGATGCTAGCAAAAGCAAACAAGTTTTAAAGGGACTAAACCTTTCATCTCCCCTTCCGAACTGCACTAGTGCTCTGGCAGCCACCCCAGACTTCCAGGCCATAACACTCCCGCATTTCTAACCTAAAAACAAGGAGGAATAAAACTTTGTAAATAAAAACCAAACATGTCAGGCCCCCTTTACCCATCAAAGCCAGGTGGTGGTGAAAAGACCACATGCTCAATTTTGTTTCCTTTGCTGGTCACCTCTCAGAAATCTGCAGCCTTCAGAGGCTGACCCTTTAAACTACATAGCAGGGCAGCAGAATACGGAGTTTAAGATCTCCGGTCTCAGGGGGTAGAGCTGCGTTACCTTTAGCACATCCACTAGGGACTGCACTTGTGCTACTGATGTGGCGTGGAAGGCGTTCCAATAGAATGTGTAGACCGGCAGTACTAACCCCTCAGACAGAGGGAGAGGAGTCTAGCCACTGGGTTGTAAGAGGTCGAAACGGCTGGGACATTGTTAACAGCCGGAGGAGGGAGGGCTGCAATTACACAGATGAATGTCTATAAAGGGTGCAGTGCTGGCAGTAAGATTATTGATCAATGTTATAGTAACACCCAAAGGCCTCACCTGACATTGGGGTTCCCCCATTGCGCTAGGTACTGTACAAACACAGCGAGCGATGGTCCTTGCCCTAGACAGCTTGCAGTCCAAACAGACAAGACAGACCATGGTTGGGAGAAAGGAAGGGTTACTGTTCTCTCCTGAAAGATGAGAGAGTTGTTTTTTTTTAATTTGGCGTACGTAGTTCGGTCAAGCCAAGCCACAGAGTTCTTCTCAGCGACGTTCCAGGCACAAAGAGCTCCAGGAAGATGAGTAATTCTCCAATCCTCAGCCATATGGCTGCCCACATTGCCAGAGTCTGGGAGTGAGGTACAGAGATTAAGTGATTTACCCAAGGCCCCGTGGCCTGTTTTCAGATCGAGGACTGGAACCCAGCTCTCTCAAGGACCCGTCTTGTGGTTAGGGCATTGGACCCTCCTTCCTCCCTCCCCATGGGGCTGCTATTGTTCCAATGAAAGGGGATTTATAGTCCATGGCCGCATCTAATATGTTAAGCGTGGCAAACGGGTATAAGCTGTGTTGAATGTCTACTGGGTGCAGGTGTTAGGCAGCCCGGTGGGCAGGCAGGGCACATGTTTGTCATGACCTTTTGTTTCCCTTTGACCTGTACTGAACACTGCTGGCTTTCCATTTCTTTAATGGCACCAGCCTCAAGGGCTTTTCCCATCTTCTGGCTATGCAAACGCAGCTCCAGGGCGACATTTGGTTCAGGGATACTCAGAGACTGAGACTCACGTGGGATGTTTTCATGCTGCTGCTCTAACCACGTCTGTTCTCATCCCGCCATAGGGCGCTATGCTGTGGTGGTCTGTGGTGACATTGCCGTCTATGCCACTGGCAACGCGCGTCCCACGGGAGGGGCAGGCGCGGTGGCGATGCTGGTTGGACCAGATGCCCCTCTGGCGCTGGAGAGAGGTGGGTACCATTCATAGAGTGGTTGTCTTTCCTGGGAGTATTCGGTGCATAATAGGCCACTGGTCAGGGCTGACTTATTTCCGATGAGCTGAAATTACTAGGCTGGAGTCCTTGGGAGATTGCTGCTGCCTTCACATCTGTTCCAAACCTTTGGACCTTCAGTTCCCTTTTAGGCAGCTTAGCCCTGGAGACGCCTGATCCCAGGGGGTGTGTCTCCTTGACACCAGCCCCTCCTGCACCTGGCAACAATTGCTGGTCCTGAGGAACTCATTTTTCAGGATGGGGGTGGGACAGGGACACTTTGTGGCTCTTAACCAGATGATCGGCTGTGTCCCTGGAGTGCCATCCAATCTCAGCCTCCGGGGCCTCTCTGTGGCATTCCCCTCGGCGAACCATGATACTGCCGTCCTGGCGAAGAGAGGGGCTGGGTCCAGGGAGCGCACTAAAATGGTTTAAACCCATCCTAGAGGGATGCACTGACAGGGCAGTGATAGGAAACTGCGCAGCTGCCTCTGAACACATCCTGGGTCGTGTCCCACAAGGACCAATTCGCTCACTGCACCTATGCAGTGTCTACACACAACCGATAGAACGGGCCTGGCAGCATGGACACACGTGCCAGCAGTGTGCCAATAGCCCACAGCTGTGCCGCACCACTGCTGCCAGGCTGGCCCGGTGCTGGAGGCCAGAGGAAAGCACAGTGTGGACCGTGCAGCCAGGGTGGCACAAATGGTCAGTCCATAGCTTCGGTGGCGCCTGGCTGCCTCGGTGACACTGAGCTGTCACATAGCAGCATCCGGGAGTAACGCTTTCTGCTGTCTCCGGCTGGCTGGGAGATGCTGTCCCACCCTGGTAGACAAAGCCTGGCCTCAGGCCTACACAGTGGCTCCTGAAATGTAATGTTGTGAGGTTTTTTTGCAAAGGCCTGTGGTGGGTTTTGGCTCAGCGGTTTGTTGCAGTTGGGGCTTCGGAGCATGGAGAGCTGGTTTGCGGTTCTGTCCCTTTGCTGTCTGCGATACATGCTGCTCTGTCCGTTTTTTCTCCTCCCAGGCATTCGGGGCACCCACATGGAACATGTGTACGATTTCTACAAACCAGACCTGGCTTCAGAGTACCCCATGGTGGATGGGAAACTCTCTATCCAGTGCTATTTCCGGGCCCTGGATCAATGCTATTCTGTCTACCGCAAGAAAATCCAGAGCCAATGGCAGAAAGGTACAGAGCCTATGAGTGAAGCAGGAAATCTTGTGTGTGCATGGTCCCATTACGTCAGCCTGGTACCTGCTCCTCTGCCTTTGTAGGGGTCACTGGCTGTCTCTCTGGGCTCCTCCCTTGTGTCTGTCCCTTCTTCCCCCACCTAGGGCCTGTGGGTTTCTGGGCAGGAGGACAAAGGGGCCATGGGCTGGAGGGGCCATGAGTGGTGGGAACACAGGAGCAGGGAGAAGAGGTGGAGCCACAAAAGTTGATGAAGCTGTAATTTATTGGCCTCTTACCAGGCTTCTAGCCAGACAAATGAAAGTGCTGGGGGAACAATTTGAAAGAGGCTGGTTAACACAGAGCCAGAGGCCAGGCACGGCTGAGTGATTAGACAGAAAGATGCACATACTGGAATGGTGGCTGCTGTTTTCTCCATTAGAGGAGTCTTTAAATCCTTGTTAAAATGTTTCCCTGCTGTGACCCGTCCAGGGCTCTGTACCTTGCTGGTGGCAGCACTCCAGGGCCACGAGGGCGTGCCCCATCAGGCGAAGGCGTGAACACCTGGCTGTGTGGGCACGTGTTGAATAGCCGCTGTAACCCACCCTCCCCACAGCACAGGCGCCTGACGCCTCCAGGCCGACCTAGGCAGTAGCGGCTGGGTCTGAGGCATGTGTGGGCTGCAAGAGCCCTTCCAGCTCTGCTTTTCAAGCTCACTCCTGAGCAGGAAGGGTGAGATGCTGCCAGAGAGCTGAGACTTTGTGAGGGACTGGCCTGCCCTGGTTAAGTGTGAGGGGGAATGTATTCCCCTCTGTCGTCCCCATTTTGGGCGTCTGTGGGGTTGCCAGTGTCTCCCTGAGCAGGATGGGAAGGCCGTGGGTCTCTCCTGCACTCACCCCATAGCCCTGTGTGGGGAAGATCAATGGCTCTGTGCCGTCAGTGCCTGGTGCAAGGCCGGCAGGTCTCTCTCGGTGTGGAGTGGGGTCGACGGGTCTCCAATTAATGCATGGCTTGCATCTCCTATTCTGCTGCAGCGGGAGTGGACAAGCCTTTTACCCTTGAAGACTTCCAGTTCATGATCTTCCACACGCCCTTCTGCAAACTGGTGCAGAAGTCTGTGGGGCGAATGTTGCTCAATGACTTCCTAGCCGCTCCTAACCCCGACACACAGAGCGGCATCTACAAAGGCCTGCAGGCCTTCAGGTGGGTGAGCACGACGGAGCAGGAGCACTCGCTGCTCAGGGGAGTGAGAGTCCCTCGCGCTGCCGACATCCTCAGAGGGGCGATTCTGCTAGTGGGGGCTGCGGGAGATGTTCTCCTAGCTGGGTCCATATAAGGGCTGCACAGGGTAGGGCCAGTTTTTCTCGGTGTCTGCTAATAACGATGCCCAGCTTGTACTTAGTTCTTCTCTTCTTCAGAGCTGTATGAAGATCAGCACCCTTCTCCTCTCACAAGTGGGGAAAGTGAGGCACAGAGAGGGAGGTGACTTGCCCAGCAGGCCAGTGGCAGGAATCGCAGCCAGTTCCCGGAGTGCCAGGCTAGCGCTCCATGCTGCACTAGGATTGTCCAAGTGGGGACGGAGTTTTTCCTTGGGGGGCTGCGAAGGCTCAGGGAGTGAGATGTTCCAGGAGGGCATTGGGGTGAGTGTGGGGTTTCCTCCGCAAGGGCAGCAGGAGATGGGGAGGCGAAGGTTTCCCTGCCAGGATGGCGGATGTCATGGAATGTGTTACTCCTCCGGCAGCAGCAGCGTGCGTTCTGGCAGGTGGGAGGGTCTGGGAGCACTTGGCTCGGCTGGCACACAGAAGGTGGGGCCAGGGCAATGCTTGCAGAGAAGCTGTGGACATTCAGAGGGTGCGAGGGCCCTGGCAGGGACTATGGACATTAGGACAAGTAGATTCCTGCCTTGGGGGATGCATGCGGTCGGGGTGGACGTGGCTTGCTGCTGTTTGCTGGGGCGCTGAGTGCATTTTGGCTGCAGTGGGTGTTGCAACAGAGCCAGAGTCAGTGGGCAGGAATGTAGCCTCACCCCCATCGCCTAGAGATCCCCAGTCACGGACCAGGACCCCACAGACACAGAACAAAGAGCTGGGCCCTGCCCCGAAGAGCTTCCAACCTACGAGAGAAGACAACAGGCGGGTACGGCCAGGGGAGCAGAAGGAAACAAGGAGACTGTGCAGGTCAGCGTGGGGGCAGGGTCTCAGCCCTCCGGCTGCCCCGCCGTAGTCAAGGCTTGGGTAGGCACGTGGCAAACAGGCGAGCCCTGCTGTCGAGTGATGCTTTGGGAGGTGCTTTGCTATGGACAGAGGAGGATTGTTTGCTGGGGGAGCGTGCGTCGGCAGCAACTCAGTAATTAAGCCTGAGCAGAGCTGTGCACGGAAAGCCAGGATTCAGCCCTCCGTTATGTATGAAAGTACAGCAGCTTCTCCTGCAACTGGAGCGGCTGCTGGTGGAGCATAATGAATTTTCAGAGAATTCACAATCAAGCTCAGGGGTCCTGTCTTTTAAAGGACGTTCGCAGTGTTGTAGCCGTCTCGGTGCCAGGATCTTAGAGAGACAAGGTGAGTGAAGTAATATCTTTAACTGGACCAAAGCTCCCCGACACAAGTTGGTCCAATAAAAGATAGTGCCTCTCCCACCCTGTGTTTCTAATTTCTTAAAGGCCATAGCTTTAATTTTATACCTGCCTTTTTTGCCCCTAATAATCTCAGGGACAGAATCGCACCGACTTGTCAAACTCCCTGCGGAGTTAAAACTCCTGGAGATCTTCTGCACAGGCCCATCTCAGTCACTTGTTGTTAGAATTATGGTCATTCCCCTCCACCATTCTGCATAACTGAAGGCTTCTCCTCCCACAGAGGTGAATGCTAGCGGTCTCCTGGAGAGCTCCATGCGCTGCCCTTTTTCAGAATGGCTGCTCTCTCCTTTTGTTCCCAGCAGGACTGAAGCCCGGATCTGCGTGCACCTACACCTCCTCGTGTGCTAGGGGAGCGCCATCGGCCCTGAGCGCCCTGTTATTTCAGTCCTATTGAGAACATTTTGCAATGGGGTGAATTCTTTATCACCATCTTTCAGCTATGGAAAATAGGGACCAAAAGCGCCCAGCAATCTAAATATCTTTCCAAAACCTGCCCATTGCCCAGGGGTTTGTGTGTATGTGCAAGGTAATGTCAGGGGGGTGCACAGGGGGAGCTTGTGGGGATAAAAGAGGCAGGTGGACTGGAGGAGGGGTTTTGTGAATGGGGTGAAGCTGCACAGAGGACGTTTGGAGGACAGAATGTAGTGGGAAATGACTGCACTGCTCTGCCAAAGCAAGTGTCAGCTCAGTTTAACCTGCCCTTGAGCCCTGGCTGCACGGCACTGGTCCAGAGAGAGGTGAGGAACCGAGGGCTATGTTCAATTATAAAAAAAAATTCAGCTTGATGCTTCCTATCTTCAGCTGGTTCGAAGTCTCAGCTAGTAGCATTGCTTTCGAGTTTCTTGTTCGGCTTTCATGTGTGAAATTTCTCATTTAACGGAAAGCCAACACCAAGACACAAACAATGCTAGAAAGCTGAGAGAAAAGAAATTCAGGGTAAAATACACTACAGAGACGGTGTCATTATCCCTGCACCACCAAACTCAAGGAATTTCCAGATGAAGCTAAATGTAGAAGAAATACAAACGTTTTGATAAAGAAATGCACTGTTAGGGAACCCAACAACCTGAACTTTGCCCTGGCAGCCCTGTGAATGTGTACTAGGGACATTTCACCCACCTGAATTCCTGCTCCCTTTTCCCCACCTTTCCAGAGACAGCTTCCTCAGTCCCTTCCACAAAAATCTCACCCTGCTTGAATTCCTGTGGTCCCTCCTGGGAAATCTCATCCATGCAGGTGAGCCAGGGTGTTGAGACCACCACAAAATCACATAAGGGCTGCCAAAAATGGAAAAATTATGACTTTTAAAGAGACCAGCTGGGTGAGGTAATATCTTTTAGACTCTGGTCCAGTAAAAGACATTACCTCACCCACCTTGTCTCTCTAATATCCTGGGACCGACAGAGCTACAACTCCAGGACATGCCTTTGAAAATCAGTTTAATCTTATCTGGGTCCATATACACTAAAATGCCTTAAACATAATTGTGTGGTCTCACAGTTCAGGGCAACTGCGCCTGTATTCTCCTTCTGAGATCCAGCCAGGGCGTCCACTCCCAGGCTTCCTACTCCCAGCCGCCACCTCTCCTGGAAAGAGACGCGTCTCTCTCCCTCCTGCCCTAAGTCTTTTCA
Source organism: Mesoclemmys tuberculata (assembly GCA_007922155.1). NCBI lineage: Eukaryota > Metazoa > Chordata > Testudines > Chelidae > Mesoclemmys > Mesoclemmys tuberculata. The sequence continues at coordinate 182,637 of ML675646.1, read as the reverse complement.
GGCTGGACTGTTGTCTGCCTACACTGAATTCCCCAGCAAGCCAGACTGCCGAAGCATGCTCGCTTTGTCTGTCTCCTCAGTGGTGCTGCACACCGCAATTGTTCACAGCTGAGTTCCCGCCTTGCTCTTTCTAAGCAAGCACATTTATTCTTAAGGCAAAAGCCTTACAGAGAAAACACTGCAAACAATAAAGGAACTTACACCTGTGCTAACGAGCTCACAGGAGCTCACCCCCTGACTCCAGCAAGGTGATCCATTAGCAGGTGAACAGTCCTTCAAACCCCTTCAAGTGGTTTCTCTGTGGTTACAAGTTCATAACCACCTTGGCTCAGCATAAGCCCACCACAAATCACGGAGTCCCTCTTTTATCCAGGTGGGGCCTCTGAGCTTGTCCTGGTGTAACAGGTGATCTGCAGACTGTAGGTTACCCTTCAGGGCACAGCCTCAAAATGTTGCGGCCAGAGCTGAAACGTTGCCATCTCCCCACAAGTATTTCCTGGGAACCCCTCTCAGCGCAGAGCTGGCCCTGTCTAGAAGCTGTACTGCTGGAAGGGATTTGGGCTGGGCAGCTGGTGCGTTTTCACCCAGCAGTTTGTCCCCCTGACTGGTTTTGAAGGTGTTTCGTGACCCACCTCCTTCTCTTTCTTCCCAGGGGGGTGAAGCTGGAAGACACTTACTCCGACAAGGACGTGGAGAAGGCCTTTCAGAAAGCTAGTCAGGAAATGTTCAGCCAGAAAACCAAGCCCTCGCTGCTCCTCTCCTCTCGCAACGGCAACATGTATACCCCGTCTATGTATGGTTGCCTCGCCTCCCTCCTCGCACAGTGAGTCCCAGCGCTCGGCCCCCGAGCCCGAACCCAGCCCCACCCGCCTCCCCAGGCCTGGGGGCTCCCCTCTCCTGGCAGGGAACACACCAGCTCTGTGGGGGGATGGGTGTGAGAGAGGACATCTGGGAGAGAGAGTGGGTGTGGTGGGGGATGTAGCTTTTGTCACAACAAAGGTGGTGCACCCGCCCCTCTCCTGGCTGCAGTTGCTCCGTCAGGAGCTGGGTGCGGGAAGGGTGGTTCCAGGGTGCTCCATGGTCTGCTCTCTGCCATGGCCACTTTCTGCTTTTCTCCCCCACCAGCGCTTGGCTTTGCAGCTTTACATGGCTTTACGTTTCGATCCTGGCCTGGCACGGCCGGATCTGCACCTGCCCTCGGTGTCCTTGTCACCTCCTCCCAGGGCGGGCTGTCTGCTCTGCCCCCTCCCCCCAGCAGAGGTTCTCTCCCCGCAGGGGGCAGCCATGTTAGTTGCAATGAAATCTGAGGGGCCAGTGCTGTTTAATCAGACCCAGGGTGTGTTTCAGAGGCAGAGGGGAAGGAGCTCAGCCCCCAGCAGGGTGGGGTTGTCCCGGCTCCCACAGGCCGGCACTCGCACATTGCAAGGCTGGCCCTCTGCACCCACTCCCCTCCCAGCACCGAGTTCTGCCTGAGACACAGCAGGTCCCCTGCTCACCCCCTCGCAACGTGCCCATCACCATGCACACCAGGCTCTCCTGGCTGGTGCTCTGCCAGCTGCTGGCATCTTGAGGCATGGCTGAACTTGAGCCTTCTAGGCCCATAGGCCTAGCTTGACTTTGAGGGGGGGGCGTTAATACTATGAATAATAGGTAGAGGTCTAACTTCCATATTTACTGAATGACACCCCCATCCCTCCTCCCACACCGCTAGAGGTGCCCCATGCCCCATAGGGATCCCCCCTGTGTCCCATTCCCCTGTCCCAGGGAGAGACTGATCAGGGATCCCCCACATCCAATAGGGAGTCCCTGGAGGGACCAACAGACCCCCTGGATGTCTGCCCCTGCCCCCCAATATCTGGGATGATGTCCTCGGAGCTAGGGTCCCTGGCTCCGCACCTCTCCCCTCGCCGCCAACACCAGGGAGTCATGGGAGCCTGCCGGAAACCAAGGGGTGCTGGGGGAAGCGCTGTTGGGTGGTGGCCCCGAAGGACTCGTGGACCAGGACGCGGGAGCCCATCCACAGCTGCACCCATGGGGCGTCAGGCCGGGGCATGGGCGAGGCAGGGCGCAGAGAAGCCTGTGGCTGCAGCCCCAGTGCAAAAAGGGCACCCTGAAGCCAGCGTGAGCCTCCTGCTGCCTGCACGGGGACTGGTTTACAGATTAGGGGGCAGTGCCCCGTTTCCACTCATGTCTAGCCCCCCATTCAAGGGCCCTGCTGGCATGGAACGCCATGAGTCTGCCCGGAAACCAGCTGGCGGTGCCTTCTCCCCCCGCCCGCAGCTCCACAACCGGCCTCTGCTCCTCGCGGGCTGGATCCCACGGTCTGGCACACTAGGAACAGGAAGTGATCCTGTCCTGCCCTGCTCCACCAGCTTCCCAGGCCTGCCTCATGTCACGCGGGGGGAGCTTTCCGTGGTGCAGCCAGATGCAATTTCTGGCTGCTCCTGCCCCCAGTTTAAAGCAAAACTCTCTGATTTCCAGTGTCCCCCCAGTAGGAGCGGATCAGCCACAGCCCCGCCCCCCTGCCCCTGGAACGTCCACGTGCCAGGACGTGCGGGCAGCTCCCAGGATTGGGGTGTGCAGCATTGGTGGGCGCGCTCCGATGATGGCTTGTTTTGCATTGCTGCAGACACGCGGCTCAGCAGCTGGCCGGCTCCAGGATCGGGGCCTTCTCCTACGGCTCGGGGTTGGCTGCAAGCTTGTTCTCTCTGCGCGTCTCTCAGTGTGCTGCCCCGGGTGAGTCCCGTCCTATTTGCTCCCTCACTCTCTGCCTGTGTGCTCCGCAGGGGGTGGCTGATGGCCATGGTGGGTCTCAGCAACTCTGGCCTGGGGAGACCCCAGCCCTCACTCTGGGCATAGCTGTATATGCCACTCATGACGGCGTTGGAGCAGGGCTGGGGCCAGAGAGTGGGCCTGGACCTGCCCCCGGCAGTGGTGTCCTGGTTGCAAAGACCTGGCTCTGCTCGTGGCCATGCCCTTGATTTGGCCCCCTCTGCCAGAAGAGCAGATGTGACCCCCCTCCCCACAGCAAAGGGCTACTTCTCGCTCGCTGGCGGGGAGGGCGCTGGCGTGTCCGGTGCTGCTGCAGGGCTCTGGGGCTGAGCGGAGGGAGTCTGAGGGTCGTAGCTTGCAGGCTTTGTATTGAACAGGTGTGGGGGGGACGCTTCCAGCAAGCTGCCGTAAAGAACTCCCGCAGCAAACCTGACCCAGGATCTGGCCAGTCTTGACGTCTGTCGTGTGTAAGGTCTTGGAAAAAATTTTAAGGGAGA
>ML675646.1:160963-174368 GCA_007922155.1 Mesoclemmys tuberculata | reverse complement strand
TATTGGTCCCTTCTGACCTATGAGTCTATGAGTCTATGAGACTGTGCCAGCCGCCAGTCCCTGCTGCTCCAGAGGCAGGTGCACAAACCTTGTGGGGAAGTTGAGGGATTGCTTGCCCCTGGGGGTGGTGGGCGTTTATTCCTAGCCCCTCAGCAGCTGGCTGAGATTGGAACACAACCCGACTCAGGGCGGGCTGGCAGACAGTCCTAGGGAAACCATTCCCCCAGTGCGCAGGGGCTGCCTGCGTTCCTACCCCACCCCCAGCTGGGTGTTGGGCTCAGGGCTCAGGCCACACAGTGGGCGAGGTGGGATCCGTTAGAGATTTTGTCAGCTTCTGAGTGGCTGTGCCTGCTTGGGGATGGAGGCAGAGGGTGCACAGTGCCCGTGGCAACAGCTGGCATGGGCAATTACCCAGGCACCCGTCCCCTGCAGGGGACTTGCGATCTGCTGCTGCACCACCCCTGGCTACCCGATCCCTGCTCTGACCCGGCTCGCTGGCTCACCAGGGGGTTTCTCTTTGCCAGGTTCCCCCCTGGACAAGCTGGTCTCCAGCCTCTCCGACCTGCAGACACGCCTGGACTCCCGGAAGCGTGTGTCCCCGGAGGAGTTCGCAGAGATCATGAAGCAGAGAGAGGAAAGCCATCACCTGGGTGAGGGAGCACATAGTGGGGGAGAAGCAGCCAGCTGCGGCTCGTGCTCAGGGGCCGAGACTCAGTGAGGCTGGACTTCTGACTGGGCCCCTCAATCCGCATATGGGCACCTGCGAAAGTGCCTGATTTCCAGCCAGGCTGAGCACCCGCAGCTCCTCCCGAAGTGTGTGTGGGAGGGTGAGGGTGCGGGATTGAGCCCACGCCATTACTCGAACACTGATGCAGAATGTGCTGCTGCGGCTGGGGGCTGGGTGGTGGTGCATCCGAGTGGAGTCCGTGTGGCGGGCAGCTGGGAGCCTCACTGGCCTTAAGCCAGCCCGTGTGAGCTGCTAGTCACTGACAGACACCTGACATGGACCCACACCCGGTCCCCTCTAGGGACGGGCCTGAAAACCGCTGGGTAAGCCCAGGAAAAGGGCAGGTGTCTCTTCTCCCAGCCTGGCCTTAGATGCAGAGCCCCACGCACGCACCATGCAAACTAAGATCTCTTTTTCCCCCAGTACCCATTTTTCCTGCTTGGGGAGCATGGGACCCCCTCGCTCCCAGTCACCACACAAAGCACGACTCTGAGTGGGAAGATGCTGGCCAGGGCTCTGGAGCATCATTTAGGGCCCTCGCCTGCCAGGAGCCCCACTGAGCTGGGATATGGGGCGTCCCTCCCTGAGTGTCTTTGCTGGCAGAAGCTTGCTGCGACCAGGCTGACAGCTCCCCTGTAGTGTATATTCAGACACTACAGCTGCAGCCCAGGCCTGGGGGTCCAGAGACCTGGCGTCTGTTTCCAGTGGTCACTTTCAGATCTCCTCCTCCCAGCCAGGGCTGCTCATACAGGACTGCATTGTGGGCCTGCAGGGAGACCCAGACCTCAGGGTCCAGCCACTGCCATTCTCCTTGTGCCCTGGCACAGCTTTGATGTCAGGGGCTGCAAGGTCCCTGCCTTGGAAGAACACAGACATGCTGCCAGGTTGCCGACAGCCCCACGGGGCAGCCACCGTTCAATCCCTCGCCTCTCTCTGCAGTGAACCACACTCCCCAGGGATCCAAGGACGACCTGTTCCCTGGCACCTGGTACCTGGAGCGAGTCGATGACAAACACCGCCGGCAATATGCCAGGAGGCTACTCTAGGGGACACAGGCTGCCAGGTGGGTCTGAATCCTTGGGGCGGAGGGGACTGGTGATTGCAAGGCAAGCAAAGGCAGAGGGGGAGATGGGAGAGTGGGGCAGAGGAAGGTGGGATGAGACAGTATTTGTAGAGGAGGAAGGAGGGCTGGCTCAGTTCTTCCCGGAGGGAGGGCCTTCCTTTCTGAGTCCGTTTCTTCCTGGGCAGCAGCAGGACAATTTCTTCAGGGCAAGGATTGTTCCAGTGCGAACAGGGAAGCTCTGGGCTCCCTGGCCACTGGGGGTCATCAGAACACAGGAACGGCCAGAGCCCAGGTCCCTCTAGCCCAGTCTCCTGTCTCTGACCATGCCAGAGCCAGCGTCATCTGAGGAAGGTGTCGCTCAGTGGGTCTCCTGGTGTCCAGCGGTTGGCGATTGGCGTACACCCTGAGGCAGGCAGCTCAGTGACGGTTTCCCTTCCAAAACGTCTGTCATCAACAGTAACGCTGGACGTTCCTTGTAGGCAGACAACGTCCAATCCCGCGTCGAGTCGCAGGCTGGGCTCGGCCACTTCTTGCTCGTTTCCCATGCTCCTTGCATTGGTGCGTGGACACTTCAGTGTGTTAACGCCGGGCTGGGGGCTGGAGCTGCAGCTGCAGGCGCGGGGCCAGTAACGGGGCTGTGACATCGCTGGGAGCTGGGGCCCGGCCACGCCCCCACAGCTTGGGGGCCTCTGTGCAAGGAGAATGGTAGACCTCAGCACCTGGGGCTGAACAGTGCTGCTCAAGAGGGCGGGGCTTAGTTGTGAGGCGGGGTTAGCAGACCACGGGGGAAGGGCTCAGCCGGTACTTTTGGGTGGCAGGACTCTGGTTCTCTGGTTCCTCGCCCCACCTATGCTGCACATCTATCTGCACTTGGAGCTGGGGCAATTCCCTGCTCAGGGAGACATACCTGCGCTAGCTCGCATGGCACTAGTGGGCTAAAAATAGACTGCAGCTGTGCAGCGTGCACTGTGGGCGGGGCTTACTCCTTTCCCAGCAGGGGGAGAAAACTGGCATGTTCACAAAATGGGGCCAACTCCTGTCTGCTGAAGTGGCTGTGGTTGTACCGGTTCTGAAGGAGAAAAGAGCCAAGCCTGGCCTGGGGTTATTGGACTGTGGCCTGTGCCGAGACTGCAAGCTACTGTCTGAACAGTGCCGGGCCTGCCCTGGCAGAGGCTGGCAAGAGATGGAATTAATGCACTCCCATTGCTCTGTCCCCACAGACCTGCCTGGCCTTGTCAGCGCAGATCCTGAGGCAATGGCTTGCACAGCTGCCAATCCCACCAACGCCACTCAAACAGGCTGCCACAGCACCGGCTGCAAACATCCTGGCTCCATTATCGCAGAGCGGAAAGGCTCGTAGCTAGGCCTAGGGGCCTGCACAGCCACTGCAGGACCCTGTCAAGATAGCGCAGCCCTGGATGTCTGAGAGGCTCACACCATTTGACCTGCCTCTCGGTGCCTGGTTTAGGGTTTTCTCTGAGGCCAGCCACTTTATTCCATTCCTCCCCTCTGTGCCCCGCTGTGTTGGAGGAGTACGTTTCTGCAGTCATAGGGCAATAAGCTGGGTGTGCGAGGATTGCCCCCCCTTTGGGCAAACTTCTCTAGAATGCAATGGGGCTCAAACCACATGGGGCCTCTAGAAAAGAAAAATTCTGTTGGCCTTCAGAACAACCTAGATAGAGCTTTAACTGAGAGCCTTTTCGTAGATTTTAATCTGAAATTCTCCTCGGGGATGGTTTAAAATTCAGTGGCTCTCGCCTTCTCTTCCTGTCTTCAGAGCCTTCCCCCACAGGCTCACATACTCTCACCAGAGGTGGTTCACGCTGCCTTTGCCTGAAACAGCCTATGAAAACTAGTTTAAAGGATGTGTCACGTTGGGCTATTGTGGGCTATTTGGGCACTGGGCTATTGTGTATTCTATAAACTTCTCTCTTATACAGAAATAAAGCCATTATCCATAGCAGGGCGAACACACAACATCACCCTGTGACGGAAAACCTAGAGGCTCACGTTAACAGTGCTGTTTGTTACCCTGCAAACTCAGCTGGTTTAGCAGAGCTGACACTGCAGCGTTTCTTACAGTACTAAATGCAACAGAAAGATGAAATGGAGCATGTGCCCTCTCCCCTGCTCCCACGAGGGGCCCGTCTGTGTGGAGTGTGTGATCGTGCGGCCGTCACCAGATGGGCACGGTGTTTGCTCTGCTCTGCAGAGCTATGGAGGCTCAGGTTATGTGAACGAGCCCTGCGGGGGATGCAGGTGGGACCAATGGGTTGCACAGCTTGTTGCTAGGCAGCAGTAGGATGCTGGGATTTCCTGAGTTCTAGTGCTGGTTCTGGAAGGGGAGCATGGTCTAGTGGCTAGAGATGGGCGGGAGGCGGGCGTCTGAGTGCTATGTTGCATTTACATTGTAGCCATTCATTACTGCATCTCCCAGCATTTTGGGATGCTGGCTAGGCAGGCGTTAGTCCTATAGCAGATGACATAGTCCAGCAGATAGATTGGGCATATGCAGGCTGAGCGGCAGTATGGCTAAGAGGGCAGATGCCGGAATCCTTCCATCTGAGATCTTGTTTTTCCTAGGCCTGCAAAATGGGTATGGAGGAGAATGATCTTTCCCTGTCTTCTCAGCTCCTGAGAGGAGATCCTGGGCTGCAATAAGGGATGAGCTGTGCGCAGAACTCATTCCAGGCACTGGCCTGTGCTGTGACTAGAACTCAGTTTGCTTTGGGCTCGCCCCCCTGCCCACCTTCCCTTCAGCCAAAGGTTATTTTGAGGGTGGAAAAAATAATGCTGCAATTGTGTGTGTAGGTGGTTGGTAATGATGCAGGAGGCTTGATGGGGCTTGGGAAGCAGGTCAGTGTGCTTAAAACGCCCAGAAAACAAAGAGCAAGTGCTACCGGGGTGGGGGGGGGAAGAGGAGGAGGAGGAGGCGGGAAGATGCGCACAGGGTAAAGTTCTGCCATTTATCACGTGAGCCTGGCCACTCTGAGCCCAGGACTAGCCCCTGGCCACATTTTCATGTTGCTGCTCCAAGGTAGGGTGATGCTTGAGCTGGTTTAATGCTTGTGCATGTTAATGGGGAGATTTCTAAACGTCATTCTGAAATGACTGATTTTTGCTCAAAAAAAAAAAAAAAAAAAAAGCTGGGGCAGTTCCTTGGGAGAATGAAGATGGGGTGCAAAGTCCTAGCAACATTTTAAAAAAAGGGCAAAACTTCTTTTTTCTAACGCACCCCTTTGTACCATGAACATGGCTGGCAAGATATAGGTGTCTCCTATACTTAAGCCTGGCCCTGAGATCGCGTCTAGAGTATTTCAGGCCCAAAACATGAGCACTGTCAAAAATTACAAAGATGTGATGATGGGATTAAAATGGAAAGTTTCTGTAACCCTCAGTAGCACTTGCTACTGCTCCGGCTGTACTATGAACAAGCACTTCTGTTCAGCCTGGCCCAGACGTCAACCATGGCCTGGTTACTACCTCTCAACCAGATCTACAGCCAACCCCGTTTTGAAGAAGATCGGCTCAGTGGTTTTACTGAAGGCGCACGTGCACTGAACTGAAGCTCAGCAACGGCATAGGCAGAAGTGTTGCCACAGGTGTGTGTGTGGGGGGTGTCCAGTGTATCTGTGACTGATTACCTGCTCTCCTGTTGGGCTTACGGGAAGGCACCTGGGACAGGCAGGAGATGATGCTGCAAAGAGCAGCAGGCTGCAGGAACACATGTGAGTGCAGGGACCAAAAGCCTCCCAGGAGAGGCCTGCCACCCACAGGGAAGAATTGGGGTGTGGCTGGATTGGGGGGGGTAGAGAGAGAGTCTCTTTCTGAGAGAAGTCCCAGCAGAGAGGTGGTGTGAATTCTGTCTCAACAAACAAGAGCCAGAAGAGGAATGTGTGAAGGGCTCTGGAGTGGAGGTAATCTTACTTAAGGAACCCTGCAAAGGGTCAACTGAGGCATGGTTGCCCTATGACCCAAGGGGACACCGGGGAGGCAGCTGTCCCTTTTACAGTCCCACGTCTAGGGGATGGTGCCATGGCAGGAGGTGTTCCCAGTACCTCTCCTTTGTCCGGGGGCATACGAACAGCTTGAGGGGGGCTGGAGACGCTGGGCTGGGCGTGCAGTGCTACCCCTGCCATGGACACACAGAGCAAGCAAAGACGTGCTCCCTGCTGCAGGCAAACTCCTGCTTCATCCCCAGTGCACTTTGGGCTGGGTGCGTCCCTCTCCGTCCTCCCCCCAGCGCCCAGAGCAGGCGGCCTGCACAACTGCTACAGAAACAGATTCGTCCTCCGCTCAGCTCCCCAGGTGGCAGCTCTGTAGAGAGGCTTTAAGCAAACCCAGCCTGAGAGCTTAACCTGCTGGGGGTGGGGGGGTGAGAAAAGCTCAAAGGTAGGAAATAGACCCCGCAGTGCACTGGGTCTAGGTCCTGTGCCCCCCTCCCCCAAGCCAGCACCCCCTTGCCCTGGGCCATTGCAGGCCACCAAACACAAGACACGAGTGTGCTCTCCTCCCAACCTCTGTATTGGCTGTGCTGGTATTTCCAAATGGCAACGCCCACGGCCAGGCCCCACCGAGCCTGGGGTCTGGCCCCACTGCTGCCCAGGGAGGGGCGGCCCACTGATCTCACACCTGGCCTGGCTGCGGCGGGAGAGCAGCTCCCCTGCGACGTGGCCATGGGCTACAGTGTGAGCTGGAAGGCCTCTGTCACGTGCTGCTTCACGTCAGCAAGGAGCTGGACTGCCGCAGACACTCCCACGACGCTCCATTCCTCTCCCCCCACGGCACGGGCGCTGTGGTAGGACTGGAGCTGTGCTTCAGCTTTGTGCAGCAGCCCTGCAGACGAGAACAGGGCAGCAGGCTCGGGCCGTGTGGCTGGGGGCTGAGGGCTCCCAGCCGCAACCCAGCCATGGGCTCGGTCCTGCCGGGTCGCCACACCCCACAGATGGAGCAACCCTTGGCCCTGCCCCTCCCAGGACTCTGTCCCTCCCCCCCACATTACTCCCTTGGGCCGTATTCTCAGAGCCCCCTCCCCTGTCTAAGCCAGGATCCCCACTGGGACGCACTGCTCCCCTGGATCTGGGCCCGATGCCTTAGCTCAACCCCACAGAACACGGCCCCTAGAGATGCGGCAGTAGCAAGGGTAGGAACCCAGCCCCCGACCTCGGTGAAGTGGGGCATTTGGGGCCTAGCTGTAACGCATGATGGGGGGGGCCTTCCTCACCGATCACCATGGGCAGTGGGCTGGCACTGGCGCTTTCAACTCTGTAGAACAGCAGGTGGCCCGTGAGAGGAACTGGCTGCTGGAAGGTGGCCCCGCTGAGCTCCCGCAGGACAGGGGTGCTACCTTGGAGCGAGCCCACCAGCCTGTGGGGGGTCCCTGGCACGGCGACCTGCAGGAGGCTGTCGCTGCTGTCCGGCTCTGGCACCGGCACCGCCTCGCTGTGAGTGACCGTGACCTGATGGGGAGGGGCAGATGACAGCTCAGCAGTCCACGGTCCCCCACCTGCTCCACCCCCCGGGAGGTGCAGCTACCCCAGAGTACAGGGGAACTGACACAGGGAGGTGAAGTGACTTGCTCAAGGGCTCCCAGGGAGTCTGTGGCAGTGCTGGGACTTGAAACCGGGTCTCTGGAGCCCTAACCACTGGGCCATCCTTTCTCTGTCGCCCTCTGCAGGGGCTGCAGGCCAGAGACCACCCAGCTAACAATAGCCATCGGCCTGGGGCTTCTCAGGGGTCCCACGGGGTGAACACCCAGAAGTTGCCCTGCTGGGCAGGGAGAGGGAGTGGGCTCTGGGTCTGTTAGGGGGCAGGGGTATGTGATGAAACAGAGGTGGGCTCTGGCTCTGGGGCCAATGGGAGAGTTTGCCACACGCCAGCTGGGCCCAGTGAAGTGACCTGGGTCAGGGGCCTCCCTGTGCACTGACTCCTGGCTGTGTAACTGCTCCGGACAGGGCCGGGGTCCCCAGCGAGCCAGGTACCTTCAGTCCAGCCTCCTGGGCCAGCAGCAGCCCATTCACCAGGTTCACGTCCTTCTGTCCCTCCAGCAGGCCGGTCGCCACCGCAGCAGTCAGGTAACTCCCAGCCTTCTGCAGGGGTGCACCTAGGGGCGCAGGGAGCCACGGGGTTACACTTGGCTGCAACTCTAGAAGAGCCCCAGACTCTGTAGGTCCCCACCCTGTGCCAGGCTCCTCCCACCACTTCCTGCCCTAGGCCACGTTTTAATACAGGGACTCTGCTGCGGACACATCGCCCTCCGGCTTGCGTGGCCCAGCCCCGCCCGTCTGCAGTCCCCTCCCATCCCAGCCACAGCGCCAGCAGCTGCTCCCTAGGAAAAATGACAGGAGAGTAAGGAATGCCACTGAGCAGCCGGCCACGAGCAGCCAGTACTAGGGGCCCCCCTGCTCCCATGGCCCCACAGCATTGGCCAACCTGCTTTTAAAACTCCAGAGCAAGTGAGTCTCTGCCACATCCCTTGGAGACGATTGGCACCCCGCCTCCCCAGGCTTCCCCTTTCATGCTGCAGTTCCTGCCCTGCACTTTGAAGTCAGGGCAGGCCCAGCTGTCAGACACTGAGCCCCATTCTGCACCTCTCTGGAATGGCAATCCCCACGGGGCAGGACGTTCCGACGTCTCTAAATTTGGTTGTGTTCCAAAAACGTGACGGACGGGAAACCGTTTTCAACTGTACCCCTGAATGGTGAATGCCAAAGAGGTGGGGGAAGTGTGTTTGAGCACAGCGCTGTTCATACAGCCTGGCACGGACGTGGCCGTAGCACCAGCGCACGACTAGAGCCACCAAAACCCCCTCCAATAACACGTGAACAGGGGCGGAAGTTCGCCAACAAAATCTGGATGTGTTACAGCATGAAAAATTTCCCCCATGAGAATTTGACGACAATTACTTTAAAAAATGTTTAATTTAGACAAAAACAGCCCTTTTCCCCTCAAAACAAGTTGATGAAAAGCTTCCAGCCAGCTCTCCTCTTCCCGCCCGGGGAGACAGGGGCTAGCAGCCAGATTGCTGCTTTGGCCCTGGCCCGGCCCCTTTAGGCTCAGGTTTGAGCCCAACCTCCTCACCGTCCATGCTCAAGTCTTCCTGACTCAGCTGAGCAGCCCTCAGGACCCAGGGGGGAGACGACTCAGGTCCAAGCCCTGTCACTTTGCAGGGTGGACACAGGTCAAGTCACAGACGTGAGCCAGGGAGTCCAGGCAGTGCAGTGTGGCCAGCTTACCCTGGGTGTGAGACCGGGCTCCAGCAGCTGGTTTACGATGCAGTGCAGCCGTTCAGGTGTGGGCGTGGAAACACCAACTCCACATGGCCAGTAAGTAGCCAGGACACAGTGCAGACATGCCCCCATTTGCCATGTGCCTTGTGCTGCACCCCTGCGGGCAGCTTGGGCACTGCACAGTCCCCACCCTCCCCCTTCAGCACTCCTGTGTCAGCACGGGCAGAGCTAGGCCGAGGCATGCGTGCTGCTCGCCCAGCTGCAGGAGAGCTGCCCAGCTGAGCCCATCCCCGTGCGAGGAGCGGCCCCGCAAGCTCACCCAGTGTGGAGATCTGCACGCTTCCCTTCACTGGGCTAGCCACCTTCTGCAGCAGCGTGCCCAGGGCTTTAGCCAGGGCGATCCAGGGCTTGGAGTGAGGTGCCAAGGCGCTGCTCAGAGCCTGGCCGTTCACCTGGGGACGGGGAGGAAGAGAAAAGGGGGCTGAACATGCAGTGGGCCGGTGTAACACCACCAGCTAGCTCCTGGGAAGTGCTTTCTATTCAGAAATATCTCACTACTGTACAGAGGAGTGCAGTGGCATTACTCCCATTGTACAGAGGGGGAAACTGAGGCACAGAGCAGGGATGTGACCTGCCCAAGATCACCCAGCTGGCAGAGCGAGGAATTGAACCCTGATCTCCTGAGTCCCAGCCCAGGGCTCTAGCTGCTAGGCCACACACCATCAAAGCCACAGAGCAGAGGCGGAAGCCCTGCTCCATGCACTGTGGGCTGAACTGTCTGCTGCCCCGGAAGTTCTGCTGTGCCCAGAACAGGGTCAGGTCTCGCTCTCAATCTGGCACACGCCTGGCCAAACCCCACGGGCCTGCGGCAGCAGGGGCTCACAAGGAAGGACCCAGCTGTCTAAGGAGGTTCCTGTGCAATCCGGCCCAGCCGGGTGGCCGCCCCCTCACCGCACACCTGACTCACCGCGCCAGCCAGCGCCTTCCCCTGGGCCAGATCCACAAACTGCAGGGCGATTTCCTTGCCGCAGCGGCTCTGTGCTTCCCGGGTGCTGGCACCCAGGTGGGGGCAGCTGATCACGTTGGGATGGTTCACCAGGGCACGGTCCTGGGGTGGCTCCTGCAGACACAGTATGGCTGATACAGGTGGGGAGGATGCAGCTGGCACCCAGCACACGGGCAGGTGGGGAAGGGGTCCCATCCCTGTACCCTGCACGGGGTGGGGGAGCCTTTGCTCCCACGGGGAGGGCAGAATTAAGGCTAGTTTGGGAACTTTAAGGCTTTTCTGACCAGTTTTAAGGGCCTGGCAAGATTGGGTCCCAGCTCCTCCCCAGAGCCAGGTGCAGACAGGTGGGGACCTGGCTCTCTGTGGTGGGATCTGACAGCAAGGGGGCGGGGAAGCGACTGTCACAGCAGGGCGGGGGAGAGCAGAGTCAGCGCAGGCCTGCTCACCAGGCTCTGGCCACAGGCTCCCAGCTGGGAGCATGCCAGTGAGGGCGGCTGGGTGCTCTGGGCGGAGACGTAATGCTCTCCAAGCAGCTAAACCCTCAGCTCCAGCCCAATAGCTGGCCTGTGGCCCCAAGCCCTGGCAGAGCAGAGCCCAGGACCAGCAGAGGGGGCGAGGTGTGGGGCTGGGGCTATGCACCCGCTATCCCCAGGGAGCTAGGAGAGCATTATGTGGACCAGGACTGACCCAGGCTGGGCAGCAGTGCTGGGAGAACAAGCAGCGGGTGCAGCCGAGGAGCAGGTCCCTCTATGCCTCCCAAGCCAGGCCTGAGGTCCTGCGGCTGGGCTGGGCCCTCTGCTTCTGTGCCCACCCCACTTGCAGGGCAGCAGGCCCCGACATAGGGCCAGGGCCCCCTTCTGCCGGGGTCATTCCAGGGGCCACGGTGCTGTGGGTCCCCCCGTGTGTACCCACCTCGGTGAAGACATCCAGGGCGGCACCCCCACACTGGCCAGACTGCAACGCACGGAGCAGCGCCCCCTCGTCCACGATGCCCCCCCGGGCGCAGTTCACCACCTGCACCCCCCGCCGGCACTTGGCAAAGGTGCTGTCGTTCAGCAACCCTGGGGTGGGAGGGGAAGGGAGTGGAGGTCTGTGACTGAGCTAGCCAGTCTGGACCTCCTCGCCTGGCCTGCACGGCCCTGGATCCTCCCCCGGGGATCCCACTTCAACTGGTGCAGCTGGTCTCCAGCTCCTGGGCTGCATCCCTGCCTCCATCCCCAGCTGACGGCTGCCCCTGCTGTGCCAGCCCTGCCCCTCCTCCCCCCAATGGATCTCCCCCGATCTCCTGCTCCCTGCCATGGGCCGCCCAGCTCGTCCTGCCCGGGGCTGTATCTGCCTCTCTTCACCGCCCGCGGGGAGAGGCTGGGGCGGCGCGGGCGAGGGCCCCTACCTGTGGTGGAGGGCAGGAGTGGCGTGTGCACCGTGATGAAGTCGCAGAGGGGCCAGATCTGCTCCAGGGGCAGCTGCTGCACACCGAAGGCAGCCGACTCCTCGGGCGTGGTGATGGGATCATACCCTACGGTCTAAGCAGGCATAGCCGCTCGCACAGTTAGAGCCCTCTGGTGATGGCCCCCCCAGCCCTGGGAGGAGAGGGGGGAACCTTGGGCCGTAGGGGCCGGTCACATGGAGGAAGGGCTGCCCCTCTCCTCCCCAGGGGTAGCGGGGAAAAAGGCCTGTGGGGGGAAAGGGGCCAGTGAGGCCCAGCCTGGGGCCGGGTGGGGGAAGCACCATCGCTGCATGGGGCAGCCGGGACCGGGCACCCCTCACAGAACAGACCCCGTGCCCAGAGCCCTGTCCTGGCTAGCTCAGCCCAGCCATGCAGCCGCACCCTGGCTGGAGACCTGCCCACATGGTGACTAACACCCCTTCCTTCAGGCCGGGAAATCCACGCCAAGCCCAGGCTGTGCTGCCGGGGGGAGTCTGTCCTCCCAGCCGTCCACAGCCACACTACCGGGGCAGCTTCCCCCTCCACCTTCCCTGCCTGGGCACTGCTCTGTGCTCACACCAGCTGAGGCACATGGGGGGTCCCCAGAAAGGCTCCAGGTGGGGCACGGGCTGGGCTGCCCCCTCCTTGGCACCCCCAGGGGGTGGCAGCCGCAGGGAGAGGCAGATTAATCCTTTCTCCTCCTTGTCCCCATCTGGAGGGAGAATTAACCCCCCTCCCTGGGCATGGCCTGCCCTGCACCTCACCAACCTGGGCAGCTTAACGTTTTCCTTCCCCACTCAGCAGTGGGCCTTACCTTCATCCCAAAAGCCTGCATCCTGGTGGCCACTTCTCTTCCGATGCGGCCCAGGCCCAGGATGCCCAGGGTTTTCCCATAAAGCTCCACTCCCATGAACTAGGGTAGAACGCAAACAGAACTGTGACCTGGCCAGCCCTGCCCCTGCCCCGCAGCGTTGCCCTGGAGAGCGCGCCGACCTCTTACCTTCTTGCGGTCCCACCTCCCCTCCTTCATCGAGGCAGCCGCTTGGGGGATTTGCCTGAAACACCAACAGCCTCACAGTCAGCAGATCCCACAGCCTCCGGCTGAGACCCAGGGCAACCCCCAGCCCCACCCCGGGGCCTGGCAGGGGCACTGCTTGTGTCAGGGGCATGCCCTGGGGTGAGGGGGTAGGGGGGTGCTGTGTAGGTGTCATCACACCTCAGCGTCCATGTGCTGCAGAGGCCACAGGGCTGCAGCTATTTCTTCCCACACAACCCCAGCTGGCATGTGGGGGTCAGGGCTGTGGGAGGTGCTATGCACATGGGTGGGCAGCTTGGAGTCAGGGGACGGTGGTGAGCAGGGGACAGGCAGGGACCAGGGATCCAGGCAGGGGCTGGATCAGGGGCAGGTGAACTCCCTGCAAGCTCCACGGAAACTTTCTAAAGCCCCCCATAATAGAGGCTGAATTTAAATGTACACTCCAAAGCAAAGCACAGAGGGTGAGGACCCAAAAAGTGCTAAACCATCACATCAAGGAAGCAGTTAGAGGCAAAAAGGCATCCTTGAAACAGTGGCAGTTAAATCCTAGTGAGGAAACTAGAAAGCAGCCTAAACTCTGGCCAGGGCAGTGTGAGAATAGAATTAAGGTGGCCAAAAACGCCCTTGAAGAACAGCCGGCCAGAGACTCAAAAAGTAACAGCAAGAACCGTGTAAGTATGTCGGAAGCAGACAGCCAGCTCAGAGCTAGGGGGCACTGGCTGGGCAAGATGCTGCCGGAGCACTGGGCCCAGGGGAGGGAGACATGGCTGCTTTGCAGACTGGCAAGAGGTAAGTGGAGGTGCCCCCCGGGGACTGGTCTGGGACCAGTGCAGCTGTTCAACTTACCCATCGACGAGCCAGAAAAAGGGGTAAAGAGCATGGTGCATTGGTTACTGAGCAAAAGTGGGTGCCCTGGGC
>ML675646.1:146885-159092 GCA_007922155.1 Mesoclemmys tuberculata | reverse complement strand
GCCACGCGGGGGCACCTGGGCTGCCCTGCTGGGGTCCCACCAAGCCTCTCCCGTCGGCCCTGCCCGGAGCCCGCCCGGCCCGGCCCGGCCCGGCGCGGCGCGGCCCCGCACCTGGATCTCCGCCAGCAGCTGCTCCCGGCTCAGGCCGGGCTTCTCGGCCGCCTGGATGCCGCCGGCCTGCAGCAGGCGCGGGCAGCAGGGGTCCAGGCTGTCGCTCAGCAGCACCCGGCGCAGCGGGGCCAAGGCCATGGCGAGCGAGCGAGCCGCGGCCCGGACAGCGCGGCAATGCGGGGGCCGCGCCTTCGCTCAGTGGCTGCCAGCTCCGCAGATCGCCCTGACCCCGCCCGCTGCTCCGCCCCCCGCAGGCCCCGCCGCTGCGACTTTCCCCTCTCCGCAGCAGATGCCGGGGCTCTGCGGGCCCTGCCCGCCCCGGCTGGCTCGGGGAGGACGATGGCCCCTGTTCCCTGCCAGCTCTCTGGGGGCCCGCCCTGCCCGCCCCGTAGTTGGTCTGTCTGCAGAGTGGGGTTCAGCAGACCTCGCTCCCTAGCAGGGGCCTAGCAGGTTGGCCGTGTTTCCCAAGGGGGAAACGGGGATGCTGCATGGGGCTAGCCTGAGTCCTCCCGTCCTCCCACAAGGGGCTTGCCCAAGCCCTTCACCCGAGCCCCCCCTTCCCTACACTGGGCTGGCCCGAGCCTTGTCCCCCGCTGCTGGCCTGAGCCCCGCCTGCTCCCCCACCCGCCCGAGTCCTGCCTCCTGCCCTGGCAGGTCCTGGCAGGATTTGGGCTTATGCAATGCTCACTGGGGCGGGAGTGTAGCGTCACACTAGCCGGCCCCTTCCCCTTCCAAGTACCGCACACCCAACGCTTGTCCGATCTTGCAAAGGGAGTTGGAAACCAGCTCCAGAGGTGGGAAAGCATCTGACAGTCGGCAACCAGGGCTAGTTGCTGTCCTCAGTGATGCTAGGGTAAATCTGGAGTCACTCCAATGAGATCACCCGCGTCCCTCCACCATTATGTGGGTGTAATTGAGCTCAGGATCCCTCTGGCTTAGGAGCCAGTGTTCCTGTCAATCTCTGTTGCTGTGGGTTGAGTCAAAGAACGCTGTTAAACATCTATATTTCGTAGCTGGATGGCCTTCTCGGCCTCTGATCTTCGAAACTGAAGGGCCAGAGCAGATTGCCCAAAGTGCCACTTTCCCCACGTCATTCTTGGCTCCTGGCCCCTATGACAAGTACAATGCCAGGAGCAGCAAAACCGATAAGAAGGAATCCCCAGAAACGGTGCTTTGTCCATCCTCTCTGCCATTGCAAAGGAAACGCTGGGTTGGGTGAGTTGTACAAGAAAAACAAGCCACCTTCCAGATAAGAATACACGTGATTCTCTCTCCTCCCTCCCCCGGCCTCCCACCCCCACCAATTGGTCAGTACCCATTTGTAAAATCGAGGCCAGCACTAGTATCTCCCATCATGAGCTTCCAATCAGGCAGGGCACGTTCAGTCCATCCTCCACAGTTAGAAGGCCATGTGACCTCCCAGTCACGCCCAGTGATCGTGCTGGATAAAACAAAACCCCCTTTGATAGTTACTGATGATGATATTCCCTATGGCCCATTCGAGGCTGGCCAGGAGGAAAGAGGGTTTTCGACAGACTCTTATAGCGAGGCAGGGGTCAGACTAGCTGATCAAAATGGGCCCTTCTGGCCTTGGAATCTATGAACAGACAGACAGACAAGAACATTACTCATGAAGATTAAAATGTGTGTGTATTTCTTTAGCCGGACTGCAGCCAGTTACATCATGTGCTTACGGGTCTGCTCCCAGCCTGCTGCAGTGGAACCCAATGGAAAACACTGGGCTCAGATCCTCAAAGGCTTTGAGGTGTGTATTCCCATGAGGACCTGGGTCCCACTGACTCCTGTGGGGGCAGATCGGATCCCAAAAGGCTCTGATCCCACAAGCGCTTACACACATAAGTGAGTCCGCTTTGAAGCCTGTGGGCCCAGTCCTTTCCCAGTGGGATTGCTCACATGTGTAAAGCTACTCACATGCATAAGGCGTCGGCAGGATCCGAGCCAGTGGCTTGTCCATTGGGAAGCGGGGAAGTAACACTTGGAGGGGCTCATCTGAAGGTTACTGATGACTTTCACTGACCTTAAATCTGCCTGCTGCATGGCTGCAATGTGGCTTTGTTACTCAATGCAATGTCTAACAGTCAGAACTAGATTTTAATTGTAAACCCCTTTGCTGTGCGGGGTTTTTTTTAAATGTATATTAATTGGAACTTTTGTGCATCTTTAGATGGGATGCTCTGTGTTACTAGCTTATGAATCTGATTGCAAGTTGCACGCAATATTTGATGTTTGGCTTAAAGCCCACAGCCATGCAAGTGAGTGAGTTTTGGTTTTTGTTTTTTAAAAAATGTTGCAGGCCCTCCTGGCTGCAGAGAAAAGCTTGAAAATGTGATGCCTAGAAGCACAAATGTTGGAGGGTGTAACAAGGCACCGTGGCCTTCCTCGGGGTCGGGAGGCTCCTACTGGACAGAACCAGGCCCTGCAGGCCAAGCCCCCTGGAAGTAGAGGGGTGGAGCCAGGACAGGGAGGGAAGTATAAAAGTCCGCCCAGCGGCAGGTGTATCTTCTTGGTGGGGGTGGTCTGTGCCTGACTGGGGCCCTGTGTAGAGCAACTGCTCAGCTAGCTGGAGCCTCCAAAGCCTGCCTGGGCTGCTGGGCCCCAGTGACTGGGTAGGGCAGCTGGGCCCTAGTTAGCGGGGAAGAGCTACCTAAGCCCACTGGGTGCGAGAGACCCCCAAGGCAGGCCCTGACCTGGCGGAGCTGCCCTCTGCTGATGACCCTGAGGTGTTTCCAGACCTGCCACCAGTCGATGGTGAGGGACTCGTGGGGCTCCCACTTGCCGTCTCCCCCAGTGACCTGGAGGGAGATGACTGGCCACAGGGACCTGGGGACAGGGTGGGAGGAAGTGGCCAGGGAGTGGCTGCGTCCGTGGCTGAGCCAGTCGGCATTACAGCTGGAGCCCTGTTGACTTGGTGACAAACCCCTCTGCCACTGAGAGGGCCCTGGGCTGGGATGCAGTGGAGTCGGGTGGGCCTGTGTCCCCCTTCCCTAGCTGTCCCGGGAGGGCTTGGCTCCTCTGAGCGCCACCAGAGGATCCCGAGAGTTACCAGCCCTGCCTGCCTGCAAGGCCGGGGCTCTAGACTATTTTACCTGCTCTGCCTGCTTGAAAGCTGGGGGCTATTGACTCATTCACCAGCCGTGCCTGCCTTGGGGGCCAGGGGCCCCAGACTACTTACCTTCCCTACCCGGTTTGAGGGCCGGGGCCGTAGACTGCTTGCCTGCCCCCCCCCCCCCCCCGTGGGAAGGTGGGGTCGGGGACTCCTCGTCAGCCCTGCTGTAGGTGAGGGCCAGGGGGCTGCTGAATACAAAGTAAGCCCACCCCGCCGGGGCTACAGACTCAATCTGCTGGGGCTACTCCCCTAGACCAAGGCGCTGGGGCCTTACTTGGAGCCTGGGCTCGTGGAAGGGTGGTGACGCCCAGCTAGACTGTGCCACCCGCCTGCAGAGGGAAATAGGGAATGGACCCCAAATGCCTATTTTCCAATCTCACGCTTTTCTGCGCCTGGGTCGTGGTTGGAGGCTGTTTGGGATTGGCTGCCGTGCTGCCCCGTTTTCTGGCCAGCGGGCAAGGGGAGGTGGGGAGTTGCTGTGCTGCTGTTGTCACCATTTGCTCAGGGCCCGCTGCAGCCCGCTAACGCCAGTTCCCACCCTCTGCTTTCTTGCCATCAGCAGCGGGTACATCTGTGCCAAGAGCTTACCAGCTAAGTTTGCATGCTGCCCTCAGGCACGCAGCGCCAGCCACCTGGCCTATGGGGGTAGGGCGTCACAGTGTAAATGGGGCCAGGGTTGGATGACAATGGGGTCACGTGAAGGGCCTTGCTATGGAAACCAGGTTAACAATTCTGTCCCAGATACTCTTCCAGCACTGGATGGAGGCTCTGGGGTTGACAGGAGTGAAAAATGCCTGAAGTGCAGCACCCACATGGATATCTGGGCACTCGACCACGTGGCTGGAATTACCCAAATGCTGAGCACTGTGGTTCCTGCTGCTGTCACTGGCAGCCCCAGGGGAAGTTAGCCACTAATCCAGCTGTCTGCACGTGGACCGACAGGCTGGCCTTTGGGCTGCTGAGTTTAGAAAGGCTGGCCTGCCTCAGACGCTGCTGTGATAGAGCCGCCCTGGAGCGCTGCGTGGAGCGGAGGGGCTGGGTGCGGAGGAGCTGCTTGTACAAAGGCAGGGTAGAAGGAGATGTTTTGCAAGCCTTTTGGCTCCCCCTTCCTTTCCAGGAGCCGTGTCTTTACAGCTACGACTGCAGGATCGGCCCACTCTGTGCCTTACTGACCAAAGCCCCCATGAGATCCCTGTGCTGTGTAACCACCTGCTAGCCTGTAGTGCCTGCTAGAAAGTGTGTATTGACAGGAGCATGGCAGGACTAGTTGCTACTCCCCAGGGTAGTCCATGGGTGCGGCCAGTTGAGGGGGAGGGGGATTGTTGAGTCCCCATGGCTGTTACGCCAGTTCTGGATAAAGACTCTGGCAGTGGCATTCTTCCCGCTGCTCTGGGGTGGGCTGTGGAGCTGCGTGTGGTGTGGGCAACCAAACTGAGTTACTTGTCTGGCACTGGTCAGAGATCAGATTCCACCTGATCCATGTGGAAAGCAGCATAAGGAGGCATGCCCATCAGACCCTCCAACTCCAAGACCTGCCGTCCGCCAGGAATTAGACCTCTCCTTTGTGTGCGTGTGTGTTTAGCCACTATTTCCTCCCATACAGTGAGTGTTGTGTTCAAGCTCACAATGTGAAATTTCAGTCCCTGCAGCCAAATCCTGGATCGCATCCAGCTTCTGTTTCATTCTGTTAGGGGTTGAACGTTCTCGTGTCCTTTTGGCTGGACGTTGTTTTAAATTAAAATGAAATTACCAGACTTGCTTCCTCAGGACTAACGATGTCTGCTTCCGTATAAAACTTTTGCAGCTATTTGCAAGTGGGAAGCTCCCAATGGCCCTGTCATAGCCTGGCTAACCCTGAATTCCAGTCTCCTGGCTCACCAGGCTCCTGGAGGAGAGGGGCTGACTTTGTAAGACCTGCTAGGAAACTGTTTCCCCAAGGGAGGGGCAAAGAGCAGGGTCCCTTCCCCAGGGACATGCAGGCAGAGGGCTCTGCTAAGTGAACCTTTGCAATTGCCAGGGCTGGCGGTGGTGACATCAGACATGGGAGAAAATCCAGGATAGCTGGACCTGGACAAGAAACCAGGTCACGGTTTCTATCTTGTATAACCCTTTCCAACAGGTTCCATCGGGTGGCCTATCTCCCGCTTGTGCAGAGGTCTCTGGAGCCCCTCAGCCATGTGACCAGCGGCCTGGCCCAGCCACGATGCTGTCAGGTGAAAGGACCTGAGGACCTGGCTGAGCGTGCGGCTGTTCCGTGGGGGCAGGAGATCTGGAGACAGGCAAGAATGAATGGGTGTGGTGTGGGCAGGTCCAGAAACTCTGGGAAGCAGCTGGGCTGGGCATTACATGACTGAAATCACTGCTCTGTCTTGTCTAATCCCCCCCCTGCACACTGGCCATGGGAGGAGATGGCGCAAAGGGATGAAGGAGCCTTTCCGTCCATGCAGTGGGCGCTGCTGAGGTGCACAGCTTGGCCTCTAGTGCTCCATACACCGGCTGCTCTGGCTTGTTGCACACGGGTCTGTGCCTGAGTAACCCCGGGCTGGCAAACAGCAGATGCCCCACCAGGCCAGCAGTTCAGATCCCTGCTGGGTTTGTAGGGGGCATGTGCAGAGGGGGGCCTGTGCGGGAGAGGGTCTGGGTGGGATTTCTCCGTGAAAGCGGTAGGAGTATCCTGAGCTCTCAGCAGCCTGGCTGAGCGTGGGGAGGGCCCTGCCAGCAGGACGAGTCACAGAGTGCTGGTGTCCTTGGTGTTATCGCTGCAAGCTGGCTGATGCTGGGTTCCAGCCAGGGGTGGCTGAGTGGGGGTTGGGGGAGAAAGGGGCACGTCACCAGGGCGCGTCAGGCGTACAGCTGCATGCTCGCCAGCCTGGCTGGGTGGCTGTTTCTCACTCAGTGTTGGTCACTGATGTGCTTATTGTGACAGTGATGCCTGCTAATCCCTGTTCTTTGGAGCCCCCTTAGCCCTTCCCCCCCTTCCCCGCCCGGCTCATCTGCTCCAGCTACCCATAGGCCCCTGCCTGTGGCTTTGGGAAGCTCCGGGGGCAGGGACAGTCTGTTATGTCCCTATGGTGCCTAGGGCCTTGGCAGCTGTTCTCAGGCTCTACATCATCCAACAACTTCATTCGGAGGCTACTTTGGGTCCCGCTTCATGTGAAGGCTCCATTTATTGATTGTTATAAAGGGTTAACCTAGAGGTGCTATGCCAGTTCCAGACCTGAGCAGAGAATGTTACAGCAGGTGATGTGCACATCAGTGGAAGGGGTTATCGATGGGATAATCCATCCCTACATTAGTGAGAGATCAGCCCCTAAACCCTGACCATGGAGGCTTGAAGCAACTTCCTGTATTTCTGGACTCCTTAACGGTCTCTAACCACTGATGAATCACGTATTAACACCATCTATGGACACTTGATCTGACAGTCCCGTTTATGCAGTGGTTATACTTGGTTATCGACCAAGGCGCTGTTCTTCCTTATCCCCACACACAGGTGTTTTGACTCCGAATGTTGCCACTTGTAAGTGTCTTCTATTGCCCTTTCCCGGGGAACACTGAAGACACAGCAAGAATGAACGGCTCGCATCCAGGGAAGGTTTTTAAGCTGCAGCTTGACAAAACCCTGGCTGGGATGATTTAGCTGAGGTTAGCCCTGCTTTCAGCAGGGGGTTGGACTAGATACCTCCTGATGTCCCTTCCAACTCTAATATTCTATGATTCTATTCTATGCTTCTGAGATTTAACTTTAACACCCAAATGCAAACATCTGGCTGGGGAGACCCATCCCGGGTTTGCCTGAAATCATGACAGTTCCTGTCTCCAATCTGGTATCTGAGGGGAGCTGTGGAAACTGCTCTCCTGTGGTAGAAATCCACAGTAATTGAAGAGAGTTTGGCCTTATTTGTTGACTCCAAAGTTCAGTTGCTCAGCGAAGAAAGACTCTGGGGGTTTTAATCAACCATATTAGATAACTTGGTTTAAAAAAAAGACCATGGGTGCTAGCCAAGCCAGCTACTGTTAAAATTGCTGGGCAGTTTCAATGAGAATTGCCTGTTTCCTCATGTGTGCTTTCCAAGAAAGTCACCATTCGTGCTGCAATTTCCCATGCTAGGGCTGCACCCAAAGTGGCTGGTTTTTGTTGCTTGATCCCTTTTTGACTTATGGGGGTGTGTGTCTGGGGGCGGGAAATCTACTTTTTTAATTGTAAAAACAATTCTAACCAGCCCCTTTACAATGAAATCTCTACAAAAAGTGAAATTACTGCTGGAATCCTGGCCTGGGCACAGTCCTCACTAGGGCATATCAACCTGATCCAACGCCCGCTGAAGGCTGTGGGGGCCCGATGAGCTCAGGCAGGGTGCCAGAGAGGAACGTGCCTGGTAGCAGGGTCACCTTCTGCGCTGGGTGAATTTTGCTCCAGTGCAGGTCACAGCGGGTGGGGTTCCTTTCTCGGTCAATGTTTTTAAGAGAAAGGAAGCAAAGTATGTTTTAAAAAGCCATGTTCAGAGTATCCAGGTTAGGGAGGGAAGCCTGCCAAGCCAGGACATGCTGCAGCGAAGGTGGTATTTGCAGCCTTCACTCGGCCCCTTTCTCAGGGGCATTATGCTCCAGTGCCCAGGTATGTTGTTCGCCCAGGTGCCTGCCCCATCCGGGTGCAGGCTGCACAGGGCTCAGTGAGTGGCACAAGGGTCTGGAGGGGAGAGAGCAGGGCTCTGCAGCTCTGTGCCTCCTGGTGGGCTAACCGCTGTTTGCAGTGTCTCCGGGTGTGACTGCAGAGCAAACCCGCAGTGGGGATAGCCTTGCACTGAATTCATGCCGGTGCCTCAGAGAGCTGTGCAACGGGTGGGCAGGGCACAGAGGGTGTGGCTCTTGCCTCCTTCAGGGCCATGAGCTGTGCAGTGAAGGGACCTTCCCCCTCCCTGTAGAAGGGGGAATTGCCTCCCTCCATGGTACCATTATCCCCATCCCACAGGTAATTGCCATGGGGGCAGCGTATCCTGCCCTGTCCCTTTGAACAGATCACAGCCCCGCAGCGAGTGCTGCAGAGCAGGGAGCCGGCTGTGGGGAGAGGGGACCAGGGTGCAAGTTGTCCTGCAACCAGCCCCAGGGTGGGGAAATGCCCCTTTAGCAGAGCCCTCCTGTGGGCAGCAGGGGCCAGGCAAGACTCCAGAGGGCCCTGGTGATCCATGCAGGGTTTGGGTGCTGCCTCTGGCCTGATCAATGGGGCCTGGGGTCTCTGTGACGGAATGCCGGCAGCTGTGGGGCTCCCCCTAGAAGCTGCTGCTGCCTGAGATAGAGAAGCCGGGGGGTAGCCAGGAGCTGTGGTGACCTCCCTGCTCTATGGTGTCTAGCCACTAGAGGGGAGGCACAGACTGGGCTAATGTGGGCTGCTGCTGCCTGAGCAGCGCCAGACTGTGCCCTTCATGTCGCTGGCGAATGATAGGGGCACTGGTCTGTAGGATTGAATGGGAGACCTGTGCTGTCTTACGGATTTATCTGGACCTCGTCACCGTGTATCTGAGCACCTCACGCTTTACTGTACTTATCCTCACAACCCCTCTGTGAGACAGGGCAGTGCTTTAACCCCACTGTACAGAGGAGAAACTGAGGCACAGACAAGCTAATTAACTTGCCTGAGGTCACCTAAGGAATGGGGATTTGAACCCAGCACTCCATTGTCCCAGGCTAACCTAACCGCTAGACCAGAGGTTCTCAAACTGGGGGGCAGGCCCCACAGGATGGGGGCACAAGATTTTTGGGAGAAAAATGTACTCTGCACGTTGTACCCACAGCAATGAATAATTAGCAAAGTTGATTCCTCCAGACATATCAGGTGCTCAGAGGGTGCTGTGCGTTTTGAGAGTTCTGTTAAGCTTGCATAGGACTATACAAAGCTGTTGCCATCTATTCACTAATCCATTAGCTACGACGCAGCACACACGTTTAATTGTAAGCATAGGTCACAATCACGGTTTTGCTTCTGCTCTTATTATAATGGATCCTCGGCTCATTTGTGCAACGGGGGGGGGGGGGGGGGGCGGAGGAAACAAGTGAAAAGCAAAGATGAAATGGATTGAAATGAAATGCCGCTGCCATCACTAACTGTATATGTGCTTGTGCCGAGGGGATTAACTACTGCAGACACAAGGGGGGAGGGGGTACAATCAAATAAGCTTGAGAAACCACTGCACTAGACCATGCTGCTTCTCAAATTTACAGCTCCGTCTTGTCCTACCTTTGAACCAATTCCCTAGCCCTGGCCGTGAGGGCAGGATCTGGCTGCAGTGTTTAATGTTCAACCTTCTACTGTTGATACCACTGCTCTTCCCACAAAGGAATGTGTCTAGTGAAGGACTTTGAGACCCACCCTCCCGCGGGTGGGCATTAGTGGGAAATAACTCTCTGGTTCAACGTTACAGCCGCAAAACCATGGGATTGTTAAAGTGGCTTCCTGGGCAGTATCTGCTTTGGCCTTGTATGGCTGCCCAGGCCTTACTGCATTCACTATTGAGTGCTTGTGGATTAAATGTCTGTCTACCCCTCTGGCTGCCATGCCCGCCCCCTTGTATAGCACTGGATGCCTCCCAAGCCTTGTAAAATAGAAATAACAAGAGCAATCTCTCTCTGCTTTCCCAGCCCTTAGCAGAAATAGCTAGGTCAGCCTGTGTATGTGTGTGTGCGCACGCGCCTGGCTTGTGCGAAAGCTCTGTGTCTTGCATTCACTGGACTCCCACTGGTTACTAATTCCATTGTTCTGGGGGAGGCTTGTGTCATGACTGTGCAGAGATAGTTGATCTCTGGGAGCTAGCAATGATGGGGGGGGTCTCTCATCAGCACAGAGACCCTAGCTCTGCAGACAGTGCAGCAGGGAGGCACTGTTTGAGCCCACCTGTGGAGCTAGGCAGATTGGCTGGTGGCCTGAGGCTTCATTCCTAGAGCAGCTGAGTTGCAGTAGCTGGTGTAGGGAACTCAGGGACACATGGTCACTGAAGCCAGACCTGTGTCTGCTAGGACCGGGGGCCACCTTCTGGTGGGTGGCCGAGGGCTACAGATGCCTGCGCTCTGTGAGCAATAACACTGTAGAGCCCAAAAGGTAGCTGCAGGGGCTGATCTGAGGGCAGATGCTCTCTAGAGTGGGGTACATTATACAGGGGGTACTTTCTTCCTCACTCTCCATTGCCCTGCACAGTGAGTGCTTTCTCTCTGGGTGCAGGAGGACATGGGCACTACTTGGTCCTGTTCACTCTGCAGAAGCATCTGCATTGGGTGGGAGAGAAAAGGCAGAAGAGGGGATGCAGCTCTGTGGGTGAGTGCACTGGGACTTGAACCAGCCTCCTAGGCTGGGAGCACGCTCCTAGAGCAAAGCTTCAGCTCACTTACACAGCAGTTAATGGTTGTCAGTGGCTCTTGTGGGTACAACACACAACCCTGCTCTGCAGACCCATAGCTGGCACAGGGCTCAATCCCCAGCTGCGTCTGACACTGCTGGATAATCGGCCTGCCACTATCAGGAACGGATGTTGCACCCCCCAATCTGCCTCCAGTGCTGGCTTCCAGGAAGGGCTGGTGGTGAAAGTGGGACAAGGACGGGATTGATGGATGTTTGTTCGGAGGAGGATTGCCATGACCCCTGCACATGAGCTGCTCATGGCTGTGTTGCTCAGTATGAACTAGCCTGGGGTCTGAGATGTATAGCGCGCCAAGCTGGGTCCCCGTTGTTTAAATGCAGGGTTGCTCTGAAATATCTTTGGCCCCTATAACAATGCACAGTCTCCTTGGTGTTTCGCCATGTTCACGCCGTGTTAGGCTGCGGTGTCTAACATGGTGCTAGCAAAACACAATCACACCGCTTGTGCTTCAGCTAGCACGTGATCCCGGCCGCCCCTCACCGTAGTGAAGCCTACTTTCTCTGGCAAGGCTTCCTTCTGTCCTCTGCCGGATGGTAGGGGGCACGGCCAGTCTCAGTTGCATCAGTGCAATGTACCTGGCAGGCCAGTGCTCACGATGGAGGCCTCTGGTGCGTGACTGATTGTGTGCTGAAGAACCTGGGGTGATCAGCGCTGCTGGAAATCAGGCCCCAGGGATCTTGTGCACCCTGAAACCAGAGGCCACTTTTGCAAATGTGATTTAACTGTCTGTTTGCCCGCAAATACAGCACATGGGGTCGGGATGTCAGCAGTAGATGGTAAAGCCCAGAGGCCCCCGAAAATGCAAGGAGAAATTGCTGACATGCAGGGGGGGAACAAACACCATTGCTGCTGCCGGACTGTTGCTTGTCCTGGTGTGGCTGGAGACGAGGGGAGGAGATCTCCACTGGGATGGTCTGAGAGGAAAGGCCCGAACTCCACCCCGCCCTGTGCAGGCTGGGGGACTAGCAGGCCCCTGAGGATGTCAGCCCCACTTCACGCTGCTGCAGATCCTCTCCTCTGTCTGGCCTGGCGGCGGGGATGGCCTGTCGATCCAGAGACGGGCTTCCTGGCAGGAGCGGAGGTGGGGAGTCCCCAGATCTCTGCCCTGCTCCTTGCACAGCCATCTGGGCCCATCCTGTGCAGGGGGAGGTGGTGTGAGGGGACGAGGCGTCTCCACCCTGGGGTGGCCCAGACCAGTTGTAGTGTGGAGCCAGGGCAGCTTCCACCCCTCCTAGGGCCTCTGAGGCCGAAGCCCAGTGTTTCCCTGCTCACCCCCTTCCAAGCCCTACGGCCGCGGAGCGGTGTCCTTTGCAGGCCATGGAGCAGGGCCCTGGTACGGGGTCGGGGCCTGCACCCTGCAGGGCTCAGAGCTCCTGCTCCAGCCCTTTAAGGGAAGAGAGAGCCCCCCTGCCGTGTGTGGGGTGGAAGACATGAGGGTCATGTGTGTGCATGGGATGTTGTGGGGGAGGGGAGGCTGGGTGGGCTGGTAAGGGGAAGAGGGGGATGCTGTGGGGCGGGGGAGGTTGGTTGGGGTGGTAAGGGGGAGATGCTGTGGGGGGG
>ML675646.1:95935-136885 GCA_007922155.1 Mesoclemmys tuberculata | reverse complement strand
TTGAGTCATGTCCCCCAGGGATCATTTCTGAGTCTGTTCAATATCTTCATGAATAATTTAGATAATGGCTGTCCAGCTCTGAAGTCAGCGCAGAAGTAAGGGTGGCAATACTGTGACCCTCCACACACACACACACAATAGCCTTGCGATCCCTTTTTGGGTGAGGACCCCCCACTTTGAGAAACTCTGACTTAAGGGCTTTTCATGTTTATATGTTTAAATACATATTCGTGCCTTGTGACGACACCGTGACATTTAAGATTTAAATATCTGAAGTCGTGAAATTCAAGTTTTTTTAAATGATGTGATATGAAAGTTACCAAATGGACTGTGAATTTGGTTGGGTCCTACTTATAAAGTTTGCAGTTGATGCCAAGCTGGGAAGGTTTGCCAGTGCTTTGGAGGATAGGATTAAAATTCAAAAAGATCTGGATAGACTGGAAAAATGGTCTGAAGTAAATAAGATGAAATTCAATTAGGACAAATGCAAAGTACTTCACTCGGGATGGAACAAGCGGTTGCACACACACAAAATGGGCAATGACTGCCTAGGAAGGAGTATTGCAGAAAGGGATCTGAGCGCCATAGTGGATCACAAGCTAAATATGAGTCAACCGTGTCACATGGTTGTAAATAAAGCAAACCTCATTCTGGGATGTATTAGCAGCAGTGTTGTAAGCAAGACACAAGATGTAATTTTTCTGCTGTACTCTGCACTGATAAGGTCTCAGCAGGAGTACTGTGTCCAGTTCTAGGCGCCACATTTCAGGAAAGATGTGGACAAATTAGAGAGTCCCAAGACGAGCAACAAAAATGATTAAAGGTCCAGAAAACACGACCTATGAGGAAAGATTGAAAAAATTGGGCTTCTTTAATCTGGAGAAGAGAAGACCAAGGTGGGACATAACAGTTTTCAAGTACATAAAATGTTGTTACAAGGAGGAGGGAGAAAAATTGTTCTCGTTAACCTCTGAGGATAGGACAAGAAGCAATGGGCTTAAACTGCAGCAAGGGTGGTTTAGGTTGAACACTAGGAAAAACTTCCTAACTGTCAGGGTAGTTAAGCACTGGAACAAATTTCCTAGGGCAGTTGTGAAGTCTCCATCTTTGGAGGTTTTTAAGAGCAGGTTAGACAAACACCTGTCAGGGATGGTCTAGTTAATACATGGTCCTGCCTTGAGAGCAGAGCACTGGACTAGATCCCCTGGACTCTCGAGGTCCCTGCCAGTCCTACGATTCTATGGCAGGGAGAACTGGCCTGAGCTGGAGTCATAGACGTGCCAGTCTGGTTATCGAGTAAGAGGCTCAGTAGCAGGCATGAGGCTGAGCCTTCTCTACCAGGCTGGCATTGTGCTGCCTCTATACCAGCAGCGTGGGCCTGTCTCTGAGGGCAGACACCTTTTGGCTTGTGGGGCTGGTCTGGTTTGTCTGGTAGCTTGGACAGGTGCAGCCCAATAGCTTGTCTGGCAACCATACGTGATGATGTCTGGTGTGTCCGGACAGGGCTCTGGCTACCCTGGCCCACTTCTCTCGTCCCTCCCCACCCCAGTGACATGAGCCCACTTTCTATGGCCCCCAGCCCACCCACTGCCCTCCCCTGTGAAAAGCCCAGACCAGCTGCCCTGGGGTTTGGATTGAAATGCTGTACCTTGTAGCTGCTCCGCTCCTTCCGCTTTCCTCAAGGGTCCCCTCATGGCTGCTGATGGAAGGGGGCGCGACTACCCCGCCACTGACCGGGCTCCTCCCCTGATCCCCAGTGGGGCCTGGGGGCCCATACTTGCCCTTCTGCAGCAACTGAGCTGCCTCCCTGTTGACCCGGGTCTGGAGCTGTTGCTGGGACCCTGGGCCCTGCCTTGGGCCTGTGGCAGAAACGCATGATTCCTTGGGAGCCCCTCACTGCGTTACCTACATCCTAGGGCTCTCCGCCTTTACCTTAATCCGTAGGGCTCGGCCTACAGGGGAAAGGCACCTGCCTGCACCCAATTCATACTGTAGGGTTTGGGGTCACCCATTCCCAGGCTGTAGGGCTCCTGATTAATTGAAGTACCCGCCCTTTCCCTATTCGTAGGGCTCCAAGTGTATGCTACTGTGGGTTTGC
Source organism: Mesoclemmys tuberculata (assembly GCA_007922155.1). NCBI lineage: Eukaryota > Metazoa > Chordata > Testudines > Chelidae > Mesoclemmys > Mesoclemmys tuberculata. The sequence continues at coordinate 134,787 of ML675646.1, read as the reverse complement.
AGGATCTTTATCTGTGAGAGAGTCTTACACGGTAATAACCTTAACCTCTGTTGATAGGCATAGTGCACATGCTAAGCACAGTGCTGTGCTCACCAAGCCGCATCAGGCAGGCGGACTTTCTCTGTTGGCCTGGCAAAGTCAGTCTCATCTGGTTTCTGCATGACCATGATGTGCAGCAGATTCTAGCAGCTCTAATCTTGGGCAGTGTCTTTGGAGGTGGATACTTCTTCTTCCTTCAGGTCTTTACTTCTATTCTTCCTGTTCCCCTTTTCTTCTTCTAGGTTCCCAGTTTTTATAGTGAAACTTGAGTCCTGCTTAGCTATGCATTAACCAGTCATATAACAAATTAACTCTTTGACCAATCATCCCGACCAGCTTCATTGCTAGAAATATTTCATACCTAGCTATGAAACGACCCAAGAACCAGACCAAAACCATTCAGATAAACACTAGAGAATTGGGTACCACAAAGACAAAACAAGAACTGTAGATTGTACAACCACAACTATTGAATGCTGTTAAACGAAGTTTTCTTTACACCTTTTAAGATCTGGTTTGTATCTGGTGGTGGTAGGTCCTAGGATAGTGGCACCTTCTTAACAGCTCGATATTACATTGTCCTGAGGTGACTTCAGGAATGTGAAGATGGACTACTGCTACCTAGAGTATGGCTGCTGTCACTCCTAATATGGCTGCTACAGCTCAGCCAAAAACACAAGACATCAGACCTTACAACTGGGCCCTGCCAGCGGCTGCCCCAGTTCCCCGCAGCGTGACTCACCCACCGCACCGCGCCCTGCGTTCCCACCTCCCGCTTGGACCCACTTCTCCCCCTCACAGCTGCTGGCCGGGCTTCCCCAGCCTGGCCTCCTGCCCTCCTTCCAGCAGCGTTGTTACACCTCTCTGCTTGGCTCTTTGCTGGCGCTGGACCTCTCTTGCCACCCTCTCAGGCCTGGCCGTGCTGTGGGAAGGGAGGTTCGTTTATCTCTGGCCATGATGCGCCAGGTGAGTGCAGCTGTCCTGGGACAGGTCCCATGGTGCCTGCTCCCCACGCTGCTGACTGGGCTCAGTCAGCCACATGGCTTCCTCCTCTTGGGTGACCCACGTCCAGGCCCTTGGGGTTTGCACCCAGTGACAGGCCGGTGGGATCACGAGTGCAGCCGTGCAGCACGCTCTGGTGTTCTGCTGCTTCCCTAGAAACGGCTCGGAGGTATTGGGGCTGGAGGCCAGGAACTTGTGAGGCTCATCTGCCCTCTGACAACGACACCCTCCGTGACCTTTGGCAAGTCACTTCCACCCCACCTTTCAGACTTGGAGGCTAAGCCTAGGCCCTCTGCCCTGTGTTGGGTCACTGTCAGAACAGAAGCAGCCTGATCTCCAAGGTGCTGGGCACCCACAGCTCCCAGCTGAGCCAGGGGAGAGGCAGCGCTGAGCATTTCTGCCCACCAGGCCCCTGGTGCCAAGGGACCCTGAGTGTGCAGGTGTGGGCCTGCATCTCTCCTGTGTGCACCACCAGGGGAGATGGACGTTGTAGCCGTGGGATGGAAACGCGCCGTGGCTGCAGCCTGCTAGTCAGTCCGGCCAACTCGGAGGGCAAGCTGCCTTCGGGGGTGATGGCATCGGATGGACACTTCTGACATTTGCAGCCAGTGAAGCAGCAGCCGGGAGGCTGGGGGTGCAGAGCAAGCGGCTGTATAACCTAAGCAGGGTCTGAGTGGCTTGCTGAGCTGGCGGGGAGAACAAGTGTCAGGGCTGGACTGTATTTGCACAAGTCCCTGCTTAGGGTCGGCAGGATGGGGTCCCTGGGGTGGTGCTCGGTTACAGATCCCTGCAGTGTTAACGCAGCAGTAACAAAATGTCGTTCCCGCAGTGGCCGAGCAAAGGGCAGCAGAGCTGTGCTGAGCTGTGCTGAGCTGTGTCGCTCTCCTCTGAACAGACTGGCTAAGCCACGGGCTCCGATGCCAGAGCCCTCTGAGGGCTGGTGGGGGAAGGGGCAGGTATTCCTGCCGGGAAGTGGGGGATCTCCCAGGCATGGTGTAACTGCCCCTCCCTCTGTTCGGAGACAGAGTGAATTAAGACTCCATTAGGGGTCTTTTGCTTTAAGTGCTGGCTGGACCTGAACCCACCCGCTGTAGCACTGCCTCCATCCGCCTTCAGCCCTGAGGGTCAGCCACGAAGAGCTGCAGTCAGGGAGCTGCGAAACCGAGCTGGCTGGGACCTCCTGAGAGCCACCCGCGAGGTCACGGTGGAGAAGCAGCTGGGAGCAGAAGGCGATGGTGTGCAGCAGAACGGCTGGTGACGGGCAGCAAGTGGGTGGCTGGACGGTTGAACCAGCAAGGTGCCTTCTTTCTTTTCCCCCTCACCTCCCCAAGGGTGGGAGGTGAGCAGTGGTGTACGGTGGGGGGCCCAGGCTCCTGGCGACAGCCTGTGGGGGGGGGGCACCAGGCTGGCTCTTCACGACGTGTGGGGGCGCAGGAGGCTCTGAAGGGTGCAGAGCACAACCTCCTGCTCCCCCTGCCCTCTGCCCATCGTGAAGGGCCGGCCCAGAATGCACTTACCTGCCACTCTGGCCCTGCAGCCCAGTGCTGGCTTGGATGGGGCGACCCCCCCAGCCTTGTGGGGGGGCCACGAGCAGCCACCCCTCAGCCTCCTGCATCCCTTCACCCTTCATGAAGGGCTGACCCGGTGCTGCCCCCCAGGCCGGGGGGCGAGGTTGTCCCATCCGAGCCAGAACCGGGCTATGGGGCTGCAGCAGGAGAGGTGGGCGCTGCACAGCAGGTAAGTGTGAGGGGGGTAGGGGAGCCAAGCCTCTATTTACGTGCCCCCCCCACAGGTACAGACCCCCCTTCCTGGGGCAGTTGGGGTGCAGCACCAGGACTCCTCCTGCCCTGCGTCGGGGGGGGGGGCAGAAATGTAGGCTTGGCCCCTGGGCGCCAGAGACCCTCCATACACCACTGGAGCTGCACCCCTAGGCTCTGGGTCAGCCCTGGCTAAGGACAGCACCTGTGTGTGTGTGGGGGGGTGGCAGCGTGAGGGGAGGGCGGCTGTGAAGGAGAGGCACATTAAAGGAACTTCTTGTTGCTGGACTTAACCTGAGGCAAAAAGACACTGCCCAGCGCACTTGGAGGCTTAGAAAGGAGGCTGGTTCTCGCGCCTCAGCATGGCAGTGTTCACAGGCCGCTACTTGCGGGGCTGGAGGCTGTGCTCTCTGCGCCAGGAGCTCCTCAGCTTCTGCTCCCCTCAATGGACTCCTTGTTGCTCTGCGCTCGGGTGGGGGCTGCGGTGCAGAGCACACGCTGTGCTAGTGCAGCTGTTTGATGACTGTCCCGAGCTCCCCCTCCAGCAGGGCTGACAGCTCAGCCTGTGCTGAGAAACCCGTGTCAGCCAGTCATCAGCCTGGATCCAGTGTGAGCTCTCCCCGCCTGCCTGCTCCAAGGGGTGCTGCCCTGGGACAGCCTGTACTCTGGGCTGCTGCTAGGGACTCGCCCCATCAGATCGCTGCTCCAAACAAGGCAGGAAGGAGACAGGCTCCTCTGCAGGGAGATGCTGTGCTTTTAGCTAGAGATCCTGGGCCGCTTCTGATCCTCAGTGAAGTGCCGTCCCCAGAAGCAAGCGCAGGGGCTGCAAGATGGAAGAGGTAAGTTCCTGGCTCTGGCTTCTCCTGCCCGCCTCCCAAGCTGACTTAGTACAGACGGGCTGTAATTGTGACTTGCCTGTGCAAACCCCCAGCAGGCTGCTGCCCGGAGCGGTGCTTGGGACCTTTCTGATGACTGATCCTATTGCTGGCTGTGGGAAGGCTGGGCGCATGTGCCCCATGGCAGCTGGCGCACATCTTTGCTCTCTCAACACCCCCCATTTCAGGCCCAGGCCGACCGAGAGACAAGTCTGCGGTGGCGTGGCGGCACTGTGTGACCTGACACCAGACCTCACACCGTGAGGCTGTCGGCACTCTGGCGATCTGGGCTGGGCTGAGTCAGTAGCTGGAGGGAGCAGCTTGGCTGATGGATGGGTGACCTAAGGACACCTGGCTGCTTTGGGAAGGCCGACGTCTGGCACGGTCTGTTTCAGAGCCTTGGCTGCATTTCGGTGGCGAGTGCAGCGATCCTCGTGTAGCGTTTGTGGGTCAGTTTCTTGCCTACGCTTGGGAATTGGTGGAGTGGTTGTTCCACGTAAGGCCTGCGTGGGCACTCTTATTCCGGTCTGGCTATTTCGGGAGCTATCCAGCGCAGGCCAGGTGGGCATGGCAAAGTCCCCAGGAAAGCTTTCACTGTCGGTTTTTCAGTGAGAGCCGTAGCATTGCACTGATGTAGTCTCCGAGGTGGGTGCTGATCTGGCACATGTTCCCAAGAGGAGCACGTGCCTGGGAAGAGGCATGAAGGGGCTGGGGGAGAGAGGGTTGTTCAGAAGGTGGATTTGCAGGAGTGAAGGCGGCATGAGGAAAAGAGTGCAGACGTGCCAGGTTTCTGGTATTTAATTGCCTCGAGTGGTTTGGAGCTGGTTGTGTCTCAGCTGAAGTGCCATAGACAATTGCAGCCGCCCATAAGCTAAGGATTAATCCCCTGGTGGCTGGGCGCTCCACTCCACTGGGTTTACCATGCCAGCAACCTGCTGCCACTAGGGCACTTGTGTGGATGACCATTGGACAGAGCTGACCCAAAGTTGCTGACGTGGGAAATGTTGGACAGAAAAGCCCAGTGCACAAAAGACTGCAGGCTGGGTGGGAGCCTTCCTTCCTTGCGTCAGCAGCAGCCCAGGTGCAGAGGAGCTCTGCAGGGCCACAGCAGCTGCTCAGGTACATCCGTGCAACCTCGTGGTCCCCCTTGCGGTGTCCCGGTGCCTTCGGTGGGTTTGCACAGGTGTCTCCGACGGACACTTGGAGACCAGCCGTTTGGCAGGTGCGCCAGACGAGATGGAATCTGGCTCGTACAGGCTGTGGACAGAGGTGGCCGGTGGGGATGGGGCGCTATGCAGGGTCACGTCCTTCCCCTCCCCCGGTTTGCTGCTTGGCTTGTACCTTCACTCTGCCCCCACCGCTGTGTCATCTCTGGCTGTGGCTACGTCTACACTGTGAGCTGGGGGGCCATGCTCAGCAAGGAGGCATACTCGCGCTGCAGTGCTGGAAATAGACGTGTAGCCACAGCCACACGAGCGGTGGGGTGGCAAGGGCGTGCCCTTCGGGGACGCTAGGTGCGTGCTCCTGGTGGCTGCACTCTATTTTTAGCATACTAGCTCGATGGGAGCCCAGCTGAGTGTGTCTCCTTGAGCTGGACATAGGGCCCCGAACGCGAAGTGTAGATGTACCGTGCACCAGAAAACCGCCATGTAAAATCCTAGTGGCGGTAAGGCACTGGTAGTTCTTTCTTTGACGTAGCTACTTGAGAGAAATGCCACATGGAGTTAGGTTGAGCACATGAGATAAGAACCACCTGGGCCTTGTCTCCACCAGGATCTCACAGTGACTGAGGTCTCTCCATTTATACACATTGCACCTTCTTTTGTAACAAAGACAGAGCCTCCGTCCTAGCTGCATTGGCTCAGCAGAGCTAATAGGAATAAAAAGCGGTTTTAAAAAATCGTCTTTTGCTATCACATCTTAACTGTTGCTGTCCCTCGACTTGTGTCCTTCATTTCTTCCTGGTGTTTTAGTGACATAGCTTGATGACTTGGTCAATGCAGGAGTAATCTTGGTCTAGGAGGCTCCCAACATTTGCGTCCCCATGTGAAGAGGGATGTAGCTTTGGAAACTTGTGAAAATGCTTAGGTCCAGTTTTCCTCCCTTAGAGTGGAAGAGAACTGGTCTCCGCTATATATGCTCTTAGTCTTTTATGTCTATATGGGTTCTTGTGTTGCAGTTTGGAGTGTGTGACAAAACGTTTTAAACCGCATGTGGGGGAATAGGGTATTAATTTCTTGATTCATCTAACAGTTCAGTGAGGGTGCAGTTTGCGGTGCATTGAAAATGGGTTTAAAATTACAGGCTTAAAATTACAGGGTATCACTTTGAAAGTCAGGCATTTCTTGGGCTTGCTTGCGAGCTATAGGGGCTGTGTAGAGAAGCCTGTGATCTGGGCCTTCAGCAGGCAATCTGCAAAGAGACAGGTGAAAACAAGGTGGATGAGTTGTGTCACGCTGCATCAGGGAGCAGCCTGCTTCTCTCACTCTGTTTTTGGTTCTTGTGTGTTAAGATTCTTACTACTGAGCAGTGAAGTGATGGAAACCTTCCTGAAAGATAAAAGCAAAAAATCCACTAACTTCTCTTTGTGTGCTATGAACATAAGACAGTTCACCCCAATGCAGGGTCCCAGCTCAAGACCCTGACACCGCATCAGCCCTGGCTTGAGTGGAGGTACATAGATCTAGCGCTACTTGGACATGAGGGTGAATTTCATGCTACTTTCATTTTGAATTTCTTCCTTCTGCAGCTGCCAGGCAAAACGTTTTGCTGTTTTATTCCCCTAGTAATGTGCTTAAGCTTAGTAAATCGTAATGCTGTTCCCCCTTCTGGAGGCTCATTGCCTATGTGCTTATTGAGTTCTATGTAAAGTAAGGCCCATTCCCGTCTCTGTTGGGGAGGGTGTGTATTTATTTAATTGGTAAAGAAGCTAATGGATAGATTTCCGATGTGTAAGCTGCAGTGTGGTTTGTAAGAGTGGGGCATGGTCAGTGCCTCTGGCGTAGCTCATAAATTCTCCATGAAATGGGGAAGGTCATGTTGCATGTGTGTGTCTGATAGATGAAGCAGAGCTCCGGCCGCATTCCCTACACACCTGCATATCCTAACTCTTGCAGGAGACGAGCTCTCTTGTGACTTCCGGAGGTATGCGCGGCAGCCTCCTAAAGGGGCTGATTCCCCACTACCCTGCATCCTGCAGAATCACTTACACCTTTGCAAAGGGAACTTCAGACACTACCCTGTGCAGACGTGCCGATGGTGAGCAGGGATGAGAAGATCTCAGCCTGTGTAGGGAAGGGTGCTCAGGTGTCGGCTGGGCTCATGAGTCCACATCATGGATTTTCCTGTCTTCTCTCAAAAACAAGCCAAGCCTGAGCGCTGTGGGGAAGCTGTGCTGGGAGATTAAGGCTGCGAGGTTAAACCAGTGGAACGTAGGGAACAAGACAGGAGTGGGGTGTGTCTGTGGGTGTGGGTGTGAAGGCACGGGCTCTGCTTCACGTCCCACCTGCTGAGTAACAGGATGAAAAGACTCCATGTTTCTGAAACGAAACTAGCTCTTTGGCAAGAGACCTTGTTACAGAGGTACTACAACTGCAGCTGGCCTTCGAGTCAATGTGCACACTCATCGGCTTCTTCCTTGCCCTTCCTCCGGCACCTCAGGCTCCTTCCACCAAGTGACAGTGAGTGGCCGCTGTCCAGGCTGTGTCGCAGATCTCACTCCGGGGCAGCAGTCTGTCCTGCAGTGGAGGCGCTGAGTGAGGCTGCATGAAGGGCATGCTCTGTTCTTGGGGAGGAGGCCTGGTGGCTTGAGACATGGCTTCCCCCACCCTGCAGTCTCCTGGAAGGAGCAGCAGCCCTGCACCTCCCAGCATCGTCCGAGTGCTCCATTGCATGGTAGGACATTGTCGGGGAATCGCCCCAGTTCTTTCCATGGAGGAGGCAGATTCCCTCCAGATTTCATACATTCATAGAAGATGAGGGTTGGAAGGGATCTCAGGCGGTATCTAGTCCCACATCCTGCTCAAAAGAGGACTAACCTGAGCTAAATCATCCCATCCAGGCCTTTGTCAAGCCGGGCCTTAAAAACCTCTAAGGATGGCGATTCCACCACTTCCCTAGGTAACCCATTCCAGTGCTTCACCACCCACCTAGGGAAAGGGTTTTTCCTAATAGCCAACCTAGACCTCCCCCACTGCAACTTGAGACCATTGCTCCTTCTTGTGTCATCTACCACCACTGAGAACAGCCTAACTCCATCCTCCTTGGAATCCCCCTTCAGATAGTTAAAGGCTGCTATCAAATCCCCCCCTCACTCTTCTCTTCTGCAGACTAAACAAGCCTAGTTCCTTCAGCCTCTCCTTGTAAATCATGTGCTCCAGCCCCCTAATCCTTTTCATTGCCCTCTGCTAGACTCCCTCCAATTTGTCCACATCATTTTTGTAGTGGGGGGCCCAAAACTGGACTCAGTAATCCAAATGTGGCATAACCAATGCCGAATAGAGGGGAATAATCACTTCCCTCCATCTGCTGGCAATGCTCTTACTAATGCAGCCCAATGTGCCATTAGCCTTCTTGGCAACCAGGGCACACTGCTGACTCATATCCAGCTTCTTGTCCACTGTCACCCCCAGGTCCTTTTCTGCCTAGCTCATTGGTCCCCAGTCTGTAGCTGTGCATGGGATTCTTTCATCCTCTGCACTTGTCCTTGTTGAACCTCATCAGATTTCTTTTGGTCCAATCCTTCAATTTGTCTATGTCATTCTGTATCCTATCCCTACCTTCCAGGGTAGCTCCCTAGCTTAGTGTCATCTGCAAACTTGCTGAGGGGTCAATCCACCCCATCCTCCAGATCATTAATGAAGATGTTGAACAAAACGAGTCCCAGGACCGACCCCTGGGGCACTCTGCTTGTTACCGGCTGCCAGCTAGACATGGAGACATTGATCATTACCCATTGAGTCCGATGATCTAGCCAGTTCTCTATCCATTTTATAGTCCATTCATCCAACCCATACTTCTCTGACTTGCTGATAAGGTATATCCCGTTCACCGCTTTCCCCACATCCACAGTCATCTCATCATAGAAGGCAATCAGGTTGGTCAGGCATGACTTGCCCTTGGTGAATCCATGTTGACTGTTCCTGATCACCTTCCTCTATTCCAAGTCCTTCAAAATGGATTCCTTGAGGACCTACTCCATGATTTTCCAAGGACAGAGATGAGGCTGACCGGTCTGTAGCTCTCTGAATCCTCCTTCTCCTCTTTTTAAAAGATGGACACTTTGTTTTGCTTTTTCCCAATCGTCTGGGACCTCCTGGATGATTTCAGCTCTGTGTGTGTCGCTAACCTCCTGGGAGTTTGGGGGGTTCCCTCTGTGTGCCGTGAATCCCCATGTCTCCAACTATCCCATCCTCAGCGCCCCCAAGAAATCGATCCCTCTAATGTACTTGTTCTTACCATCCCATAACTCACTGTTCGAGGCAGGAATCCTGAGCACCAGCTGCTATTCCAGCCTTAATAGACCCCCACCGGTGACCCCACCCAGCCCCAGAGCACAGGGCTTTTTAAAGTAATATGCAGACAGGCAGGAAATTAATGAATCCCACGTGTGTCTCTCTGTCTCCGTACGTCAGGTCAATGGGACCATTAGTAACTGCCTGGAGTCTGCCGTGTCTTCCTTGGAGGTTTCCTCCTGCAGAAATGTCTTCTGGTGCCGTGTTTGTCTTTGTACCAAAGCCAGGTGCCTGGGCTCTGCCCACCGAGACACACAAAGCTCCCCTGGGCTCGATCACCTGTGCACGCTTGAGCCACCACGGCTCCATGTTGTTGCTCAGACGGCCTCTGAGCAGGGCCGTACACCAGGTCTGCCATGGCGTGTGCTGCGAGAAGGGGCTAATGTGCCATGCATCGTGGTGCAGAAAGGACAGGCGGCTGAATCCCACTCCAGCTCCTTCAGTAGCCGTTCCTCAGTCACCCTCTGTGACCTCCTCCCTCCCCACTTCCTTCCCAAGGGGGGGCTTTGATTTCTCTTCTCTTTGCCAGCTGCTCAGACAGCCCCACTCACGGCACAGCAGGAGGAATCTGAGCTGCTAATGGATCTGGATTGACTAACCCGAGGGCATCTCCATTTCCCTCCTCACCCTTCTCTGTCCTTACACTGATCGACTGGCCTTGAACAGACACCCCTCTTCCCCCCTCCCATGGATGTGGCATGAGGGTGCACTCCCCGGGTCACACGTACAAGCACACTTCTCTGTGGCTTGTGATTTGGCCAGGTCTGGCCAGACTTTCGTGGGGAGTAAAAGGCACCACTGTGATCCCAGGATTGTCCCCCTGCCAGGTTTCTAGTTCCTGCTCCAGACAAACCCCTAGCTGCTGGAGGTGTCTGAGGAGAAGGTTGCAGATCACAGAAAATGCTGCCTCTTCTCAAAACCAGCAGATCCATTGGAAAATCAGCCATACCAGCAATAAACAGGAAGCTGCAGCACAGCCGGGATGTGGCACTTTTCGGCCCCCAGGTTACAGTTTTACCACGTTATAAGCAACTGAAGACAGAGGGTCCTTGTCGTGCCCAGGGCTAGGCGGGCACAGAACTAGGCAGTGCTGGACATTCAGCCGGCTTGTGGAGGAGGAATCTCCATGAATTGCAGCCCGTCCAGAATGTGTGACCCAGCCACATGTGCCAAGGCCCTCATTTTGCAGTGGACACTGCATGGGCTCAGGAATCTGCCTGCACCGCACTCAGTGCAGGGTGAGGGCCTGAATTTCTTCCTCTTATGACACCCTCAACTGCAGATCTGTTTGGCTCATACCTAGATTGTTGTGCCTGTCCTGGTTATCGGGCAGACTGCACCTCTGACTCGTCCTCCTCTGTCCCAAGAGTGCCCCTCTGGGTCTTTGGCTATCACCTCTCAGGGCTGCTCTCCCTCTGTGTATCCGCTAGGATTACCTCAGCAGGTCCCTTTTTAGCCATGCCAGCTAGAGCAAAGCCAGCATGGGTGTGTGCACCTAGGCTGTAGTGCAGACATTGCCTTGTGTCCCTCTGGGCCAGTCTGTCCCCCTGGACCAGCGTTTCTCAAATACGGCCACCATGGCTACATGCAGTCACTAGGGGGTTTTTCTGCGGCCACCCTCAGAGCCTCCTGGGCAGAGAATGGGGGGAGGGGAAATTTGTCAGAGTGGCCACTAGCAAGAGTTGGTGGCCACACTCTGAGGCCACCTAAACATTTCTTGTGAGAACCTGCATCCTAGACAGCAGCTGACCAGTGCCCTCTCTGCAGGTCTCAGGACACGTTTTTTAACTGTTGGCAGCCCCGTGACCTGGCACGTCCCAGCATTGCAGAACAATGGTTTACAGTAAGAGGAGGGATCTTGGAAGCAAACAGCTTGGCCAGTTGTCTTCTCCTGTGTACCAAGGTGTCCTTATCTGGGAAGCACTTGTGTTGCTTTTCCTACTGTCTTTACTGCCTTCGGTCAGTAGATGCACATGAAAGTCTGACAACCCCAGTGGAAGTGATACAGTCTCTCAGGATAAATGCTCTTCATTTGTATGTTGCAGCTCCTGCTGTGTTCGCCGTGCCATTGCTGTCACAGAGCCTCGAGTAGATGGCAGATAGGCCTTGTTCCTCGGGCATCCATCCTGTTTGTGCCATGTGCTGGAGCCCAGCCAAGCCCAGATAGCCCCATGTGGGGGCAAGCCTAAAGAAGGGGGTTGATCAGTCTGTTGTCATTGAACCTAGCCAGAACTCTCAGTGCTGGTGAGAAACTAAACAACAGTCAGAAATCAATCATGGGGAAATGTTGCTTGTTGGATTACTGGAATGTCACGTGAGGAGCCCTCGATAGAGAGGTGGGTGCAGAACGCCTGCTGTGGCAATGGGAAGTGTATTGAGTGCCTGGAGGTCCCTGTGTAGACAGCTCTCTGGATACGTCTCTCAGGACTGTGGTGGGGTGCTCTGAACGGTGATGCTGGGGTTTCCATATCGGGGTCTATGACATGGGAGAGATGGGAGGGTGGCCATGGGTACAGGTCTCTGTCTTAGGGCAGTAAATGAGGGGATGCTTTCTGCCTTGGGAACTCATCCCTGCTGTGCAGTGCTGTCTATTGACCTCGCCCCATGGGTCCTTCTCTGCAGGGATTACTGCGCTGGTGACAGGAAGGAGATGGTGCCTAAAGCCAGTCACGTCACAGGTAAAGTGCATTGCTCTGTCCTGCTCCCAGAGCGGGCATGGCCCTGCCGACTGGGTACCTTTGATCTGGGCCCTGCTCTGTGTTGGAGTACTTCGCTCCTCCCACTATTGAGACCCTTGGGAATGTCAGGAACATGCTGTGTCCCCTGGCCCAGCTAGCACGGGAGATTCCTGGTGTATCCCACTGGCCACCTTTCTCCTTGTCCCTTCCTGCCAGCGTCCGCCCCAATGAACAGCACCTATATTCCAGCTACTTCATGTTCTTTTGAGTACTCTGTAGCCTTGATCCGCTAACTTCATAATTCCCTCAGCAGAGCAGGCCAGTGTGTCTGGTGCAGCAAGTTATTTATAGGCCCCGGCATATTACTCATGCTTCTATTACCCTCCAGCTGTTTTTAGATCTCTCCTTTTCCTGTTAATGTGTTGTCACGTGATCACACACAGACTCTGCCTCTCTCTAGCGACGGCTGCAGCTGACACCTTATTATAACCCTTCTGAGAGGGGAGAACCAGGATGCCTCAGTGGTCTGAGGTGTTAGCATGGGGCTTACGAGACCTGGATACAATTCCTTGCTCCACCAAAGACTTCCTGTGTGACCTGAGCATGTCATTTAGTGTCTCGGTTCCCATTTGTACAATGGGGATTTTAGTCCTGCTCTGCCCCCACAGGGAAATACATCAAAGGGTGCAAGGTGCTCCAGTACATAAGACAGAGAACGTGGGAAGAAACCTTTCTTTGGCTTGGGAATGAGCACGCTTATTGCTAGAGCAGAGGAGAGATTTTTCTGCCAACCCTGCAGGAACTGATTGTAGCCATTCTGCAACTAGAGACCAGTGTCTTGACAGCAGTGTCTGCCTTCTTATGCAACTCAGGTTGCGTATTTCCTCTCTCTGTATTTCCCAGTAGGAAAGCACAGCCGGGAATGCTGCTTAAGAATTGCAACCACCAATAAATACATTAAAAACCAGGGAAGCTGTAGTTCTGTCACACACTGCACCGCAACCAAACAGCTCTTACAGAACAATGGCCATTGGGCCCTGTCCCACGTAGGTGTGTGCTCAAGCCAACCCCCTTTTCCCTATGTTTCTGAGGGCATATGCAACACAGTTAATAATAATAGCATGTCCATAGGCATGCCGGTAAACTTTAGCATGTACTTATCATGTAATGTTTACTTCAGAGTAATAGGCTGGTGTTGGAGTTGAGCCAAATAGCCTCCAAACCATTAATATGTGTCTGCAAAAATATCAGCACTGACAATGTAACCAATGACTAGAAAAGGGGCTTGGGGACAGGGAAAGTGACCCAAGAATCTCAGACCAAAAACAAAAAACCCTTTAATGCCATTTTTCACTGTCATAGCATCTGTTCCAGCAACTGATTCACAGCTTCTTAGATTGAAATGCTGGAAGGGACCCATCAGCTCATCTAGTCTGAGTGCCTGGATAGCCCAGGCCATTAAATTGCACCCAATTACCTCAAGAGATTAAGCTGTTGTGTGCCGCAGGCAGAGATTAACAGGAGAGACCCAGGCACCACAGTGGCCAGGGTTCCTGCAATGGCCAGGAGTTAGTTAGGTGAGCTGTGCCTAGCCGGGGTTGCCAGTTTTGGTTGGACGTATTCCTGGAGGTTTCTTCACGTCACTTAATCTTAATTAAAAATTAATCTTTAATTCCTGGAGACTCCAGGACAGGCCCAGAGCATTGGCCACCTTAGGATCCCTCTCCTTGGTTCTGTGCTGCCATAGGGATCCAGCAGGATTGGGGTCTTTAATACAAGTTGTTTGATGTCTGTTGTCCTTTGATTTTGACCCTTTCCCCATGTGTTGAATGGGTCTAAGGGACAGTGTCTGCCCTGGCTAAGTGTGCTTTCCTGCAGCACTGCTCATACAATTCCTTCGTGTTTCAGACAATGGTCTCTAGTGGGTTTTTGGGTGTGACTATTTTTTTGCTCTATGCCCTCATATCTTCCAGTCTCACAACCATCTCCCCTGCTTCCCAGATCCCTGGTCCATACTTTGGCCCTGGGCCCAGGCCCAGATTTCCTTCCCTCTAGACTTCTGAACCTCCACAGGAGCTGCCCCAGGGACCTTAGTACAGTCTATATTGTGCATAGGACCTGTGGACTTTAGGGATGCAGAAGGGGAGCTGTAGTCAGGGTGTGGCACCCGAGGAAGCAGGGGAGGGGTTATATGAAGCTGACTCCCTACGCTTCCTGTGTGTCTGTGATTCCCGGCTCTCTGGCTACCAGTGACTTGCAGAGCAGCCTCCTGTTGGACTGTAGAGATCAGGGGCTTCCCAAGCTGATCTGCTTCCTGTACCTACGTGTCAGACAATTCAAATGGCCTAGGAAATCAGGACAACATCAGACAAAACGCTTGAAGCTATGGGTAAGGTAGAGAGTTCCTATCCATGAATTCATGGTAAAAAATCCCGACAAGAATGCTGTAACATCATAACATCAGGATGGCCATACCGGGTCAGACCAATGGTCCATTGAGTCCTGTGGTTCTCAACCAGGGCTACACATTCCCCTCAGGCTACACAGAGGTCTACCATGGGTACATCCGTGCCTGCCATCCAGTCCCGGCTTCTGGCAGTCAGAGGTTTAGCGACACTCAGAGCATGGAATTGTGCCCCTGCTCATCTTGGCTAATAGCCAATGATGGACCTAGCCTCCAGGAACTTCTCCAGTACTTTTTTGAACCCATTAGTGCTTTTGGCATTTACAACATCTTCTGACAATGAGTTCCACAGGTTAACTGTGTGTTGCATGAATAAGTACTTCCTTATGTATGCTTTTTTGCCTGCCTACTATTAATTTCATCAGGTGCCCACTAGTTCTTTTGATACAAGACGTGGTAAATAACACTTCCTTATTCACTTTCTCCATGGCATTTGTGATTTTCTAGATCTCTGTCAAAGTTCCACTTAGGCACCTCTTTTCTAAGGATAGGTCTATACTGACGCTGCCATCAGATCAATTTCTCTGGATCGACTGAGCAGTCTGTGAAGACCCGCTCAGCCGATCCAGAAATCGACCTACAAAAACCACCTCTGAAAGTGGCGCAGCGCAGTATGATGGCGCGCAGAACTGAAGCAGCGGAGTCTACGTGAGTTATGCAAGTTTTTTACGTCGCTTGCATATCTCCTGTTGACTGCCGCTGAATCTCGGAGGTAAGTATAGCCCAGCCCTAAGATGAGCAGCTCTTCTCATGCGGAAGCTGTTCCAGATGCCTAATCACTTTTGTTGATCTTTTCCATACCATTTCCAATTCCAACGTATCTTTTTGAGATGGGGTGCCCAGAAGTGCAGGCAGTATTCAAGGTATGAGCATACACCATGGATTTATGTAGTGGCATTATGATAGTTTCTTTCTTGCCTATCCCTCTCTTGATGGTTTCTAGCATTCTGGTAGCTTTTTTGACTGCCGCTGTATATTGAGCAGACATTTTCAGAGAACTTGCCACGACGACTCCAAGATCTTTCTTGAGTAGTAACAGCGAATTGAGACACCATCATTTTGTATTTCAGGTTGCATTATTTTGCACTGAATTGCACCTGCCATTTTGTCCGCCAGTTACCTACTTTTGTGAGATCTCTTTGCAGTCAGCTTTGGATTTAACTATCTTGAGTAATTTTGTATCATCTGCAAACTTTGCCATCTCACTGTCACCCCCTTTTCCAGATCACTTATGAATATGTTGAACAGCACTGGTCCTAGTACAGATCCTTGGGGGACCCCACTATTTACCTCTTTCCATTTATTCCTACCCTTTCTTTCCTATCTTTTGACCAGTTACTGATCCATGAATGGACCTTCCCTCTTATCCCATGACTGCTTACTTTGGTGAGGAACCTTGCCAAAGGCTTTCTGAAAGTCCAAGTACTCTGTATCTCTTGATCACGCTTGTCCGTGTGCTTATTTGACTCTCTCAAAGAATTCTAATAGTTTGGTGAGGCATGATTTTCCTTTGCAAAAGCCATGTTGCCCTGAGAAACCACCCAGAAACTCTGAGAGAACCTTATCTATCCATCACAAAGCATTTAAGCTCCTATATGAGCACAAGTGTTAGATAATGTTGTCCTTTTTAGCCTGAGTAGCTAGCCAATATTTGGGGCCTTGCTGGGTTGTTTGCCGTAGGAGGAGAAACCGATGACACAAATCAAGTGTTTCTTTGGTGCAGTCTTTATTTACAATGAATGTATGCCAAGTCCTGGTTCCTTGAACACATTAGGAACAATGAACAGCAGGGAGTGACTTTCTAATACTTCTAAGCCTGCTGCCAGCCAGCACTCTGCCCAAAAGAAGCTCTCTTGGATTCCTCTTAGGGCTGAACAACCCACACTTTAACTTTTTCCTGGCTTTTCTGGCTGCTTTCTGCTTCTCACACTCACCACTGCCATTCCATTAATGTCCCAGCCCTTGGTGTTTGCCATCAGTTCCTAGAGAAACTCCTCTTATTTTCCTTGAGTTAGTACTTGCTTAGGCCTTCCATGTGGCTAGTGCTTTGGGTAGTGCTGTCTATTGGTTCAGCTATCTTACTCTATAAAGAAGCTTAATTGCTTCTTCCATTTAGCCAGAATGGAGGATGGCTAGCACACCCATCAGCTTTAGTGAGGTCTGTGACTGTCCATAGATCAAAGACCTGTTTTCTGGCAGCTGCCAACATCCTTCAGCATATCAATAAATTACTTTGAATTATGCAGCTTGCAAAATCTGGGCCCAAAAAAAGCTGGTCTTTCTAGATAACTGATTAGTCAAATACCAGTGCTGTGACAGCTGTAATTTCCTATTCTTCACTAGACACCAGTTGTAAACGGTATCCATGAATGCTGAGCTACTGTATCTACAGAGAGAAACTCCCAGACCCAAATCACGCTATTATGGCACTTTCATGGTGAGACTGAAAGGATTGGTGTAGTGACAAGGACTGCATGTGCAAGTACAGGGGCTACTCCCAACTTTAACCTTCTGCAGCAACAGACAGCTGGCGTTGTAAAGCCCTTATGAAAAACTGACGGGAGATGGGAGTGGCACAGCCCCTGTACGAGTTCTCTGCACAGGATTAAGGTGACCATGGCCATAATCTATGACATTCTTAGAACCCACAGAAAAAGGTTCTGCTCCCAAAACAACCCCATTTGTGTTGTACGGACCTGATGCTGCAAACACCACTGGTGTGACTGAGGGGTTGTGAAATCAAGCTCTTAGCCTAGGTGTGTAAGGGACATCGCAAAGGAGGTTTGGAGGCTGACATCCCTGGGTGAGGTCTCTGGCCCGCGGGGGGGGTGGCGGGGGGGATCATCACAATGATCCCGTCTAACCTTAAAATCTGTGGATCACTCCAGGGAAGGGTTAAGGTTGTTTAAGTGCCTTACTGGTGCATTTCCATAATTTCATGTATTCGTCTTTCTTTGCAATTTAACCTTGACTCTGAATTTCGTGAGTTTCTAATGATTGTTACTGGTGAAAATTGCCACGTCCCTATAAGGCAATCTTTACCCTCCAATAATGGATATTTATTATTAAAAGACTGATATGTGCTTTAACTCTAGTTTGATGCAGTATTTATCTGAAGGTGTAATCCAGGTTTGCTGGCACCGTGTGTATATGAAACAGACGCTTCACGCACCTGATCTGTGTTTCCTCTGTGCTCAAGTTCCAGCTTTTCTGTGTGATGCCCCAGAGCAGTGGCCCCTCAGCACCTTCGATGGAGACCCCTTGAGGCAGACGCTCACCCTCAGAGATTTTGAAATGGCCTATCACCCAGTGCCAGCTCAGGCTCTGCCAGGCCTGGAGCAGAGCCCCCTAACACAGACTCATGTCCTCAGTGGCCTGGAGATGGGCTCTCTAGTGCAGACCCAAACCCTGCGAGACTTTGAGAAGGTAAGTCCCACCCCAAGACCAAACTCCTACTGATGTTAATGGGAACTTTGCCTGAGCGAGGGCTTGATAACATGTCTGTTGTTCCAATCCAAACAGTTTGGGTGACGTTCTTCCTTGCTCTTTGCTGGCTCAGGTTATTGGTTTTAGGACCTGAGGTAATTGTCTTGTCAAGATCTGCCCCAATTCCCTTTGTGTGTCTGTGAGCACCTGTTGCCTCCATTGCTGGAGCATATAATAGTGGTCCCCAGCAGTCCCAGCCATGCTGAGCCTTATCTTCATGGTCCCATGCAGCTTACATTTGCACTGAAGTGCCTCTTGGACCCACATGCAACCTGCCAGGTAGTCTTGGGGCAGAGAGTGCTTTGATGGACTGGTTGGGACTCTCAGGTCTCTCTGATCTTCTCCGGATTCTGTAGCCATTTGCCTTTGGTCCATGCCAGCTCAATGAGCAGTGTCATGGCTTCCAAATGATTAGAAGAGACTGGGCTACAGGAGAAGGTTATTTCCTTACTGGAGGAGAGGCAAGTTGAGATGGACACAGCTGGACATACTCCTCTTGGACAGAGGGCCTGAGCAAAATGTACAATCTAGCTCGCAGAAGTTGCATCCCTTTCAGAGCTCCCACAGAACTTCTCTGTGCGTCAATGCCACACAGACTAAAGAAGTTGAGAGGGACAGATATGAATCATAAACTAGGAGTTGTAGGAAATTGATAAAGGAAGCAAAAAGACACAAGGAGACCCCTATGGCAAGCAGAGTTAAGGACAGGAAGAAAGAGTTATTTAAGTATATTAGGGACAAAAAGAATCCTGACAACAGTATTGGTCCATTATTAGAAGGAAATGGTAGAATTATCAATAATTATGCAGAAAAGGCTGAAGTGTTCAATAAATATTTCTGTTCTATATTTGGGCGGGTGGAGGGGAAGATGTAGTACTATCATAGGGTAGTTACATACTTTCCATTCCCTTAATGTCTCAGGAGGATGTTAAACATAAGCTCCTAAGTTAGACAAGTTAGAAATCTTTAAATCAGCAGGTCCAGATAACTTGCATCCAAGAGTTTTAAAAGAGCTGGTTGAGGAGCTTTCTGGACCGCTAATGTTGATGGAAAGTCTTGAAACACGGATGAAGTTCTAGAAACATGGAAAAAAGCTGCCATTGTGCCAGTATTTACAAAGGGTAAATTATAAGTCTGTCAGTCTTGCATCGATTCAGAGAAAGATAATGGAACAATTGATATGGGACACATTTAATAATTGTAAATGGGGAATCATCACTGAGCAGATCTGGTTATAGTGGAGTCCCGCAGGACTTGGTTCTTGGCTCTATGCTATTTAACATTTTTTTCAATGATCTGGAAGAAAATGTAAAATCATAACAGATAAAGTTTGCAGATGACACACAATTGGGGAATTGGCAAATTATGAAGAGGGCAGGTCACTGGTACAGAGCGATCTGGATTGCTTGGTAAGTTGAATGCAAACAAACCATATGCATTTTAATACAGCGAAATGTACATGTATACACAATGAATGCAGGCCATACTTACAGCTGGGGGAACTCTGTCCTGGGAAGCTGTGACTCTAAAAGAAGAGTTGGGGGTTGGTGGTCGATAATCAGCTGAACATGAGCTCCCAGTACCATGCTGTGGCCAAAAGAGCTAAGATGCATAAATAGGAATCTCGAATAAGAACAAAGAGGTTATTTTGCCTCTATATTGGCACTTGAGTGACTGCTGCTGGATTACTGGGTCCAGGTGTGGTGCCCGCAATTCAGGAAGGATGTGGATAAACTGGAGGGGGTGCAGAGCAGAACCCTGAGAACAATTAAATTGGATTAGAAAACCTGCCTTACAGCGATAGGTTCAAGGAGCTCCATCTGTTTAGCTTAACAAAGAGAAGGTTACGGGGTGACTTGATCACAGCCTGTAAGTACTTACATGAGGAACAAATATTTGCTAATGGATGCTTCAGTCTGGCAGAGAAGGGTATAAAGGGCTGGAAGTTTAAATTCAGCCTGGAAATAAGGGGTACGTTTTTAACAGGGAGGGTAATTAACCATGAGAACAATGTACCAGATGTTATGGGGGATTCTCTGTCACTGGCAGTTTTTAAACCAAGAGTGGCTGTTTTCCTAAAAGATCTGGCCTAGAAATTACTGTGGGGCTGTTCTCTGGCCTCTGGCCTGTTGTCCAGGAGGTCAGACAAGGTGATCACAACGATGCTTTCTGGCCTTGGAATGTGTTGAGAGAGCAGCTGCTTCCATGATGTGGTGTCCTCTGCCCGTGCCAGCCTCTGCCCTGCCACAAAGGGTGTGTGTCTGCACTTCTGAGCAGTAAAAGCAGAGAGTAGCTCCCACTGTGGGAGGGGCTAGGTGTCCCGAATGCATGCCTAGGGTTTCTGACGGACATGCCCTTGGCGTGGCTTGCTCCCTTTGCTGTCCTTGCGGCCATGGCTCCATTCTGGTTCCAGCACACCAGCTCAATGAGCTAGCTCAGGTATGTTTCCAGGAGTTAGGAATCCTCCTCCCCTGGCTCCCATGGGAGACATGCCCGAACATGGTTCAATCCTTTAACCCTGTGTGTCTCGATGGGCCACACACAGGGCAGACTGCAAGATCTTGGGCAGGCAATGCCCCCATACTGGTGGTTTGTCCTATAATTAGATTCACCAAGCCAGTAACAAGAACTTCTGCAGTTCCCTTGTTAACCAGAAGCCAAACACAGTCCCCGTTGGGCATTCCAGCCCATGGCTCCCACCTAGACAAACAGGTCTAGTATAGAGACAGGCTAGTGAAAACCTCATTCATCAGGAGTGAGGTTCCTACGAATCCCAAAGGACCTGATGCTTACTCCAGGTCAATGCGAAACTCAGATCTTACCCAGATATCACGCCGTCGGCCCATCTGTCGTAAACTAGAGATGTACTGATGACAGAAAAGAAGGGCGTTATAAATGGTGAGTAGGTCGTATGCATACGAATGAGTGCAAAGCCCTTAGACGAGGTTTGTAGCAGCGATGGAACAGGCTGCAGGCGTGCAAAGGCTTTCTGGTCACTTCCAAAGACGGGAAGGTCCCTCAGCTCATAGTTCAAGATGCCACCTGCCTCTGACTGCCATGGTCCTCACTCTTCCTCCCTGGACCAGCCTCTGCTCCCTCACTTCCCCCTTCTCTCCCCTCCTGCTATAGGAGCAGCAAACCTGGCCCCTCCCCTCTGCTTTAGCTGGGGAGACCCTCTCCTCCTCCCCCCCATATGGGCTTAAAGCTGTGGGGTGTTGTCTCCTTTGGGGTGGCGCCTGTGCTGGAGCCCAGGAAAGCAGAGGGCTCTGATGCATGGATCTGTCGAATCCCACCCTCACGGGTTGGGCACAGGAGCCATCCAGGGGTTTAACGCGTGACGTTACAGCAGCGTGGCCCTGAGGGCAGCTGCCCCATGTTCAAAACAGCTGCAGACCCACACGGGATGTTACTGTGCAGCAGGCTGGTAGGGGATGGCATTCCCACCCCAGCCTGCTGTGCGCTCCATCTCTGTGTCCACCAGGCCTGTGTGCAGAGCAGGCCCTGTGGTATAAGCACAGTCTCGTGGCCAGAGCGAGGGTGTAAGGGCAGACACCGGGGCTCTCTGCAGTGGGCAGTGCGAGGAGACCAGCAGTGCGGGTGTGTGGGCTCTGAGCAAAGCATTGCACCACGTGTGGCTCTCGCAGGCCGCCGTACCTCTCGCTATAGCGCTGCCCGGGGTCCAGCCCAGGAGAGGCAGTGATGGTTCTGGGAGCCAAGGCCAAGCCTCTGGGATGATGCAGCCTTATTTACCTGGATGGTTACACTGGTCCTTCTCAGTGATTCAAGGGGGCCGTTAGCTACACTGGGGCTGGGTAATGATACCGTGCTGAGGCCGGAGCTTGAGGGGGAGAGATTGACCTGTTCGCTTAACGAGAGCTGGATTACCAACCCCTAGTGATAAAAACTCACGAGCAGGGCCCCCTGACAGCATGAGATGGAGGCACAAACAGCTGGGAACCTTTTGTCTTTAGCCCCAAGTCCATATTTTCTGGACCGTTACTGGCAAGCAACTGAAGTAGGTCTGTGTGGACGTGGGGGGGTGTTGCAGCCAATGGGTGGGGCACGATCCCCACCACACACCATCAGTGTCTCTAGTGTCATTTAAACCATGCTGCCATTCAGCAACACACGGGACATGGGTTTCTTTGCTATCGTTACAAATGTGTGGTCTGGTGGCACCCAAAGGCCCCCTTGAGGTGGGGGCCCCAGTGTGCGGGGGGCTCTCCCACCCTTTCATGCAGGACTGACACTCTGATCTGTGCCTTGGATCTCAGCAGCTCTTAGACAGCAGGACCAAGGGAGCAGATGAAAATGTTAGATCTAACACATAGCTGCCTGGCCAGCCCATTACCCTTGCTGGGGTATAGGGTTAACGAATCCAGGTGGCCTTTATTCGGTGCAATGCTAGCCTATTAAAAATCTAACATGGTGCACTGCAGTTTCTAGCAATGGCACAGAGAGTAGCAGGATATGTGGGCACCGGCCCTGTGATTTTCATTTGGTGAGAGAAGAAAAAGCAGCGTCTGCTGACACCGGCTTTCCAAGACCTGGAGATGGAGGTCGGTGTTTTGGAAGCCAGTCGCTTTCCTCCTGGATTTGAGCAAATGTGGGTACAGAAAAAGCTTCCTGGTGAAAGAAAATCCAGATTCCAATGGGAGAGTGGAATCGCTTGGAAATAGAGGAGTAGGCACTTGTCATATTATTGCCAACTGTTCAAAAATGGAGTCAGCCCCCACTCCTCTCCTGAGAGATCGTCTTTAAAATGTATGGCATTAAAAAGAAAATGGAGTTTTCTTTATTTGCCTCCTGGTTTCTGTACCTTCAGGGGGTACTCAGGTCACATTTTCTCTGCAACCATAAGCCTTGGAAACGCACATTTAAAAAAAAGATAGCTGCGATTCTCATTGTCACAGAGACTCCAGGAGCTGGGGTTTGAAGGAAAACCCCATTTGTGTTGTTAAAATGTGCATAGAACCTTCAAAAAAAAATACTGCTGTTAACAAACAAGGTGAATTGCATGAGCTGTGTCTATCTTAGGGAATTGTCACACTTCATTTGTGTACAGGGGAAACGCCCAGGCAGCCATAAAACAAATCCCTCTTCTTGCCACCTGAATTGGAGGAAAAAAACCCAAATCATCTGCCCCTTGCAGACAGCTCAGGCCAGCCTCCAGCAGAGCGTGACTCTCACCCATCTCTGAATGAAATACTATTGTATGGGCACAGCAAATACCCATCTGAGGGAGAGGCGGAGTGTGGGCCTGTCAGGCAGCGTGTAAGGCCCTGATTCTGTGTGGAGCCCCTGAGCACCTTACGCTTCTCTAGAACTCTGCACCAGGGTTTTTGCTGGCGTGTGACTGAGCGTGGTTCCTTCACGTCTGTAGTTAGGGGCTGATTAAAAATTATAGACTGTAACTTTGAAGCTTTGAACTTTAAACTCCTGCCATGTGTTTTGGTTAAATCTGGCTCTGCATTCCTCCCTGGACCCTGGATGCTCAAAACAGGAGCTTTGATCTGCCTTTCAGCCCCGGGGAGGTGGGGGGGCTGGGGTGGGTGTCTAAGGGGTTTAGTGTTTCCACACTGGAAAATGATCGGCTTCTCTCCCCCACAGCTGAGATGGTTCTTAGCTGGAGCGCTGGCTCCCTAGCAAATCCTAGGTGTGCAGCCCAGCAGGGACGCTCCTTTGTACGCTGGCCTGCTCCCGTTAGAGCCCGTCGGCCTGGCCCAGCCCGGTGTGCAGGGACAGCCCTTGGCAGTGGTTTTGCCTGGCTCAGGTACAGCTCTGTGGAAGCCCTGGGTGACATTTCAGTGCTGTGCTTTGAGATCTGTGCCAGCACCTAGCGAGCAGGGGAAGGGAAGGCAGTCCTGGAGCAGGGTGGGAATTAGCCATGGTGCTATCCCGCCGTACCGAGAGCTCCAAGCCTGTCCTTGGGGAGCTGTTGTGCTGTTGCTCACTGGCCCCAGTAAACAGCTCTTTTCTCATTCCTCTTCCTTCCCATCCTTGCATTATACACCAGGCACAAGTGAAGTCAGCAGGACACCAATTAAAACCTGCCTTGGGGCTTTACCTGCGGCTCCCATGGGATGTGCTGAGGCCAGGCTTGGGGGGGGGGGCAGGGGGATGGGTAGGGAGACCCTTCCAAGTCTAAGCAGCAGCCCCTGGGATGTTAAGCTGGCAGATGCTGGATCTGGGGCACGTGCTGGTGGGATCGGTCTGGTATCTGCTCTCTTGTCCCCTCCGCTGCCCTCTCCCTTTCCAGGAGGGCCCCAGCCTCCTGCTAGTCTCCTGCAGTTGGCTGGGAGGTGGCCGTGGAGTCGCTGGGCTGGGGCTGGATCGGGTTACACCACTTGTGGCTGTCCATGCAGGATGTTCCTCTGCCAGGGATTCCACGAATACCTCCTGGAGGTAAAAAAGGAAAGCGAGCTGTGCTCCTGCACCCAGTGGGAGCTGCTGAGCTGCGGCACGGCTCCGACGGTGGGCGCGCCAGCCCTCCCACCATGTCCCCGTAGACTGGGGCGGCTTCTCTGGGGCTTGGCTTGGCTCCCCCCGGGGCGATGGCCCCAGAGTGAGCGGAGGGGTGCAGAGATGCCCCCTCCATGGATCGCCCGCCATGGCTAATGGCTACCGTACTCTGTCCCAGCACCTCAACGACCTGAAGAAGGAGAACTTCAGCCTCAAGCTGCGCATCTACTTCCTGGAGGAGCGCTTGCAGCAGAAGCACGAGGCCAGCCGGGACGACGTCTACAAGCGGGTGAGTGTGGCAGGCTGGGCCGCGTGGCACAGGGACGGGCTGCAGGCTCTGGGTGCTGGCCGGCAGGGAGGAAGGGTGTCAGAGCTGGGTCCCAGCTTGGCTCTGGGGTGGCGATCGGAGATGTCAGGGACTCACCGCCGACACCCCCATCACCCCTCCAGGCTTCTGCAGAAAGCCCCGGAAACGCGCGACGGGAGCGCTGCCAGGGCATGGGGCTATGGGTACGGGTGCTTCTGTGATCCAGGTGGGACCCCCACCCAAAGGCTTGGCTCCCTCCCCCCACAAAGCCCTTTCCCCCCAGTCCCACCAGAGCCGTCTCTTGGGCAGCGGTGGGGGCCTGCTGGGGGAAAGAGTGCAGGCACAGGAGTACCCTCCCCCACCCTCTGTCCATGGCTCCCTTTTTCCCTCACTCTGGTCTGTCCCCATTTGCCCCCACACATCCCCACCCCCTGGATTCTCTGCTCCATGCCTATCACCAGCCTATGCCGTCCCCCATCCTGAGCCATCCTCCTTTGCTCCCCTCTGCAGTTCGTGCTGCCAGCTTTGCCCACCCCAATCATGAGCCAGTCCCCCTCACCCACCTTAATCCTGATTTTTTTAAAAATTAGGAATTGGGATTTTAAAAAATTTGCCTCCTGGTTGGAGTCTTTGGGGCTCGTGTTTCTCCACCAGCACCAGGGCTAGAGACTTATTTTTCAGAGCAAAAGCTGAGGGTCTCTTCTAATCACATGACACTAGGAGCTGGGGCTTTAAGAACAACACCAAATACCATGTGGGTGGGTGACTCTGTGTTAAGGCTCCCAGGCCCCTGCCCTATCTTTGTGGTGAGGCTCTCCTGGCCTACGATGCCCCGCCCGGCTCACTTTAACAGGGAAAATATGGAGCGGCTGTTTATGTAACAGGAGCTATTGGTGCAGGGAAGAGAAGCCTTTTGAATCCGATTTGGCCCCAAGGATCAGAAGGGTAGGGTGAGTGGAGAGAGGGTCTTTGCCACCAAAGAAACTCCCTCTAGGTGCTCCGATGCCAGGGGGAGAAGTGGAGTAAGCATCACCAGATGGTTTCTCTGTGACCCCTCCATCTTCCTGAGGTAAACACTACTCAGCTGCTTTTTACTGGTCTTGGCTAGGTACTGGGACAACACAGGTGTATGAGACAGGTACACACAGAGACCCATTCCTTTCACCTCTCTGGACTCCCTTCCATCCCCTGGTGGCTCCTTGCAGCACAGAGACAAATCCTGGACTGTGTTGGGAGGATGACACACAGAGATCTGGGTGTTAGGGTGTGACCTGTCCGTGCCCAGGGTAGCCCGCTGATAATGCCAGGGTCAGGACAGGCTGCAAAAGGAGAGCAAATTCTCCCAGCATTGGTGGGTGACACTGCAGTCAGACTTCCCAACCAGCCACAAACAGTGCTTCTGATTCCCCCACACTGGTTATCAAGAAGCCACTGTGCAAATACATACAGCCCCCTTTACTGCATTTCAGTCTCTGGCTCCCAAACTGCCACTAGGTCCAGTAAAGAGACCAGTTGTTTAAACTCTATGCTCTTTACTAAAAAGATTCCCCCTGATCCCAAAGGACCAGCCACAGTACCAGTTCACTATAAGTTTGGATCTTACCCAAAATACCACGCTGCCAGCCAATCCTTTAGGAATTAAAACTAAAGGTTTATTAATAAAAGAAAAACAAACAATAAGAGAAGTGTTACAGGCTTAAAGCAATCAGATCATACTAATGATTTAAAAGTCCATATACATCAGGTTTCTAGAACAATTGTGGAGTTGTATAGTTCCTCTGGTATACATCCAGTACCTGGATGGGTCTAAGTCCTTCAGTTCAGTTGCAAAGTGTGTTGATCCAGAGGTGTGTCCGCAGCTGGACAGGAACAAGGAACCAGACAAAAGACAAAATGGTTTCTGTGGTTTGATCTTATATACCCTCTGTTACTGGCCATGTGGCTTGTGGAATTTTACAGGAACCAAAATGGAGTCCATAGTCACATGGGCCAATCCTGGTAACTCTTCAGGTATGCCTTTAGTTTCTTCCTGGGCCTTTGGCTTCTGTAAAGGTCTTGATGGGCCATTAAGCGGGCTATTGTCCTGTGGCCTCTCTGTCTGGAGTGTGTCTTTTACAGCACAGTTTGAAATATAGGTATAACAAAGATCTCCATAACTTTCCTCACACATATTACACATGAACACAAATATTATCATCTTATTCAGCATATCATAACCTTTCTAACCGCACCTGACATGGTATGTCTCACATGAATCACTACGATTTTGACATATTAATGTCAAATTACACAAATGCCCCCCCCTCCCAATCCAGTCCACATGATATAGGGCAGGGGTCGGCAAACCGCGGCTCCCGAGCCGCATGCGGCTCTTCAGCCGCGGCAAGCCTTGTCCCCGGCGCCGCAAGCGGCTCTTCAGCCTTGGTGAGTCATGTCTCCGGAGCCGTACGCGGCTCTTCAGCCGCGGTAAGGCACGGCCCCCCTAGTGACTAGGGGACCAGATAAAAACTTCTTCCCCCAGTGTGAGCCCCCACTCTTCAGCTCCGCCGCCGAAATTGAGCAGACGACTCAATTTCAAGGGGGAGACTGCACCCCAGCGACTCCAGGTCCGCTGCCGAAATTGACCAGGACGAGTCAATTTCATGGCGGAGACTGGTCTGAAGTGCTGGCTGTTGGGGTGCAGTGTGTTCGGTGCTCGGTGCTCCATTCATCCGATCCTAGCCCGGCCCCTCTGTCAAATTTTAGAACGCACTGTGGCGCATTGTGGCCCCGGGAGTCAAAAAGTTTGCCCACCCCTGACATAGGGTATGGGTCACCTTGTTGACCCTCTGTGTCAGACTTGGTCTAATCTGCCCCCCTGCCCCCCCGGGACACATTGAAATGACAAGCGCAGCAGGAAAGGGGGAAATGAAGCGTGACTGGTAAAGCAAGTCGCACTCTCGATTAATCGCTAAGGATGAAAAATTGCACTCCTGAAAGCTAGATCCATAGGAAAGGAAGGTTTCTGCAGGAGCATGAACTTGGCCGTGTTGCAGTCTCAGATATTTCCTGGCATCAGGAAAGACACTAGTTTCTCCCTAGGGAAGGTTAGAATGTGCTTTCCTTTCCAGGCTGGTCACCACAGGTAAGGAAGTGACGGTTGCGTGCTGCATATACAAGCTCATAGCCAAGGTACAGGGCTCAGCGCTGTGGGAAAACTGCAAATAAAAAGGCTTCCTTTACTTCTCAGAGACCACCTTGGCCAACTGCCATGGTAGGGGACTTAGTTACAACATGGCTGTCTGCTGACCTTAGCGCACATGTCACATCTGGAGCGTGGACAGGCCCTCTGAGTGCTGGAACCTGGCTATGTCAGATGGCAGCAGCCACCCCTTTGATTTCAGGCTGTCCCCCATGCACGACTGCATAGTACAGTGTATGTACAATACAGGGCTTCCTGTCCAAGGAGATTCTGTGAACTCGAGTTCTCACAGTGTCCAGAGCCCTCCGGGATAAGGGTGCAGCAAAAAAAGGAACAGAAAATAGTTTAAGGGGCGTGGGCAGAAGCACTGATTTCCGACAGCTGTACGCGTGAAATAACTGATCTGATTTTCGTCAGGCTTGGGTGGTTTTCCTTCCTCATCTGGAACTAGTCTGAAGATGTTCAGCATTGTAGTTCAGTGAGTGTAATGGTCTCCTGTGGAATAGGGGAAAGGCATCTTTTCCTGCTTCCATAGCTTAGAAAAAACAAAACCAGGTGGTTCACTTTCTCTGTACCCATCTGAAATCTTCCCTTTTGGGCAAAGGCCAGGAACTTCAGCCCCAAGGAATGAGGCTGGGAAAGCTGTGAGCAACTGGGAAAGGGGGTGAGAATGAACACAAGCTAAACCTTGAGCACCCTGCACTGTGGCTGGCTGCTGTGATTGTGATATTCACACACAGACGTACGGCTGCTCACACACTTACCTGTTTGTGTATATGCATTCAAATATGTGCAGATGCATAAGCACAGATACACACACACAGCTCTCCACACACTGCACCCACACACTCTCCTGCCTGTCTGTATGCAGCTATGCCCTGTGCACACAAACTGTCTATAGTCATTGCACCCTTGCACCCCATCTTCATGTGTGTACATATGCACCCCTGCACAGGAGCAGATAGGCACTGCACTGCGGGAGGCGCAGGCAAAGTGCTGACAGCTCCTCTCTGCCACCAGTGTGTGAAAAGCAGTGAAGGAGAAACAGGCCAGGCGTTGCCAGCCAATGGCCAGGGACCTGTCTGCTGTTCCCAGGTAGCTGGAGTTATAAATAGATCTGTTACTGGGAGGATGTGTTAGTTTCTTGGGGAACTCACTGGCTGGATCATTACCCAGAGCTTTCACATGGCAGCTGGTAGAACTTGCTGAGATCTGGGCTCTGAGTGCCAGTGCATTGCTCTGCACGAAAGGCAGGAAGGAGGGTCCCTGTTCTCCATTGGACAGTAGCTCATGTGATATTTGTAGTGGGCAGAGACTCATTGCACATGCAGGCACCTGGACAAATGCACCTTCCGCTCTCCGGAGACAGGCTGTGCCCTCATTCAGGTGGGACCTTGCCAGGAAGCCCCTTGAGTTGCCTCCCATGCAATTAAATTTTCTGCCCTGTAGCAAATGTGGGGGACCTAACGCTGCCTAGGGCACCTCCAGCAGCAACGCCCCTAACCTCCCCTCATAGGTTTTGACATAAGCCTATCTCAGCTAGAGCCGGTCAGGAATTTTTTAATGACACTTGTTGGAAAATGGCAATTTGTCAAACCCCTAATTGTTTACAGGAGCATGCCCGTTTGGAGAAAGTGTGCATGGGGAGAGGTTTCTCCAGGCCAGGAAAGATGGTTTTTTGCAAGGGGAGGAGTTCCCCCCGCTCCCCACCCTAGACTAGACAGTAGCTTCAGGGTTAAGGCACTCACCTGGAATAGGGGAGACCTATGCTCAAATCCTGCTCTGCCTACTTTGGAGTAGGGATTTGAACCTAGGCTGTTCTGTTTTTTCCCATCATAAAACTTCAAAAGGTCTCAGGTTTGTGGTGCTGCAGAACAGGAGCGTTTTTGAAATCTCAAACGGCTGCAGAACAGGAAAGCCATTTCCCGTCCGACTCGGATCCACCCAGCAGGGCCCCTCCCAAGAGACTCCACTGAGCAGGTAGCAGACTGGTGTATGTAGCTGAAAGCCAGGAGGAGTCAGCAGCGCAGGCCGCTAGAGTCCGTACGTTCTGTTCCCAAGGCAGTCAGTGTTGCTGGGGGGCATTCAGCCAGGCAGTTCAGGGGATGCTAAATGTCACTCCCGGGCTTCACATTTAACATGAGGAGCTGGGCCATGGCTAAAATGGCAGGGAAGAGAACACTGCTCTGGGCAGCTCCTCTCCTGACAGCAAGTCAGTGACCCAGTGCCAAGAGGTGGTTTGTAGTAAACACAGAGTCGGCAGAGCGTAGCACTGGCAATATGGCATGTTGGGGACTGTGCTGGGCTGGCTTTGGGTGCGTGCTCAGAGGAAAGTGGTACGGGTTTCTAGCCCTGCTTGCAGGGCAGGGCGCTCTGCAGGGAAGCATGTGACCTGAGCCCAACAGCAATTAGTTTGCAGCCTCGAGCAAGGTGGAGTGAGTTGCACCTCTCTGCTGCGGGGAGCAGCCTGCTTTGTTGCTCTGTTTGGGTTCTTGTGCGATCTTGCTCTGAACTCTAAGAAATAAAGTTGTGTTGCATCGTGGCCTTCCAGCAAGAGGATTTGATGGGTTTATCTCGCGCACGTGTGTGTGAGTGAGTGAGAGAGGGATCAACCACAGTTCTGTTGGCAAGGTTAACCATTGAACTCCCTCAGTGTCTCCCACTGAGAGGGAAGGAAATGTTGGACACCCTCACAGTCACACTCCCTTCGCCCCGTGTATGCCCCAGTGCCTGTCCCTTGCCTTCCACAAAGCTCGGAGGAAGTGTACGAGAGGCTGTGCTGGGTGAGTCACACATTCTCACCCCCTCCTGTTAGTTGCTTTTCCTGCCACAGGCCTCTCCCCTGGCACCTCAGCACGTGAGCTGCTACCGGAGAGGCCAGGCTGCTCATGTACACCAGTGGGCTAAATCCAGCTGGGATGTGCGGTGTGGGGTGTATGTCACAGCCTAGGCTGTGTGAGTTTAAGTCCCCATGAGTGTCTAGGGGCCTTACGTAGTGAGGGGAGCAGGTGAAGACATGACACCCATTTAGACTCAGGGGCCTGCTGAGTGTATTTTACACCACCTTCCCTGTCCCCCTGCATTTGGTCCCAGGCATCTATGAAAGTGATCTGCAATCTGTGGGAAGCAGGCCTCACTTCTCCCTTGTAACTGGTAAATGCACCAGAGTCTGGCTGGAACTGTGCCTCCAGAGCCATGGCCAGAGGGGGGCTCTGGGTGTGGTCACCTCTGGCCCAGGTGGAGTTGGGGTCTCACCCCATCTCCCTCCCCACACAGCCCCACTGGAGATCCCTTCAAGGGTGGACTGGCTGGGCAGCAGGCAGAACCAGCTGTTGGCCCCCTCCACAACCTCTGGACATCTTGTGTGTCCACATGGGTCTTAGTTATTGCCTGTCTCATTGCCATAGAGCACAGCCCGGAGTGTGTCCCGAGCAGCGGTGACTCAATTTAGACACTGACATCAATGACCTGACGGAGCATGTGGGTGGCTGGGCCCCTCAGTTCAGTCAGACACTTGGTTCAGTACCTATATTTAGGCATCCAGCTTTGCCAACACTTGCATGACTCCTGTGTGGCTCAGGGAACGCCCAGCACAATAAGGGGGTCTGTCTTCGCCTGCCCTGGAACCAGGGGTGCCTCTGCTGCGCAGTGATGCTCAGAGCCTCACACCAGGAGCTGGCCTCCGGCCACATGGGTCTCCCTTTGCCTTCCAACAGCCTGACTCCCCCCCGAATGGTGACCCTAACAGCCCTTCCAATCCCCCACAAATCCCTCTGCCCCGAGTTCTTAACTACCAGACATGTGCCCCCCCGGTTTGTCACCCCTCGGTTCTCAGCTTCCTTTGGCACGCGCACTCCACACGGTTTGCACACCAGAGCCCGGCGTGGGGTAAAAGTAAACAACAGGTGGATTTAATAGCAAAGCCCTGGGCTCAGAGATGGAACAGTTGGGGAAGCAAACACAGACAGGTTACACCGAAAACAACCAAAGATACAGCCTCAGGTGTTCCCCTGTTCGAGTAGCTACAACTCCCTTTTCTATGTCCCTGAGCTCTAAAGGGGGATCCAGTGTTCAGACAGCCTCCTGTCCCTTGGTGCTGGATACCTTTCCCTTCCAACCCCCTGCCTTTTAACAGGGTTTTCAGGTTCCTGTTCCATCATGTCTCTTTTCCTGGCTTGCACGCTTCTTGGTGCGTGGCGCTAGTTGGATCTATTTGGGGGCGCAGCCCCTCCCTGCCTGGCTGTTGAGAGGTGGGACTGAGAGGCGCAGCACAGGTTAGGAACATGGCTTGCTTGAGATTTACCCTGACACATTGATTTGTGACCACGGGCTGTCTGTGTATCTCCAGTTCAGTTCAGAGCATGGCAAGCTTTCTGAAGAGACCGTTCTTGATATTTTTACACACAACCGCACTGTATGCAGCCAGTTGATTTGGCAGCTTCTTTGGGGTTTGAACCTGTGGTTCTCCCCTGAGCTGGCTGGCCCCTGGTTGTCACAAGTTCAGTTAAGACAGGTTAGTCCAGATCTTTCAGCCAGGGGCAGCACTACATGCTCCTACCGAGCTGCCAAGCTCACAGACAGGACACGTGTGATACAACAGCTGTAGGAAATGTGCGTGGCTAGCTTTTGAAAAGCTGACCAGTGAGTCATGGAGACGCTCCTCTTGGTTTGTGCAGCCTTAGGTGCCATTTGCACACATGGGGATGGAACATGGCCTCCACTATGCCTCAAACGACTCTCGCTCCCCTCAGTGGGGTTTGGAACAGGCCTGTGGTGACTCACCTCCTCTCACCGCAGAGCGGCTAAGAGAGCCAACGGAGGGGAAGATTGTGGAAAGGGCCCTGTCCTAGGGCACAGTCCGGGATTTATTCCCACCTGTGCTACAGACCTGCAACCTTTGGCAAAAGTCCCAGAGGGGGAGCTGGGTTAGTCTGCATACAGCAAAAACAATGAGAGTCCTGTAGCACTTTAAAGACTAACAAATTTAATTTCTGCAGGCATCAGATGAAGTGGGCTGCAGCCCACGAAAGCTTATGCCTGCAGAAATTAAATTTGTTAGATCTTCAGCAAGTTGCTCCATCTCTCTGACCTCCTCCCATCTTTTGACTGGGGATAATATCCCTCTCCTAGTCTCTAGAGCAGTGGTTCTCAACCAAGGGTTCGTATACTCCTGTGTATACGTAGAGGTCTTCTAGTGGGTACATCAACTCATCTAGATATTTGCCTACTTTCACAACAGGCTACACAAAAAGCACGAGCGAAGTCAGTACAAACTAACATTTCAGATGGACGCTGACTTGTTTATACTGCTCTGCGTACTATACGCTGACATGTAAGTACAAGATTTATGTGCCAAGTGATTTGGTTTATAATGATATGGTAAAAATGAGAAAGTCAGCCATTGGTCAGTACCCATGTGCTGTGGCACTTTTGTATTATGTCTGGTTTTGTAAGCAAGGTGAAACTTAAACAGCAGTCTGGAAAGGGTGAGAGCCATTGCTCCAGAGGACCAGTGACTAAGCCTGAGGTGGCCTGATACGGTGATGAGCATCCCCAATAGGGGCCTGAACCCCTTCTCTTGGGTTTATGCTGGGGTAGCTACACTGACAGTAATGGAGCTCTCCTCATTTTACACCGCGGTAAAAGGAGAGGAGAATCTGGGTGTACAAATCCCCCCCCCCACCCTCTCTGCCCCAGCGGTGTGCCAGGCGGCCCTGTCATCCCCCACAATAGTCTGGGCCGTCGAGGGCCTGCTCCTAGCCTGGGCTCAAAGGCAGCTCCGGCGTGCTGCCAGCTGGGACTCCCCCCAGAGCAGTGACCTGCGCATGCTGCTGGCAGACCAGAGGAAGGGCTCTGAAGAAACCCTCCGGGCTGGCAGCCTTTGTTCTTACAGCTGTGAGGCTGCTGCTGGCAGGGCAGGAGCGTGCAGCAGAGGCTATTGCCCAGCTGGTGTCAACGGGGGTTCAAGCTGCCCCATGCATGCTGAGCCCCCCAGAAGAGGTGACGTGCTGCTAAGCTGGGCACCTCCAGGGATGTGTTTGTTTCTCTGCCCGGCTGCTTGGTTAATGGCCAGCACTGGAGGGTGCCCCAGCCTCTGCACTGCATTGCGGGCTGTAGTAGTTCACTCTGGATTGCAGTTGTCCAGGGGAATGATTCTGGCTCATTGATGAGCCCCAACTTGGGTCAGCTTGGAGCCAGCGCTCTGGCTGTGACAGCCCCTCTGCTCTGCGCTGATTCCCTGCCTTGCAAAGCCTCCGGAGAGCCTGTGTCTCCAATCACTTGTCCAGGGCCTGGGCCCAACTGAGCCTGCTGGAGAAGTGAGGCTGCAGGACAGGATGCTGCGCTCTGGGGCTGAGCCGAGTGCCCCACGCCGGAGAAGTGGGTGCGCTAGTATTGTGGTGGCATCTGTGCGGTGTGGGGCTCTTGGCAGCTGACGGGTTCTGTGCCCGGCTGCTGCTTTTCGCGTTGCCAGGTGAGGGAAGAAAAGCCGCTCGCCTGGAATTCCCAGGGTGCAAGGCAGGGCGTGACCCAGGGACAGAGGCAAAACTTCCCTCTCCCAGCCTTTGCTAGCCCTGCACTGGAGCCGGGGACTTCTCAGTAAGGGAGCAGGCCCCAGTAATGGCTGACCCAGTGCCCTGTGTGCTGGCGGCCATGGTTTGTTTGCGGGTGCTCTAGCCCTCACACAGAAACCCCCCGTGGGAAGACAGAGCCCCTGGTAGAAGGGCTAGCCACTAGCCCTGCCCTGTGCAGCAAGTGAGGGCGCAGGGACACGGGAGAGCTACAATGGCTGATTGCACCGAGTCTGGCTGGCGAGACGTGTGTTCCCAGCACGGGGTGGGCAGGGCGCTGTGGAATGGGTAGGAACCAGAGCGCCCGGGCGAGAAGGTCCCCGCACTCCCCGCACCCAGCAGCCAGGGCCGAGGCCTTTGGGTCACTGCAAGTGCTAGTCAATGGGCAAACCTGCCTGATGCTGAACTTGGGGACCTGAACTGGCACTGTGAGTACCCACTTGTGCTCTCCGCGGGGCAGGGCCCATCACCACTCAGCTGTAGGCCCAGCTGTCCCCACCTGTACTACACTCTCCTCTGGATCGGCGGCTCCTGAACGCGATTGGGTCACATAGTGCCTCAGAAATGCTTGCTGTGGCGTGACGGGGTGGAACTCAGGCTGACATGACAGCGCGCAGGCCGGGCCCCCAGCTCTGAATTCTCCCGAGTGCCGGGGTGTGCGTGGATTGTATGCACTCCTCTGTGCTAAGAACTATCAAAACCCTCCCTAGCTCACTCTTCCTGTCCCTGCCCAAGCCCCCATTGCCAGACCATGTAGCACAGCTCCATGTCCTCTAGTCCGCTGCCGCCAGCTATGCCTAGAATCCATGATCACGTCACGCATCTCCGCACACACCACACCAGCTCCATGGCGCGGGGCCTGGGGAGCAGCGGCAGGGACCAGGTGGGACAGGGAGGATGGCAATGACATTGAAGGGTTAGCAAATGCAGTGAGAGCAGAACCAAACCGGGCAGGGACTGGAGAGATCAGAGCAGTGGGGATTGCAGGTAACAAGGGAAGCTTTTAGTCCCAGTAAATGCACAGACCTGTCAGTACCGAAGCCAAATGGGGCAGGCTGCTCCCAGCATGCTGCAGGGGTTTATCGTTTTAGCTGCCCTCTTAGTTCTGTTCTGCACTTTCTCTTGTAACCAACCCGTCTAGCTCATCTGGGACGGTATGGGATGGGCGCAGGGAGGGGAGGTGTCCAAGACAAAATCTCCATCTTAAAAGTTGAGGCCCTCGATTAAATCTTGGCAGAGAAGTGGGAACTGCTGGATGGATTTGGGGGAGCGGGATGTAATGGTTCCTGACGGAGTCGGACCAGTTCACCCCTTCCTCTGGCTAAAAGAAAAGCTACCAAAACCCCCCAGCTCTTTAGTGACCATAAAGGGACAGAGCGTTGTGCGGTGTCTGTCTTTAAAGACAGCCCCTCCGGCTGCACAGAGTCCCCTAGACCCGTGCTGCAGGAGCCACCTACTGAGTCTTGTGCACCCTGTCCTGGTCTCCCGTCCCAGCCACAGAGAAGTCTGAGCCGGTCACAAGGAGAGCTGGGGTGGCTGGAGTAGCGAGGTTTGGGCAGGTGAGCTACAGGCAGCTGTGCCAGGGGACCCAGGCATGGTGAGTGTAGCCAGGCTGAGCAGACACTGCTGCTCGACACAAGGCCTTTAGAGGTGGGAGCTTTGTTGCAGGCTCCCAAGGCTGTGTCTGGCAGCTGAGAGATTGCCAGGACAGCTCCCCTCTGGCAGGCAGGCGATGGGCTTCTGTGAGCCAGGAGATACAGGGCAGAGAAGAGACATTTGACTCGGGCCCACTGCTCTGCTGGGCCTCGCTGTCCAGGAGGGGTGACAGCAGGAAGGGCTTCCAGCTGTCATGGAGGGTGGGGCGGGAAGGTGTGCCTGGCTCAGCTGACCCGCAGGAAGTGGTGGGAGGTGGGAGTTTGGAGGCCAAGTTGCAGGGCCAGAGGTCACCAGGGCTGGGAGGGTAACTGCCCGTCTGTTCCTCCTCCCAGAACATCGAGCTGAAAGTGGAAGTGGAGAGTCTGAAGCAAGAGCTCCAGGAGAAGCAGCAGGCCCTAGATAAGACGTGGTAAGTGACACCTGCAGCTGAGAGAACGTCCCTACCAGGAGGCAGGTGAGTCCCTGTAGCCCTGGAAACGTGCAAGTCCTCAGCGAGCGATGCTGAGAGAGGGAGCTGAGCAAACCCTGCTCCAGCTCGCTCTCCGCCTTCCCCTCTGCAGCAGCCAGACCATCCCTCGTCCTGTTCCCCAAGTGAGCGGCACCGTTGCTGTGTAGGGATGTGGGGCGTGGCTGTGGGACCCAGGCCTCACCCTCTGTCTAGGGAGACGCTGCAGCACTGGACTCTGCCTGCTGTTGGTTCCAGCTGTACAGGCTGAGAACAGAACTAACGCAGCTGTACAGCCTGAACCCTCCTTCTGGGCAAATCCCAACAGCGCCCCCTGCAGGGGCCCAGGCCTGAGGGGACAGAGCCTCACACTCCCCTGCTGCTGTCTCTGAGCCACCTGGTCAGCGAACTCTCAGCATAGTGCTCCTCGGGGCTCCTCCACCCCACCGCCACGGGGGAGCGTAAGAACAGCTGGACTGGGTGAGACCAATGGCCCGGCCAGCCCAGTGTCCTGTCTTCCCACAGTGGCCAATGACACATGCTTCAGAGGGAATGAACAGAACAGGTAACCCTCAAGTGACCCATCCTGTCACCTATTCCCAGCCTCTGGCAAACAGCAATTTCTGCCCGTCCTGGCAAATAGCCATCAATAGACCTATCCTCCATGAATTTATCTAGTTCTTTTTTGAACCCTGTTTGTAGTCTTGGCCTTCACAAAATCCTCCAGCAAGGAGTTTCACAGGTTGACTGTGAATTGTGTGAAGAAATACTTCCTTTTGTTTGTTTTAAATCACCTGCCTATTAATTTCATTTGGTGACCCCTAGTTCTTGTGTTATGAGGAGTAAATAACACTTCCTTATTTACTTTCTCCACACCAGTCCTGATTTTATAGACTTCCATCATATCCCCCCTTAGTCATCTCTTTTCCAAGGTGAAAAGTCCCCATCTTGTTAATCTCTCTTCATATGGAAGCTGTTCCATACCCATAATTTTTGTTGCCCTTTTCTGTACCATTTCCAATTCCAATATTTTTTTTTGAGATGGGGTGACCAGATCTGCACACAGTACTCAAGATGTAGGCCTACCATGAATTTATAGAGAGACAATATGATATTTTTTGTCTTATTATTCCTTATTCCTAATGGTTCCCAACAGTCTGTTAGCTTTTTTGGCTGCCACTCACATTGAGTGGATGTTTTAAGAGAATTATCCACACTGACTTCACGATCTCTTTCTGGAGTGATAACAGCTAATTTAGACCCCATCATTTTATATGTATAGCTGGGATTATGTTTTCCAACTGTAAGAGTGTGGGGGGGAAAGATGTACTCTACCCTCGTGAGTCCTGTGCTCTTCTGGCCCTGCCAGTGGTGCAGCTGGGGTAAAGTGAGCTGGAGGGGTAGGGAGGAGACAAGGCCCGCTCTACCCCTGAGTTCTGCTACCTTCCCTTGGGTCAGTCCGTTGTCTGCTCCCTGTTTCCCTAGCTGGGTCCTCTGCCTCCGGTGTTGTGGCAGAAACTGTGGAAGCTCCAAGCTTCTGCAGATTATAGGCTGTAAACACCAAGCTACAGGCTTCCAAACTGTGAACTCCACAGCTTACATGCCTGAACTGGAGGCTTTTAAGAGCTGGGGCAATCTCCTTGATAGGCCCCAGGTGGCCTAATTACCTTAAAGCAGCCCCAGCTGGATCACCTGGGGAGTAAGGCTTTGCTGAGCGTGGGGCTTAGATCTATGCTATCGAGCCCCCTTTCTTAGCCCCCTGGTCTGGCCCTAGTCCCTCCCTTTTTTTCTGCAGCTGCTTTTCCTTTTTGGGGTACCCTGCTGCTCCTGCTGCTGCTTCAGGGCTTTGCTGGGGAGCCTCCCTCCCAGCTGGGAGGGAGGGGGTGAGTGTGTGGCCTTTCCACCTCTTCTACCACCCGCCCCCCCCAGCTACTATCTCCACCCTCCCCCTGCAGTTGCTTCCAGGGCCAGCACCAGCTGGGCCCCTTCCCTTTCCTTTTACTTTGGCTGGCTGCCTCCTCCCCCTTCCGCTGCAGCAAGCCCCCTTTCCGTGCTGCTGCTGCCCCTTGCTCTGCCCCCTGTGTTTGGGGGCACCCCTGCCCCATCTTTTCCCCTGCCCCTCACCTGCTGCTACCCCCCCCCGGCCCGGGCCCCCAAATTTGGGGGACCCTGACCCTCCCCTTCTCCTCCCCCACAGCTGGAGCCCCCCCCCCGCTCTGGCCCACGTGCTCCGGCAGCACCAACGGCCCTCCCCCCCCTTAATTGACTCCCCCTAGTTTTGTTGACCCCCCCTTCACACACTGCCCCCCCCGAGTTCATTTGACACCCCAGCCCCTCCGCCCCCCTCCCCGTGCAGCCGGAGGAGCCACCGACATTATAGACTCATAGACTCATAGGTCAGAAGGGACCAATATGATC
>ML675646.1:0-85935 GCA_007922155.1 Mesoclemmys tuberculata | reverse complement strand
TCTGGCACCGGCTCAACACCCTGGTCCCGACCCCGAGTTTCCTGGCCTACCTCCAGAAGACAGTTCTGGAGTTCTTTTGGCCAGGACTGCACTGGGTCTCTGCAGGGATTCTGAGTCTTCCCCTGGAGGAGGGCGGGCAGGGCCTGTGCTGCATCCGCAGCCAGGTCCACACCTTCCGCCTCCAGGCCCTGCAGAGACTCCTCTATGGTGCAGGTAGTCCGGCGTGGAGCCACTTGGCGCGCGTCTTCCTCCGAAGCTTCCGAGGGCTCCGATACGACCGGCAGCTCTTTTTTCTCCACCCGAGAGGTCTTCCGCGAGACGTCTCTGAGCTGCCGGTCTTCTACCAGGACCTCCTCCGGACCTGGAGGCTCGTCTCGGCCTCCAGGCCCCTTGCGGTCACCGAGGGGGAGGATCTCCTCGCAGAGCCCCTGCTACACAACCCTCAGCTGCGTGTGCAGGTGGCGGAGGCCCCCTCGGTGTGACGGTGGTTGGTCCTGGCAGGAGTCACCAGGGTCGGAGACCTCCTGGACTATGCCCGGGGGGCCTGGGTGGACCCCCATGCGCTGGCTTGGCGTATGGGGCTCTCCACCCCTCGAACCTCCGGACGCGTACTCCAGGAGGCGAAGGCAGCCTTGCCCCCCACGGCTTTGATGTACCTCGAGCGGGTCCTGCAGGAGGGTGCTCCCCGCCCCTCCCCCTCAGCCCGAGCCCTCCGGTGCTTACCATCGGGCCTCGGCCCCGAGAACCCCCTCGGCCCCCCCATCCTTATGCCCCAAGCCGGCTGCTTGACCTGCAGCCGGCCCTCTTCCAGACCACGCCTAGGGACCACCTGTACGCGCTCGTGCTCCACACCCTTCACTTCCTCGCCCTCGCGTCCCGCCCAGACACCAAGTGGTGGGACCTCCTACCACCATTGGAGGGCGAGGACCCCCGGTGGGCCAGTCTATATTCCACCTTGACCCCATGGCCCACTGGGGACATCAGTTGGTGGCTCCTCCACGGAGCCGTGAGCACGGGCGTGTACTTGGTGCGGTTTACCTCCCACCCCGACACCTGCCCCTACTGCGGCGTGAGGGAGACCCTGGCGCATGTGTACCTGGAGTGCGCCAGGTTCCAGCCGCTCTTCCGGCTCCTCCAGAGCCTCTTGTTGAGGTTCTGGCTGCACTTCTCCCCGCACCCGTTCATCCATTCACACCCCATCCGTGTCCCCACGAAGTCGCGGGACCTCCTCGTCAACCTCCTCCTAGCCCTGGCCAAACTAACCATCTACCGGACCAGGGAGAGGAGGTTGGCAAGGGGGGGCTCCCTGCGATTGTGGGGCCTATTTCCATTCCCTGGTTAACTCGCGTCTCCGGGCAGAGTTCCTCTGGGCGGTGTCCGCTGGCTCCCTGGATGCCTTCGAGGAGCAGTGGGCGCTGTCCAGGGTTCTCTGCTCAGTGTCCCGTTCCGATTTCCTACGTTTTACCCTGTGACCTCCCACGCCCTTTCCTGGTTTTCTCATTTGTTGTCCCACGGAATCAGTTGGACCCGGGTCTAGTGGCTCTGCCCCTAGGCTGGGGGGGAGCCTTTAGCGGTGGGTGGGCTTGCACCCACCCACCTACTCCGGATTCCAATAGGAGCACCCTTGCGTAGCCATCTGGTTTGGCCCTGTCGCACAACATGCAATACTTTGCATTTATCAACATTGAATTACATCTGTCATTTTGTTGCAGTCACCCAGTTTTTTGTGAGATCTTTGTAATGCTTCGCAGTCAGCTTTGGACTTCACTATCTTGAGTAATTTTGTATCATATGCAAATTTTGCCACCTCACTGTTTACCCCTTTTTCCAGATCATTTATGAATATGTAGAACAGCACTGGTCCCAGAACAGACTCCTGGGGCACACCACTATTTACCTCTCTCCCTTCTGAAAATTGACCATTTATTTTTACCCTTTGTTTCCTATCTTTTAACCAGTTACTGATCCAGGAGAGGACCTTCCCTCTGATCCCATGACCACATACTTTGCTTAAGGGTCTTTGGTGAGGGACCTTGTCAAAGGCTTCCTAAAAATCTAAGTTCACTATATCCACTGGTTCCCTCTTGCCCACATGCTTATTGACCCCCTCAAAGAATTGTAGTAGATCGGTGAGGCATGAGTCCCCTTTGGGGATCGATCTCTCTCTCTCTCTCTCTCTCTCTCTCTCTCTCTCTCTGTCAGGTTCTGAACATTCCCCAGCCAAATCTCCTCTTCGATTTGCAGCTCCTGTTTCTAGCCTCTCTGCGTTAGCTCTTGTCCCAGCATGACTCCATTTATCTCCATCTGGGGTCTTCACTGCCCCTGTAGTGCAAAGCTGGTGTTACATTGCTCAGGATTGATCCTTGGGGCACCCTCTTCCCTTGAGGCCTCACTCTTCATCTTAACCCCTTGCTCACCATCTCAGTCTGCAACTGTAACTGGTTTGACCAGATGGCTATGAGCCAAAGGACAACCCCTGCTAGCCCAGACTGGTACCGAAGAGGTCCAAGGGCACACACTCTTGGCTTCTCTCACCCATTTGTGGGCGGGATGGGGTCTCGTCCTCAGCTGCGAGGAGAGAAGGGAGGATTTCACTGACTCCCCGCTGGCCCAGGGCTCCTGCAGAAGGCACTGTGCTGCTGGCTGAAAGCCCAGCTCGCTCCATCTAAGGTCAGATAGAGTCTGTTGGCACAGGAAGCGCTGTCCAGGGAACATGCCCTGGCTCCAGGCAGACCTGGCTGGCATTTCCCAGGCCCTGCTCACTCCCCAGCCTGTTTCCCGGGCAAAGAGTTTGGGTCTCGTTCTCTGAGATGGAGGCTTTGCTTTCGAGGAGCCTGAGCTCTGTGGTACAAACAAGGAGATTCATGGATGTTGGTCACTCAGTCTGCAGAGCACATCCATGTGGAATTGAAAATAACAGCAAGGCCCCCTGGGGAGGGGCGGCACATCCCAGCGAGGGGCCCTGGTGAGCTGGGAAGCTGTCCTGGTGTGATTGCTGTGGCAGCAGGAGAACTGCTGTTATGCCCCTGTTGGAGGCCCTCCTTGCACAGCATCACATAGGGAACTCTCTTACTTTCAGGTCTGTTTTTTCCCCCTAGCTGGATGTGCTCTTTGAATAACGCAGGCCGAGGGCCAGCAGTCTCCCAGGAATAACTCTCACGTTTAGCTCCTGGCAGAGCAGCTCCCTGGGCTTCTGTTTCAAGCTGTTTGTTTGTGTAACAGAGGTTTGCTTTTCAGTGCATCAGGCGCCATCCTGCTGATCTCCCTGCTCTGTGTAAAAGGGGCCTTTGTCCCTGGCAGAGCATATTTCCCAGATCTCCCAGCAGGCCCCTTTCTCAGCCCATCCCCAGCCAGGAAGGGCTAGGGGAATGTGCCAAAAGAAGCAGTAGTGTCAGCTCCAAGCACTGAAAAATCCACCCTCCTGCCCCCCCAAAATCATGCAGTTAGCTCAGAAAACATGAACTTTTCATAACAACAAATGCTGGGTCCGTTTTCATTGCCTTCTAGTTTCTGAGCCTTCAGGCTTGTCAGGCCCCCTTTTTGTGTTTTTTCTCTGCAACCAAGTGGGCACGAAACTTCCTTTGTTTTCTACCTGAAAGCTGAGAGTCTTGTGTAATCACCTGACTCCAGGAGCTGGGGCTTGAAGAACCTCCCCCCCAAGATATTGCAAGACTCACTGCAAAATCCCAGGTGTTGTCAGTACTGGAGAGGGTTTGAACATACACGGTACATCCCAATAGACGCTGGGAGAAGCGAGTTTAGTGGCTGATCTTGTTTAACATTCTAGATGCAGCATAAGGAAGTGCAGCTGTCTGTAAACTAAAAATAACTAGCCGCCACCTGTTTCTCACAGGGCAGGGAGATTCCTCTGCTAGCGGGGGCACGTTGCAGGCTCTGCGCACAGAGCAGGAGCACAGTCTGTTTGCAAACAAGACGGGATCCCGTGGGTATTTCAGCACGTGACGCCCTCTCCCACCCCCGCTACTTTGCAAAGTTTTTGTATTTAAAAATAAAAGCCAGCGTGTAAGAGGTCCCCACAGCAGGAATAGAACCAATGGATGAGGAGATGCTTGCATGAAATTTACCTTCCCTTTTTAAAATACACCTGTTCCCTATGTGACCTCCTGGGCACTGTGTCCCTGGGAGAGCGGCTGATGGACCAGCCCCGGTGAGCAGCATGGAGAGGAGTGGCACATACACACACGAAGATACAGCCCCTGCTCTGAGCAGTGCATGAAGACAAGTGATCCAAGCAGCGTCTGGGCAAAGGGGGGCAGTCAGCCAGAGGTAGTGTTCGTTCCAGTCTTATCCCTTCCTGGCAGGAATAGAGACTTAGTAACAGCTAAGAACCATAGTCACGGACCAGGGCCCCGTGGTGCTGGGTGCTGTACAAACACAGAACAAAAAGAGATGGCCCTGCCCTAACGAGCTTACACTGTATTTCCTTGTAATCTTGAAGCTGGCCGTGCACCTGGGAGCCCTCCTGACTTGGGAAGGGAGAGCACGGGCAATAGCTGCTCCTGGAGGAAGGTACTTGGGTGCTGCAGCAGTGAAGAGGGCTGGAGAGACAGCCCAGCAGCCAGCTGTACCTGGGACCCCAGGATCATCTCACCGTGCAGGGAGGCTGCCCCCCAGAACACAGCCTGTAGCAGCGTCTCAGCTGTGGGGCACAGTGCGTGGCAAGGCCTTGTCCCAACAGTCTGGGTCTGTGGAAAAGCCAGTCCCAGGGCAGAATTGGCTTCCCCTATGATCTGCAGCAGTCGAGCAGGGGAAATGCATCCCCTCTGTCTAGCAGGTGCCTTTCCAGACTGCTAGAGTAATTTCCCTGCTCTCTTTTTTCCAGCCCTCCCTGTCCAGGGCTAGGCTCGGCAATGGTCAGGAGGCCCATCCGCTCTGCTTGGGGCCTTGGTGTCCCTGCTGTCTCACACCTGCCTTGCGCTTCCCTGCCTGTGCTGTGGGGCTGAGGGTGGAAGCTGGTGCCCGACAGGTCCCAGGGCTTGGTGTCCGTGTGGTGTGGCTGCCAAGAGGGGGAGACCAGGCTCTGATCTTGACCTTGGGAAGGTGTGAGCGTACGGGGCCCGATTCTCTGCTGTTAAACTGGTGCCGTGGGGAGTTCGGCCCTGCACCTTTGGGAGATGGCTTAGTGTGCCCCCTCCCCCAGCTTCTCTCGAGGTGCTGGGGACGGGCAGGATCTGTGCAGCGTCGTCTGCAGGCTGCCGCTGTTGCTGGGGCCCTAGCGTGGCCCCGCTTTGGGGGCATTCATTGTAGAGCAGCTGCTGCTGTTCTCGTGCTCCCTGCTCAGCGCAGCGGCGGGCGTGGCTGAATACGCTGCCGGCTGCTTTCCCCTAGCTCTCTCCTTACTGATGCTTACAAGCCCCAGAGTGGAGGGAGCCGAGGCAGCTGTGGAGGTGGACGGGGAAGCCTGACCTCCAGTCTAACCCCACACTGGATGGTGCAGGGCTGCCCCTCACTCTGACAGGCCGGCACCGTGTCTTGCAGGGCAGCTGCGGAGAACCTGACCAGTCGCAATGAAGCGGAGCTCCGGCGCCGGTATGAGGAGAGGCAGCAGGAGACGGAGCATGTGTCTGAGCTCCTGGAGAACAAGATCCAGCTGCTGCTGGAGGTGAGTGGGCCAGAGCGTACCCCTGACTGTGCAGCGCCGTGGGAGAGGAGC
Source organism: Mesoclemmys tuberculata (assembly GCA_007922155.1). NCBI lineage: Eukaryota > Metazoa > Chordata > Testudines > Chelidae > Mesoclemmys > Mesoclemmys tuberculata. The sequence goes on along the minus strand of ML675646.1, from coordinate 80,261 downwards.
CCAGAGCTGCCTGGGAACAGGGGCCAAGTGGGGCCCAGCTCTCTCTCTGGGTGAACCCCTTCTGGTCGTTCTCGAGTCCTAGTTTCTCACCCAAATCCGATGGGACTCAGCCCCACTGGGCCCCGTGGCAAGGTCCCTGTGACTTCTCTGCTTGTGGGGAATGGAGCTTGGGGTCCCCCAGGAATCCCCTTATCCCACAGGAAACTGGGAACAGATCTGAGGACCCAGCCACCCTCCTCCACGCACAGGGGCTAGGGTCCCTTTGGGTATTCCCTCGATAGCTACAGCAGACAGAGCTCTGAGCCCTCCCGCTGGGTCCCTCTGCCCACAGCACATGGGGGAGGAATCCATGCCTCCACTGTGGCTATGTGCAGGGTGTTAGGAACAGGTCGCTGGGTTACAGGGCCCTGACCTCACTTCCTTGTCTTCCCATTGGAAGGGCAGCTCAGCCATCCTTGTGTGACCCGTCCGTGCCCAGGGTAGCCCACTGATAATGCCAGGGTCAGGGCAGGCTGCAAAAGGAGAGCAAATTCTCCCAGCACTGGTGGGTGACACTGCAGTCAGACTTCCCAACCAGCCACAAACAGTGCTTCTGATTCCCCCACACTGGTTACCAAGAAGCCACTGTGCAAATACACACAGCCCCCTTTACTGCATTTCAGTCTCTGGCTCCCAAACTGACACTAGGTCCAGTAAAGAGGCCAGTTGCTTTAACTCTATGCTCTTTACTAAAAGATTCCCTCTGATCCCAAAGGATCAGCCACAGTACCAGTTCACTATAAGTTTGGATCTTACCCAAAATACCACGCTGCCAGCCAATCCTTTAGTAACTAAAACTAAAGGTTTATTAGTAAAAGAAAAACAAACAATAAGAGAAGTGTTAAAGGCTTAAAGCAATCAGATATATACAAATGATTTGAAAGTCCATATACATCAGGTTTCTAGAACAATTGTGGAGTTGCAGGCTTGTATAGTTCCTCTGGTGTACATCCAGTACCTGGATGGGTCTAAGTCCTTTAGTTCAGTTGCAAAGTGTGTTAATCCAGAGGTGTGTCCGCAGCTGGATAGGAACAAGGACACAAGGCAAAGACCAAGACGAAGACAAAATGGTTTCTGTGGTTTGATCTTATATACCCTCTGTTACTGGCCATGTGGCTTGTGGAACTTTACTGGAACCAAAATGAAGTCCATAGTCACATGGGCCAATCCTGGTAACTCTTCAGGTATGCCTTTAGCTTCTTCCCGGGCCTCTGGCTTCTGTAAAGATCTTAATGGGCCATTAAGCGGGCTATTGTCCTGTGGCCTCTCTGTCTGGGGTGTGTCTTTTACAGCACAGTTTGAAATACAGGATATCAAAGATCTCCATAACTTTCCTCACACATATTACACATGAACATAAATATTACCATCTTATTCAGCATATTATAACCTTTTTAACAGTACCTGACATGGCATGTTTTACATGAATCATTATGATTTTGACACATTAATGTCAAATAACACAAATGCCCCCCCCCTCCTAATGCAGCCCGCGTGACACCTTGGGTGCAGCTTCCCCTTCCCAGGCTGATATTCTCCTTGGTCACGTCTCCCTTGACATGCAGAGATTGGCATCTCTGGGAGTCCCTTTGGTCTGGGGACACAGGCTTGCCGCGAGTCCCTCACTTCCAGTGATGATACACAGCTTCCTCCTTTAGTGCAGATGCAACTGAAGAAAGTGGGAGCTGCTGAGCGCTCGACATGTCTGAAAATTAGGTCACCTCATGAGGAAATTAAATGTTGATTTAGGAGCCATGCGATGTTTGTGACCCAGACAGCAGGAGCATTGCTGGCCGGAGGAGAAGCTTCCTTTTGGCTGCAGCGGTGTTGTTTGCATTCCACTTGCCCATTGCATTCACACTGGACTTGCTTTATTTTCATTTAGTTTCCTTGGGTTTTAAAATGAAACTGAGAGAAGAATTTTTGTCCAGGAAGGCAGAGAAGCTGCAGAGAATTGTGGCTGCAGTGAGAGGGGTAGAGGCATCTAAAATCATGTGGGAGGAATTTTAAACTTTCTTTTTATTTTTAATTTTTTGTGATCTTTCTCCTAAGGCAGAGAGTTTCCTAGGGGGGATGTGACTCTGCTTTGCAGGGAGAAGTTTGCAATTGTCTCACTAGCAGCCTGAGCTCAGTAGCCCCTGGCCTTTCCCTGTGTGGCCCCGTAGCGATGTTCCAGGTTACTCCAAATTTAGCAGAGATGGGCTGAAGAGGGTCGGTTGCAGGGCAAGCCCCGGGGAAACTTTAATTCAGTCATACCCCGTCCTTCATCCTGCACCCCAATCCTGCAGCCTGCAGGAGGAAGTGCGGCTGGTCTCACTGGACGCAGCAACTGTCCCCTGGTATTGCTGCTTCTCCTTCCACTGGCAAGCCCGTGGGGTTGTGGCTCTTTGCCGGCGGCCCGCGTAGCCCGGCTCTTGGCACGTTCTGTCCCCAGGAGGCCAGGTTAGCGAGGAGCGAGGCGGAGAGGGCGGCGGCCCTGGCGGAGGCTGAGAAGGCGCACTGTCTCGAGCTAACCGAGAGGCTGAAGCAGATCACTGAGGAGGAGAAGAGAGGAGCCCAGCTTCTGTGTGATGATGGCTGTGCTGTGCTCGCCCAGAAGCACAAGTAGGTAGCTACGGTCATGCCAGTGACTTGCCTCTACTGCTTCTTGGCTCGCCAAGCAGGCACAGCTCAGCTGTGGGGTTCAGAAGTGGGATCCATGTCTCAAAGACCCCAGAGCGGAGCTTGCTGCACCTCCTGCACCAAGCCCTGGAGTGTGGGTGACGGCAGCGCTGTGCTAGGCCACGTGGCAGCGGAACCAGCCACCGCCTGGGTGAGCCGGGTCTCAAGAAGGGGGTGGGGGGGTCTCCAGCAGAGTCAGGCTCAGCGACCCCTAGGAGAATCCTGGTAGGGGGCAGGCCTGGCTGAGCCAGGTGGTTAGAGAGCACAGGGTACAGGCTGGCTGAGATGGGTTACGCCACTGGACAGGTGGGGTTGGTGAGTGATGGGGGCTGGGTTGTCACCTTGGGCACCGATGGTGAGAACACGCGGGTGCTGCAGAACAGCTGTTGGGTCCCTGGCCACCAGGGGCTCTGGATGCTGGGGGAATCCAGTGGGGGGTGAGCAGTGGGGGTGGCCATCACCTCCACACCTCCAGCATTGGGGTGTAGTCATCAGGTGACTTCACTCCGGACTATTCCAGGGACAACTGTGAGCTCTCAGTCATAAGTTAGAGCAGCCCTGAAGCTGCTCTCATCTACCCTGGGGACTGAACCATGGCCTGCCTGGCCCCAGATTCTGTTCTGCAAAGGTGATGTGTCCTGCGCGTTGGGACCTGCACGGAGCACGGAGCCTTGTAGCTGAGATCCTCCTCATCTTCCCCAGGGCACTAAGCCATTTTCTTCTTGGCAGACGGCTTGAAGAGCTGACCCAGGAACTCAGTGCCAGAGAGCAGCTCATTGAACTGCTGGCCCCAGGGAAGCAGAACCTGCTGCAGCGTCTGGAGGGACCCAGGGAAATGGAGGTGCAGGTAAGATGGGAGCTGTGCAGGGGATTGGCTGAGGTCTTGCACCATGTCCCTGCTACACGTGCAGCAGGGCCATTCCCTGGGTTCCAGTCCCAGCTCTGCTACTGGCCTGCTGGGTGACCTTGGGCAAGTCATTTCCCCTCCCCATGTCTGTTTCCCCATCTACAGAATGAGGGTAGTGGCACTGGCCTGTTTGCAATCTCGGGATGATAAGAGTGGGCTGGCACTGTTATTTATTGTTGTTCTCGCCTCATCTGAGCCAAATCCATTTTCTGCTGGCAGAAATCTGGCACTGGGGCCCATGGGCACGCTTTGGGCACCAATGAGCAAGTCACTCAATAGAATGGTTTGAACTCCTAAGGGGAGTAGCTGTGGTTTGGGGGCCATTTCTCCCAAACCTTTCCTATCCACACTGGAGCTTTACCCCTGTTAAGAGAATGCTTTAAACCAGTTCCTGCTGACCTGGGTGGAGGCGCTGGGCCAGGTGTCTCTCTTTGACATCAGTGGAGTGGCACCAGAAGTGAACTGGTCCAGTCTGTCTGCTCAAGTGGGGTAGAAGTTTTCTAATGCTCTCACTATGGGTTTGCCTGGGGCGGGAGACTGTGCTGATTTAATGCCTAGCTCTCATCCAGTTCTTTATAGGTCTTCAAGTGCTTTAGCCAAGGCCTTGTGTCCTGTGCAGATGACAGAGATGTGCCTTGCCTCCTGAGATAGGGTCTCAGGTTAGAGCTGGGTATTGCAATGAGGTGTACTGGCCCTTTAAAGCTGGTGTGGGAAAACTCTGGAGCAGGCGCTAACCCCATCCCAGATTAGTGTCCGGAAGATGAGGTCCTGTGAAGGCTGCTGGAAGCCATCCCAAACTATTGCCTCCATTCAGAGCCTGTGATGGGAACTTGGAAGTGAAGTTCCCTGCATTCCTCTTCACTGGGGAAATGCTGGGAATTGCAAGCCGAAGGCAGCTGGGAATTGTGGGTCTCTGCAGCAAGGCATACTGGGAAGGGGCAGGGTATATGGCTGGAAATGGTGAGTGCAGGGAAGAAGAGAAGCCCAGGCCCCGAGGGAAGGTAAGTGGCGCTCGTATTTACCTCTCACAATACAAGGCTGAAGGGACATTCAGGGAAACAAAGGCAGCAAATTAATCCTATGTGAGGATGCAGACCACACAGTTAACCTGTGCAACTCAGTGCCACAAGATCTTACTGAGATCAAGAGCTGAGTGCGATTGAACGACGTACCACTGGGGAGGCTCTTGCAAAGCACCGAATGTCCAGGCCTCTCCTGAAACATGCTGTCCAAAGGATAGAAACCCTCGTGCTTTGGAACATAAGCTAGCCTCTAAATGACGCAGTGAGGCTCTTCCCCTGTGGCGAGTGAGTCCATGGTTGTTCTGCCCATGGTTCTTTGCGCCTTCCACTGAAGCGGCTGGGCCTGGCTATTGTCAGAGACTGAACTAGATGGAGCCTTGGGCAGGCAGTTCCTGCCTTGCATTCTGATGCACAGTCTGAACACAGCTGTAATTCCTGCCGCCTGGACCCCATGGCAGCAAAGGTCACACCGGTGCCTCTCCTAGGGCTGCCCCTTTGCCAGACCCCGGGCAAATTTTAGGATAGCAACACTCCGAGACTGCCTGCTGGGAAGGCGGGGCCCAATTTTGGAAGACACCTGCTTTCTGGAAGGTTAATCCTTGCAGGGCATATTTAGGCAACAAATGACCCACATGCCCAAAAACCGGCCCTGTCAAAATTGACACGTGGAAGGAAAAACAGGACAATTTGGCAAATGTGACACACAGAACCAGCCCTCACCCCTCCAGTGCTTGAAGTGAAATGCACATAACAGGCTTGTTCAGAAGCTGCTACTTGAGCTCCTCAAATGAAATCTTTAGCTTCCCCTGCTTGGCACAAAAAGGTGCCTCATCCTAAAAGATGGGAATATGGTCTCAGGCCAGCTGAGTCCTCTGCCCTCTGTTACTCTGTCTAAGATTGTTCAGGTGTAACTGAGGGCAGATTTCAGTCCAGTGTCTTTAAACTGCTGAGCTTCAATCAGAAGATCCTGAACATTAACCCACCCAGGGAACTACTGATGAGCCTATAAAACTTGCATTTTTCAATGCCTTGTACATCTGTTTGTCTTGCTGCATTGGGGCTTGTTTACAGTTATGAAAAGCAAAAGAAAAATTACAGAATTAGTCCATAGTTATTGCCTCTGTGTGCAGTTTTCAGTTGAGGCCTTAAAATAGCCTCTGAAAATCCAGCTCCAAGCATCTGCCACAAAGGGATCAAACTAGATTACCACTCAGCTGCTGGAGCTCTCTGACTATATTGCCGCCTCAAAGCCGCATTCTTGGAGGCTTATGCTGGGCAGTGATGCCTAGGCCAGCTTCGAATCACTGCTTGCATCATGAGGTACAGAGCGGATGGGAAGGGTGATGGAGCCCCAGGCTCAAAGAAGAGGGCCCAGGCACTCTCGAGGATACAGAGACACCAAAGCAGCAAGGATGGAGGAAAGATGAACCTAGATCTATGGGTGTGGCATGTTCACAGACCTACTCCTGGTCAGTGAGTGTAGCTTTCTGTTGGTGGTGGGTGGGGGAAAGGTGCTTGGTTCTTTTTGATATCAGACTTGAAGCTAAATTGAGATTCAACAGCCTTGAACGTGGAGAACACCCGTGAGGGCTGCATGCTATCCGTCCTGATTGACCTGTGTTCCTGGGAAGGGTTTGACAATGCTACACGGAAATCCTTTGGCAAGTGCACAAATGCAAGACTCAGATGTTAGGAATTAACTCACTTATGGTTCTTCGGTGTCAAGTATTCCTGCTGCTGTCAAAATACCAGGAAGCACAGCCATTTAATGGCAGCTGAAATGCTGATTGCAAGGAAGTGGGCATCTTCTCTAAAGATCCTAGTGGCAACAGGTCCCTGCTCTTGGGCCTAGGCTCCTGCACCTGACCAGTGTAAGATCTCCCACACTCTGGTTCTGGGCGGGGGCGGGTTGCAGTGGGTCTCACACCAGTTCTTGCGGGGGAACATTGGTGCCCCTTGTTGCTCCAACAGCCCATCCCAATTTGATCGAGGTCAGGGAAGTTGCTTCCCTGGGATCGCTCACCACTGGCCCCTGGGCCACTGAGCTCAGCTTGCAACATGTACTTTCTTCTTATCTATAATAGCATGCTTATTCTTCGCTGATCATCTGGTGCTTGCAGTTTCTCAGCTGAGCCTGTGGATGTTTGATGTGGTTGGTGGTGTGCTCAGTAGGATTCTATAGAAAACCCTAGACATAAGATCCATGCCTCCAGGCCTCGGTTGCAGTGAGAGCTTTGGTTCCAGTTTGCCCAGGACCTGACATCATTGACAGCGGGGGTGGGGTGGGGAGGAGGGGGCTCCTGTTGTGTGGATAAACCTTGCTCCACTTTGCTGTATTTACATTTGGAGGCATTTTGCAAACCAAAGGGCTAGGAAAGCTTAGAGCCTAGTGCACAGTCACTATGCTGGGGAGCTACAGCAGGGCACAGGCTTCACCTCCTCTGCCAGCCCAACACCTCTGCTGGCTTAAAAACACCAAATGGAAAAGCCTCCTGTTTGCAGCCCTGCTTCCGTGCTCTTGCCTGGTCACCGTCTGGGAGCAGCTTGGTGCCCCGGCCGCTGAGGGCACAGGCCGTGCCTTGGGCAGCTGGCACACACACAGATCTGCCAACTCCATGCATTTTCCCCAGAGATTATGAGTTCTCTGACCTGTTTATGGGTTTTCAGGGAAAATCTGTGACTGCCTCCAGGGCAGCTAGTTGGAATCTCTGTGCTTGCCTCCTATCTCAGCAGGTGAGGCAGGCTTCTCCCGCCTCTTCCTCCTCTCTGTACACCAAAGGCTGGAAGTGCTCAGCATTCATCTAGGATTCCCGTCTCCTCTGTGGCTGCGTGCTTGGGTTCTGGGGTTGCTGATTTTACGCTGTGGTTAACTTTTTTTATTTAGTTTTTTTCCCTACTTTTCAATAAGTTGTTCACCCTGAAACCCTACCTGCAGCGGCCAGTGCCAGCTGGTCTGTGGCCTTCTCAGGGTGAGTCTGGGGGTGCAAATCCAGGGTCCCCATCACAACACCCCCATCTTACACAGAATTGAGAGAGCAGTTCCCAGCCTTTGTTCCAGGTGTGAGGCCTGTCTCCATTGCCCATTTATAAAATTTTCAGCTAGCTCCTCTGTGCTTCCTCCTGTGCTGGCTCTTCTGCTTGTGAGAAGCATCCCCCTAGCTACCTCAGTGTCTTCCAAACCCCTCTATCAAATTCCGTTCTGCCCCGGTGCCTCCAGGAAACTCAGCAGGGGTTAGGCAGCCAGCGTTTCTCATGCTGACCAGTATTGCCTCTTGGTTGCCTGGTGCTCCCTTTCACACAGGGCTGAGGCACCTCGCTAACATCTGCCCTTAGCGTGAAGAGGCCTTGTCTGTGCCAGCCCCCCAACTGCACCAGCTCCCGGCAACGCAACTCAAGCAGTGCCCTCTAGGCCTGTGCAGGCCCCGTGATAGGCACGCTCCAACCCCTGAACATCTCCCTGGAATGTCCAGCCACTGCTCCACTGGCCACGTGCCGGATTCCCCGTGCTGCTCCCAAAGAAGCAGTGCACCTCCAATTACTGCTCTGCTTCACACAGCTCTGAGCTATGATTATGGGGAAAGCAGGTACATGTTTATTTACCAGAGGTTAGAAATTCAAGGTACAGCAAGTAAAAGTATTGGTTACATATGCAGTCATAACACTTATTCTGGACCCTAGACACATATTCAACTAGTTACTGTCACGTCTTACAGGGCAAAGCCCTTCCTGCAATTTTACAGCTGAGGCTGGCAGTGATCTTCCTTTCAGAGAATGTCACACAGTCAGCTTGCCTCCTATGCGAAAGATGCAGGGTGTCTCTCGGTACCCTCAGCTATACCCCTGTAGTCCATTGTCTTCCTGAAAGTTTCCTTGCCTCAATCGCTTGATTAGCATTTGGCTCAGTACGTAAACAGGCCTACAGTGAGCGGCCCACAGAACACACCTGACCGGACACAGAGAGAAGCGTTTACTTCCCGCCTGTAACAAGCATGTCTGAAGTTTATCACCTGCTAGTGACCTGCCTCAACTCCCAGATTTTAAGAACATAATTTTCAGTAGAGTTTCCTAGCTCCTTAAACATTATCTGTACACATTTTGCAGTGAGTGTGATGACCAATGGGCTCTTGGGAGAGACCTCTCATGCCACCCTCTAGTGAATTAATATGCATATGTCTGACCCAGGGATCCTTGTCAAATCCAGTGCATCCCTGTGCTCTCTGCCTGTTGGCATCAAGAGGTCGCCGGATCACTCCCCTTTGTTTGCTGTGTCCGTTTGTTGCCTTACACTTCGAGTGTGAGCATCCTGGGGCAGAACTGTCTCTTTGCTGTACAGATGTACTGCACTTAGCGCAATGGGGCACTGACTTCTAGATGCTACTATAATGCAAATAATAAACAATAGTGCAAGTGGCATTCATTGGCTCTCTTGTGGGCAGTGCCTCTCCTTAGGAAGGTTGAATGGACTCTGGATATTGAGGGACCCCTCTCCCACCCGGCTGAGAGTGGTCTCTCCAGTTTGGCATAGGGGCACGTTGTCTGGAGTTGGTGTGAAGCAAGATGGTGCCACAGCGAATTGCTCCTTTCCCACTGGTGTTGGAGCAGCACGCTTGGCTGAGCGGCACGGGGCCGAGTGGGTGCTCTGGGATGGCGGCGTGGGGCCGGATCAGTGTGTACACGGCAGCTGGAGCTAGGCGCTGCATGGCACCGGAGGGCTGGTTGGATGGGGGAGCTCGGCGCGTTGGGTGGTTGGGCCGTGGGGAGCCCGGGGGGCCTGGCTGGGTGCGGGGTCGTCGTGCCCGATGCTGGCCCGCGCGGCGGGCGTTGAGCGGTGCCTGGCGGAGCAGGCGGCAGGGCCGGGCCCAGCCTGGCGGGGGCCTGGCCTGGCTGCAGGGAGCCGCAGGCAGGGCTGGAGGTTTGCGCGGCTCGGGGCGGGGTTTGCGCGGGGCGGGGTTTGCGCGGCTCGAGGGCGAGGCGTGGCGCCCCGCCCCGTGGGTGGCACTGAGTGTCCCGGACTCCTATGGGAGCCGGGGGGAGGGGCGCTGGACGCCCGGGGCCGCCTGGGAGCGAGCAGTTGCAGCTCGGGGGCCCAGTAGCGCGGCCCCCTGTGCGCATGCGCCACCAGCGGCGGGTGGAAACTACAGCTCCCAGAGTGCCCGGCCGGGCGCGCACGCGCGGCGGAGCCATTTTGAAATCTGAGCCGCAATCAGCGCGCTCCAGTCAGCGAGCGCCGGGTGCCGGCCGGACGCGTCGGGTGGCTGCAGCCGCCGCCTCCACCGCCTTCGCGGCGCGCGCCTCGCCTCGCCCCGCCCCGCCCCGCGGGTCCCTAGGGGTCGCCAAGGGGGGCTGTCGGGTCTGGGGGCCCGTGGGGGAGGGCAGTCCCCGACGTGGGGGGCCCGTGAGGCGGGGGATTCCTGGGGGGGGCCCGTGGGGCGAGGGGGGGCCCGTGGGGCGGGGGGTCCTGGGGGGGCTGTGGGGCGAGGGGGGGCCCGTGGGGCAGGGGGTTCTGGGGGGGCTGTGGGGCGAGGCGGGGCCCGTGGGGCGGGGGTTCCCCAGGAGACGTACTGAGCGAGCAGGTGGGGCCTGGCAGCATCTAGCAGGACTCCCCGGCAGGGCCGCGAGTGGGTCTGGCCCTGGCCGCCGCGAGGAGGATGAGGGAGATCTGCCGGATTTGTGCCCGGGAGCTCTGCGGCAACCAGCGGCGCTGGATATTCCACACGGTGGCCAAGCTCAACCTGCAGGTGCTGCTGTCTCACGTCCTGGGCAGGGAGCTCTGCCGAGATGGCAAGGCCGAATTTGCCTGCAGCAAGTGTGCCTTCATGCTGGACCGCATCTACAGGTTTGACACGGTCATCGCGCGCATCGAAGCCCTCTCCATCGAGCGTTTGCAGAAGCTGCTGCTGGAGAGGGATCGCCTCAAGTTTTGCGTTGCCAGCATGTACAGGAGGAATAACCAAGACTCGGATGCTGATGACGGAGCGGCTGGGGATGGGACTGTGGATATTTCTGGCCTGCCTGATGTCAGATACGCGGCCCTTCTTCAGGAGGACTTTGCCTACTCTGGATTTGAATGCTGGACGGAACATGAGGAACATACCCCAGAACCACATAGTTGCCATGCATCGGAGAGTGTGGGGAACCGCCCGAGACGATGCCATGGCTGTGCTGCGTTACGGGTCGCAGATGCTGACTATGAAGCGATTTGCAGAGTACCACGAAAGGTGGCCAGGAGTATCTCCTGTGGGCCTTCCACCAGGTGGTCAGCTAGTGTATGCAATGAGGCTGACTCAGCAAGTGCCAGAGTGCCTGTGGAAGAAGAAAGCATGGAGGAGGGGTCTCCTGGGTCCTCAGTTGAATCTTTGAACACAACAGTGGAGGTCAGCCCTCCACAACAGAAGGATGAAGCAGACAAAGGTGTAAAAGGGAGTGGGAAGTGTGACGATTGCTCCGATGATCATACCACTCCAAACTCATCACTGTATGGGAACAGGCTGGAGGTAGCCCTTAGTCTGATCAAAACTTTTGACTACAAGCCTGTTCGGAGTCACAGAGGAAGCAGGTTACCTGTTCTAGTGAAATCCATTCTGCCATGTTCCAAGTCTAGCCGTGACCCAGTGGATGGAAGTACTCTTCCTGGCTCAGTGAATGCTGGTTCTGGTTTCCTCAGTGCAGCCACAAAGCCCTTTCCCTTGGAGCTGTCTGACCTGCAGGAGCTATGGGATGATCTCTCTGAAGATTATATGCCACTTCGGGTACAGGTAGAGGTCAATGTGCAATGTTAGTTTATCAAAATAGTGGGCCTGAGACCACTGTGGATTCAGATGTGCTGAGATATGTGGATAGCTAAGTAATGCCAAACTCAGATTAGGAGTAGGTGGCTGAGCCATTTTAACTTTACTCCCTCTGTGCAGTGCATTTCTTTTCCATAACCAGGTATTGTCTTCCTGCTGTGTTTGAAGAAGTGAGCCCTCTGTGGCTTTGTGCTTTCACACCTCTCTCTCTCTACTGCTCTTTCCTAGGGCTGGATACTTGTGTGGGTCTTTGTTTTAAATTTGCCTCTAGTTTCCTACTAAGCAAATATTACTACTTTATTTTTCCTTGTAACTCTCTATGTTGGCTTAAATTTATAAGTGCCACTAAAGGGAATATTTTAAGCTGCCTGAGGCCTTTTCTGTTATAAGTGACATTTCTTTTGGCCTTTATAACTGCTCTGTTCTGATGTATCTGGAATTTCCCTCCTCTCAGACAGAGTCCTAAACTATAATCCTCATTCTATGGATAAGACCTCAAGTATACACTGCACACATGGGCATGCTGGTATGTTACTTACAGAGACGATGTTGTCTTTGAGATGTGTTTGCTTCAGTGGGTGATTTTAGGGCTAGCATTCTAGATGTTTGGTTTGCCTCCTGATCCTTTAAAACATTCAGGTGTCTTACCTTCTCTGTAGATTCCCAGTCCACATGTAGCTCTGGATTTTCTCTGTTTTGCTAGGCTTTAAAATCCTGATTAATATGTGGCCAGAAGACTACACCTGTGACTACTTTCTCTCTTTTGTTAATGAATAGAAAGCCTCAGTCAGCATCAATTCAGGAATATCCATGTCAGTCTAATTACATTCACATTAGCAGTCTTAGTCCTGTCTAATGTGCTAACCTCCAGGACTAGAAAGATGCTTGTTTATTACTATGGCAACTGTAGCTATTGGCTGCATTTCCTATACAATGAGTGCTGCTGATTCTTTTCTTAGTCTGGTGTTTTCCAGAGATGTGTGCTGTTTCCTCACCAGGTCTTGACATGACTTTACTGACAAGCTAGAAGTTGTGCTTTGAAGGAACACAAACTGACAAGCAACAAAACAGAGCTGAACCTGCCAATCCACTTGCAACTCGTGATTGAAGATCTGCTGTCAATATCTTGGGCGTCCCTGAAAAACTTACTAGTAAGGGACAGTGCAGCAGCTTCTGCTCTATCCTATGTTCTCTGTATCCATGACTGCTCATTTTTCATTACTGGGGACATTTGTACAGTATTAAGAATAAGTTCTTTTCTTTTTTTATTGCACATTTTCCAGAGTGGAGCAAATACTAATTTGTATTGGATTTAAATGGTGGCTCGGTTTTCTCTCATGTCTTACTATCTGTTACATCTCAGAGTTACTTACAAAGATTTTGCCAAACTCCAGTCTCTGTCACATGTCTATTCCCACAGTGAATTTATGTTGAATTTGGAACTTTCCATTTCTTATCATGGCAACAAAATGTTATCACCAACACACAATGATTTCAGTGCTGGATCTGGAAGAAGGAGAACGCTTTTCTTCAGACTCTAGATCGCGTTAATGCTAGAAATGGAAAGTCAGACAACTGCCAGCAAAGTAAATAGTTTTTGTATAAATGTTTTTTCCCCTCTTTGCCCTAGTATGAAAATGACTCCTCGAGCCATTTATTGCTCTTATTCCATTAACATGAAGAGAAATCTGTCTGCCGATTGAGAGTGCTATGTTACCCTATGAAGCTGATATGATTCTTGTTTTTATTCCTTCCCTGAAATAGCAATCCTTTTAGGATTGTTCATCACAATTATGTTTCAGAACATTATGATCTGAGAGGCAGATGACTTCTTAGGCCTGGTTGCATTTTCTGCAAAACACCAAAACCGCTTTCAGCCCTGCAGTTCGAGGCAGGAGTAACAATGGGAATGCTAGCGTGGGCTGGCTGCCAACGTTGAACCATTGTTCTGTGCAAACCTGCTCTTGGCAGGGTTAAACAACATGGTGGTTATGAAAAACAAGTGGCTAGTCTGTGCTAATGCGTCTGTTGCAGCTGCCTCTGCTGGAGCTGTGCTGGTGGGGAGAACTTAGAAAGTGCCAATGTAGAAAAAATTCTGGGGAGCAAAGGTCCTATTTTTGGTACAGTAATGTCCCCAGTAATGAAGACCTAATGATGGTAGATCCTACGTGCCCACCTTGGCCCACATGGCCCTAGCCGCCACAGCCCTGCTCCCAGCCTTGGCCCCAGTCCTGTTTGCGGGCCCCCAACTGTGACCCAGCCCCAGCTGGGGGGAGCAGGGGACGACCGTGGATGCTGGTAAAAGGTTTGGGGACCACTGCTCTAAAGAGTTACAATCTGCCTCCTGTCTCCTGTTGCAGCAGTAGCCTCTGTCTGTGCTCAAGGCCTTCTGGTCAGGGCAGTAGAACAGTGTGCAGGGATGTCCAGATGCAGAGCTTTACTAGAACCTTAGCAGCTGGCCAAGGCACTTGTTCAGAAGTGGTTGCCCACCCCCTCACTTACAACATTCAGTATGTTCTCAACCAAGCAAAGGCTCTCATCCCTGCTGAGCACTAGATCTCAAAGCTTGGCCAAAATAATCTGTTTTAAACCTTTTAAATTTCTTACCGAGGAGGAATGAGAGTTCACAAAAAGGAGAAGGACTGAAGAACAAGTGGTCAGTGGTTCTTGATTTTTCTAGCCGCAACTAGCTGTGACACAGCAGCTAGCTGACCTCATCCAGTTGTGACTGCAGGCAGCGCTTTGGGCCAGTTTCAGGTTCTTATTCAAATGCAGAGAGCTCCTTGCATTGCATTCCTAGCAGCCTGACTCTTGTTAACAGCCTCCTTGTGGAATATGGATCTGTGGTCTTGGGCTCTCAGGGCTGCCTTAAGGATCCTTCCCTTTTCCTCTGCTTTTCAGCCCACAGCCCTTTGCTGTTCCATCCTTCAGAGATCATCAGCACTTTCATTTATGTATCGGAAATGTTGGTGCTTAGCATCTCACAGCACATCCCCTGGTGACCCAGCAACAGAATGCAGCGCTGTTTCTGCAGCTTTTTCTGTTTTATTTATTTATATTGCAGTATATCAGGATCATTGTCCCACTGTGCTGTTTGCTGTACAAACACACAGGGTCCAGCCTCCCAGCCCTTAAGAGCTTACAGCTGAAACTGAGAAACTTAAAGGCTTGCGAGGAGAAGGAATACTGCAACCAAGCAAAATGTTCAGGGTGGTGCTGGTCATAAACCTGTTGGTTCAGTTTTTGTCCCCTTTTAGCTTATTATGGAGGAGAAAACTGGAGGAGGGGGATGAAAAAAGGGGACAAAGGTAATTGAGGGGGAGGGGGAGAAGATGACATGGGGATTGGGGAATAAAGGAGGAAGGGAAAGAAGGAAAAAGAGTAACAGATGGGACCAGGAGGATAAGAAGGAACAAGTTGGAATAAAAAGTCAGCAGAGAGAAAACAATATCTAGTGCTCAAAGGATGAAGAAGAGGGGGCTGCCTCCAGGCATTTAGGGCTGCTCTTTGCTGGCTGTTGCTGGGGACGCGTCTGCTGCTTCCAGGGACCCGTTTCCTATGGTCATAGGCAAGGAAAACTCAATGTGACCAGGCTCATCCAAGTGAGCTACGATGTGAGCAGGGGTGCCTCGAGCTGACTTTGCTGGCTCCTATTCCAGAAAGATTAGCTGAGGCATTCTCAAATCTTCTTTATTGCGTCCTCATCAGAAAGGCAGTAGTGAAGCTGGCGGTGGCCTGCATATCCCCGATAACCATTGTCTACTATTGCTGCTTATACCCAAAAGCGTACTTTGTGCCTCAGAGACAGAGTGGATCTGAACCCAGCTCCTAAGAACTTACAGGCCTAATTAGACAGAAAGTAGCAAGAGACTGTAAGGAGGGCTGATGGCAGAAACATCAATCATGTTGTTGTGTGATTACCCAATGGGTGCTGGTACACAGGTGTGATTTTTCTTTGCTTTCCAGGTACGTTGATGTCTATCTTGGCTACTTTTTTCAGGTCCAGTGGCAGAATAAGGGGGGACCTGAACAAGAAGTGTTGGCCTCACAAATGATTTGAGAAAGGACATTCCACGCATGTTGCAGGAGAAGGCATACAATATTTATGGATAAAATAGGGCACTGAAGTTGACATCACTGGCTACAGTGGAAGGGGTGGGGGGGCAGTGCAGAAGGAGGTTAGCTAAGTTATAGAGAGCCATGGAAGGGATTACAGGAAGCTTGGGCTGGACGTTGTGAGAAGGGAGGCCGTTGAGTGATTCAAAAAGGGTGGGAAATACCTTCCAGTCCTGTGGTGAGCAAGATGATCTTAGCAGCAGCATTCTGAAGGGGATGATGTGGGTGCCAGGGAGGCCAGAAAAAAGGAGGTTACAGTAATAGTGATAGGAGGTAAGGGCCTGAACAAGTTTTTGCTGTCAGATCAGACAGCAAAAGTCAGGTCCCGAAGACGTGAAGGAAGAAGTGCCAGGACTCAAACACTGTCTGGGTGTGTCGGTGAGGGAAGAGACAGCAATTATCCTGTGTTGTGGGCTGAGGAAGAGGTGGTGGTCTTAGGTGATAGAATCTGGAAGGTGAAAGGGAGTTTCAGAAGGAAGCTCAGTTCAGTTCTGGCCACATTAAGCTGACTGCAAGGCATCCGGGAGAGATGAGGATTGTCATTGGGGAAATAGATGGGTGAGTTTAGAGATGGTAGCTGAAGCTGTGTGAACAGATCAGATCACCCAGGGAGAGGGTGTAAAGGGAGAAGAGTGGGCCAAGAACAGAGCCTGGGGAGGTGAGAAGGAACTTTCTGAAGGATCAGCCAGATGTAGCAAGAGAGGATGGAGATGCAGATGGCAGGCTGCTGAGAAGGAGCAGGTGTTTTGAAATCCACATTGGGAGGGCCACCGCTGCTTTGATCACTGAATAGAAACCAGTGAACTCAGGCCACTCATCTTTTCTTCTGTCTCTCCAGAATCCGCCTGATGACCATCAGCAGCTGAATGAACATGACCCCGTTGCGGAGGGGCATGTGTCTGAATTGCACGCTGCTGAGCTGCAAGACAAAATCCAGCAATTCGATGCCACCAACACGGTATTTGTTCACCAGCAGCACATTCACCTCCTGGAGGAGTCTCATTTTCCTTAGTTAGCAATAGCCAGGAAGTGTCATTGGAGGCACCTAGAAGTTTACAAGACTGAGGTGGTGCAATCGGCCTTCAGCCAGGCTAGGAAGTGCTTCCCTTCCTGTAGCTACACTATGCAGCTTCCTTCCCTATGCCGGTCCTAAAGCAGCGTTTGAAGAACCTTCCCTTATGCCAGGGAGCTTCCAAGGAGCCACTGGAGGAAAGATGCTTATATCCCCTTGCTCCAGCCTCTGCCTCCCCCTCCCCCTTTGGCTTCTTGAACTCTTGCTGAGCCTTCTGCAGGCAAAGAGACCATTAGAATCATAAAATATTAGAGTTGGAAGGGACCTCAGGAGGTCATCTAGTCCAACCCCCTGCTCAAAGCAGGACTATCCTCAGCTAAATCATCCTGGTGAGGGTTTTGTTAAGCCGCAGCTTAAAAACCTCTAAAAATGGAGATGCCACCACCTCCCTAGGTAACCCATTCCAATGCTTCACCACCCTCCTAGTGAAAAACATTTTCCCAATGTCCAACCTAGACTTCCCCCACTGCAACTTGAGACCGTTGCTCTTTGTTCTGTCATCTGCCACCACAGAAAACAGCCTAGCTCCATCCTCCCTGGAACCCCCTTTCAGGTAGTTAAAGGCTGCTATCAAATCCCCCCTCATTCTTTTCTTCTGCAGACTAAACAGGCCTAGTTCTTTCAGCCTCTCCTCATAAGTCTTGTGCTCCAGCCCCCTCATCATTTTTGTCACCCTCCGCTGGACTCTCTCCAATTTGTCCACATCCTTTTTGTAGTGGGGGGCCCAAAACTGGACACACTACTCCAAATGCAGCCTCACCAATGCCAAATAGAGGGGAACAATCACTTTCCGCGATCTGCTGGCAACGCTCTTACTAATGCAGCCCAAAATGCTATTAGCTTTCTTGGCAACCAGATCACACTGCTGACTCATATCCAGCTTCTTATCCACTGTAACCCCCAAATCCTTTTCTGCAGAATTGCTGCCTAGCTTGTCAGTCCCCAGTCTGTAACTGTGCATGGGATTCTTCCGTCCTAAGTGCAGGACTCTGCACTTGTCCTTGTTAAACTCATCAGATTTCTTTTGGCCGAATCCTCCAATTTGTTTAGGTCCTTCTGTATCCTATCCCTCCCTTCCAGGGTATCTACCACTTCCCAAGCTTAGTGTCATCTGCAGACTTGCTGAGGGGTCAATCCACCCCATCCTCCAGATCATTAATGAAGATTGTTGAACAAAACCGGCCCAGGACCGACCCACTTGTGACTGGCTGCCAGCTAGACATGGGGCCATTGATCATTACTCGTTGAGCCCTTTGCTCTAGCCAGTTCTCTATCCATTTTATAGTCCATTCATCCAACCCATACTTTTTTAACTTGCTGATAAGAATACTGTGGGAGACCATATCAAAAGCTTTGCTAAAGTCAAGGTATATAACATCCACCGCTTTCCCCACATACATGGAACCCATCACCTCTTCATAGAAAGCAATCAGGTTGGTCATGCACTCACTCGGACTGCATCATTGGGAGTTGGCCTGAGTCCCTGTGAAAGAAGGGAAGGTCCTGCATTACCTTGTAGCCACTCTCTCCACCCAGCTTAGAAGCAGCAGAGCCAGACTTCAGAGTGAGCCACAGTGGTCTTGATCTGGGGAAGTAAAGAAGACCTTCTGGGCTCTGTGGACCCAGTATGGGGTGGAGGTATTCTTAGGGCAGTTTGATGAAGTATGGGGCTTGGTGACTAAACAGTTTTGTTCTCTGTGTTCAGTTGCTGCAGGAAAAGCTGAATGAGATGAATTTTGAATTAAAATCTCTCCAGGAAGCATCCCAGCAACAAGATCGTACAATCCAGAGTCTGAACAAGGCCTTGAATAGCAAAGAGAGTGAGGTAACTAGCACTGCTGGGGAGGGCTGGGTCTTTGCCCTTATATAGGAAATGTGGATGCAGGAAAGCATGCCATTATAGGTGGCAATTGAGAGGGAACCCTTTAGCCATCTTGTAGCTCATTTCTCCAGTGATTCACTTCTGGCAAAGCACTTAAAGCAGGTAGAGGCAATGTTTGTCCAAGACTCCTTTTTGGTCACATTTTCAGTCGAAAAAGTTGATTTTTTTCAGTCACATTTTTAATTAAAAAAGTAATTTTTCGATGACTTTTTTAAAATCAGGTTCTCTTTCAAAAAAGTTGATTTTTTTTTTCAGTCGTGTTTTTGATCCAGAAAGTCTGCAGGACTTGCTAACGGTTGTACATCTTACCCTCTACCTTGCAGACAGAGGAGCTGTACCATGTGATTGAAGGGCAGAATGAGACCATGGCCAAACTACGAGACATGTTACATAGAAGCCAACTTGGACACTTGCAGGTACGTCCCTGTGGGCCCCTCCATCCTCCAGAAGTGAGGGGCCTGTGCCTTTAGAAGAACATTCACTGCCATGGGCTCCGTCATTGTTCTGTATAGCTCTTCTGAGCTCGCTCTTAAACACTCAAGTGTCTGTTTTCCTCCTCTCTTCAGACCTCGGAGGGTCCATCCTCATCCTCATCCCAGCAGCAGATGGCACTGCTGGATCTGCAGAACACGCTCTTCTGCACCCAGCTGGAGGTGCAGACGCTGAAGAGGGCCCAGCGGCAGAAAGAACGCCAACTGGCTGAAGCCAGGAGAGCTGCCCAGCTCCTAGAGGCTGCTGTGCAAGAGGGACAGCAACTGAAGGAGGCGACGTGGAAACACAATCAGGTATGGCACGCTGCAGCTGTTGGGCACAGCCTCGTGCAACATGTAAATGACACTAAAGTGGTATTTGCATATGAAGTAAGCAAACCACTGACCTTCATAATGGTGGTATTAGTGGAATGCCTTCAATGGCTACCATGCTGTGCAGTTTCTCTTTCCTGTTAGCTTGCCATCGACAGTACGTGCACACAGCCAGTGCAGAAACTGAATACAGTGGAGCAGTTGTCTCTTACTGGAATGTTTTCAACTGGTGCAAACGTCTCCTGTTTCTCTGTGTGATGTTATATGCCTATTTCTCCAGTGGATTAGCAGTAGTAGACTTGAAAACTTTCAATTTGACCTGTGGCTAGAATAGGGGATTTAGAAGCAAGTTAGTACATGCACAGGAAAAATAGCATCCGTTTTGAAGTTGTGCAGTCAGCAACACGTTTTTAGTTCGCAGTAGTGCAGTTAGGGAATTGACTGCAGATTGCTAATTCCAGTTGCTTGTCAATTAACTAGCCAAGCTTTATGTGATTGGACCCAGTGTCACAGTGACTTTCCAGAGAAGTTAAGAGTTGGTTGTGCTGCTCTTGAGTTGAGCACAAAATAGCACACAGAACTAAAGACAGGCCGAATGTCCAACCCCCAAATTAGGCATGTGGCTAGCATTCAGTGACAAGCAGTCACACTGGTGAGATGAGAGGATTTAGAGTTAAAAATCGCTAAGTGTCATTCTGTAATTTCAAAGAAGCAGCAATAAATGTTTGAAAGTTTGCTTTGGTGGCTCTGCTGTCCAAAGCTCCTGTTCAACCTGTAGATAAGTAATCCAGTGCCTCTATGTGGACATGTATTAAACTCCATAGTGTTGGAGGCATGGAATAGGAGCCCACTTGAGATGTCCTCAGCCACCTGTCCACACTGACATCTGTCCACACAGCTGTGAAAACACTAGTTCCATCCACACGTGTGCTACGTATGTGTGGAGCTTAGCTTCCATAAGCTGAACCACATGGATATGTCCTGCATCCGTACTCCATCCACGTGCTTGCTGAAGGGTTAGCATCTCCTTCTCTTCTGGGAGGAGGTCAGGCTCTGTTTTCTGATCTGAATGATGACAGCTCTTGCGGCCTATAACATCTCCTACTGCATCCCCAGTATCATTGCCTGCAGCCCAGACTGCCCTTTATCTTGTGAGAGCCAACAGAATAGCAGTGGCCCCCGAGGGTATGGCTGTCAGTGAGAGGGCCTGCTGTTAGCCTTTTGGCTTCTAGCGAGGAAGTGGGTGTCATGAGGCAAGGGTGTGAGAAGTGTGTTTCCTTTCAGGAGCTGCGCAATGTGGTTCAGCAGGTACAAGCAGAGCTGCAGGACAAGGCTGAGCAGCTCCGGGCCCTGGAGGGGGAGAGGTGCCGTGAGTTCCGGGCCCAGGAGCAGCACATTCAGCATTTGAGTCAGAGGCTGGCTCACAAAGAACAGCTTCTGCAGGTGAAGTGAAAAACGATGCAAATCAGGGATTAGCCTCATGTTGGTGTTTGGGTGCCAGTAATCCTGTGACCGTGTGCAGCTCCCTGCGGCCTGCCCTCAGAGAGCCTGAGAGTAGCACTCCAGCTATAGCCGCAGGCTGGGAGCTGTGGCTAATGCCTGTATGACTCAGCCTGAGGGAGTCAGTGCCTGGTGAGCTCTGACTGGGGAGGGGGTAACAGGGACCTGATGTGGACTCTGCCGTCCTTAGGGTAGGGGGAGTTCCCAGAGGTTATCTGGCCTTTCCTTCCTCTAACCACTGACATCCCTGTACTGGCTCAGTAAGGTGCTCTGGCATTGGCATCTGTGCTGATGTGAGCATATGGGGCCCCTCCAGGAATCCTGGGAACTCCTGCAGCATCAGCAGAACTTGGCGAAGAGCCCTGCAGGGACTGACCCTATGCTGGAGAAGTTGCAACAGCGAATCAAAGACCGAGATGCTGCTCTGGAGGTAAGCGCAGGACATTCCAGCACAGCCTCCCTGTCCTTTCCCCGAGCTCAGTCCTTGGGCTCCTGTAGGGGTGGGTAGGCACAGCGTCCCTTGTGCTTCACCCTCCATTGCTCAGCTCTGGCATCCCCTGCTCTCCCTTTCCCTAGGGCTGTGGTGTTCCCCCATCTCTCTAGGGTGAGTTGAATTGTCCCACCTAATGTGTAGTGGGCTGCATGGAGAGAGAATTCAGGATGTTTCTCCACACGAGGGAGTCTTTCTCTGTGGCCTCAAAGTCACTTTCTTTCTGTAGCGCGCAATAGATGAGAAATTCAGTGCCCTGGAAGAAAAGGAGCAAGAGCTGCGACAGCTCCATCTCTCTGAGAGAGAGCAGGCGCACGATCTGGAGAGACTGCGCAGCCTTCTATCCAGCAGTGAGGCCACCATTCATGTAAGCGTGAGCCCTTCCCTGGCGTAGCGTCCCCTGTGGCAATGTGCCTGTGCTCATGGCTCAGCATGGTGCAGCATTCCACTCGTGGGGCCAGCCCTTATGCTAGCACTCCAGCCACTTCACTGATTCCATGGCCGGAAGGGACCACTGTGATCTTGGAGTCTTACCCCCGTGTAACGCAGGCCAGAGAACGGCCCCACGATAATTCCTAAAGCAGAACTGTTAGAAAAGATCTTGATTTTAAAAACTGTCCGTGAGAGAGAATCCACCCATGATCCTCTGTAAATTAGTCCAATGGTTAATTGGCTTCACTACTAAAGATTTACTCCTTATTTCCAGGCTGAATTTGTCTAGCTTTAGTTTCCAACATTGGATTGTGTTACACCATTCTCTGCTAGGTTGAAGGGCCCATTATTAAATGTTTGTTCCCCATGTAGGTACTTAGAGACTGTGATCCAGCCCCCCCACACCTTCTCTTTGTTAAGCTAAATAGATTGATCTCCCTGGGTCCATCACTATAAGGCATATTTGCTAATCCTTTAGTTATTCACGTGGCTCTTCTTCAGTGAGTGCTTGCTCAGTGTACCACCTGGCATACATCCTCATCCCTCCCCATCCCTCTCAGGCAGTTTTCAGATGGCCTCCTACACCTGGAAAAGGACAGGATAGCAGTTCCTGGATAGCTCAGCTCCATGTGGCATTTCTTAGCTGAGGTGGGAGCTTTCCTAGGGAGTGAATCTAATGGTTGCTTGGGGCTGCAGAAAAGAGTAGAAGAGACTGAATCATTTTAATCCGGTTTACTTCAGTGCACAAGAAACTATCTGGGTCTTAGTGTGATCCTGATTTTCTTTGTGGTCCCTAGAGCATGGAGAGCCTGCTGAAAGCCAAGACTCTAGAACTAGAGCAGGTGTCAGCAACCTGCCGGAACCTCCAGTGGCTGAAAGAGGAAATGGAGGCCAAATCCAGCTGCTGGCAGAAGGAGCAGGAGGGGGTAAAACAGCAGCTGCAGACCTCCCTGCATGACAGGAACAAGGAAGTGGAAGTAAGGGCCATGCTCCCTGCTGTGGTGTCTCCAGCCAGTCCCTCTTGGGGTAGGGTCCCAGGCCTCTGGGCCACTCACTCAGTGCCACTGTACCGTCCTGCTCTTCTCAGAGGGAGTGTCAGACCCATGGCCCTCATTTGTGGAGGGGGGTGTCAAACTCAGCCCTGCTCTGCTCCATTCAGGGATCCCTTGTGTGTCACCTTTGTAAATCACTGCAGCCAAGGAGCATAGAGCACGGGGGTGTGGTTCAGGGGCAATGTAAAAATCTCTAAACTAGCATAGTCCTGAATTAGAGAGAGCACCAGCAATTGCCAGCCTAGTGGAAGCACAGGCTCTCCACACAGAACAGAAGTACAAAGGAGCATCAGTCTCTGAGTGACATGCATGGCCCAGCCCCTTCCGTATGTGCTGCAGGAAGAGGGGGAACGAGCCAGGAAAGCTTCTCCCTGTCATCCTGGCAGGCTCTCACAATGATGTATTGGCAGAAACGGTGCCTGTGCATTGATTCTCTGCTGGTGACTGCATGGGGTGAGCGGGGGTGCTCCCAGGCTGCACAGCCATTCACCCCGAAGTGCCAGGTTATCCGAACAAAGAGGCAGAACGTCTCAAGCCCTTTCTCCCTCCTCTTCACTTAGGAGCTCACCGCAGCCTTGCTTTGCAAGCTGGGCCCAGGGCAGAGCGAGATTGCGGAAGAGCTGTGCATGCGCCTCCAACGGAAGGAGAGGATGCTGCAGGATCTCCTGAGTGACAGGAACAGACAGGCTGGAGAGCATGAGACTGAACTTTGGGAGCTGCTTCAAGCTGTGAGCGCCCGAGAGCAGCAAAGCCGCGTGAGTTATGCTCAGGGCAGCGCTGACTAGTGTGAATGTGATGGGTCTGCTCTGTGGAAACTGGTCTCCAGTCTCTGTCGATGCCATGGGAGGAGCAGCTAGAATTGTGTCTCATTTCTGAACCATGTAACATTGAAAACACCCCCTTCCCCATGTTAATGCAGGGTAGGGTTACAAATATCAGCCTGTCATCTGTGGGAAATTCTACAGTAGTCATTCTGAGAGCACTGTTCGCTTGTCCATGCATCCCATGGGCCTGTGGTGTCAAACCTGGGGGCAGGGTTTGCATGTGCACATTGTGGGGTTGGGGGGAGGAATGTGCAGATCCCGGCTTGTGCTCGTTCATTGGGCATTGTGTGCACACATACCACCAGTGCCTGACCAGCGGCACCAGAAGCAGCTGTGGGAAGGGTGAGCCCTGGATATGCACACCCCCAGTGGTGACACCAGACAACCAGAGGGGAGCCCCAGAGCTGGGTAGAGCCATCTTCCCAGCACAGAATCAGAAGGGTGGAGGGGCAACTTGCAGGCAGCCCTGGTGGCTGTAAGTTCTCTGTATTTAACTGTCAAACTAGTAGCAGGACTATCGTGTGCACTACGGGGGAGATAATGTTGTCACAAAACTCTCAGCCTCAGCATTGCCTGCCTTTTGTGCACTGAAATCCATCAGTTTTAAATGCCGCTTGGGGGTTTGCATTGAATTTCTCTATAAAAACAGGCTTAAAAAGCCAAGCTCCCAGCTGTCTCCCCTCAGCATTTGCCTCCCTTCTCTCCTCCAACCTCCCTTCTCTGTCCTCATCCCCTGTCTTTTCAGAACTCCTCCCATAGTGCTGCACTTCACAGCCCCAGTGCCAGGGGTGAATTTTCACCATCCCAGCAAAAGGTTTAGTAGCTGTGCTGAAGAGGCTGGGTACGGGAAAGCAGGTGGCTGTGATGGCAGTGCTGTAGCATTGACTGTAGTGTGTGCTGCCGCAAAGTCCCTGGTTAGGTTTGGAAGGGAGAGCTCCTAATCTGCAGCTGTGATCGTAAAGCTTTCCTTATGTTGCCAGAAAAAGAAGTCGGGGCCAAGGTTTGTGCCAGTAGCCACTGGAGACCCAACTCTTTGTCACCTCTGCTTCTCTCCTCTCCCTGGCTTTCCCTCTGTGTCAGATGGCTGCTGAGAAGATGGTGCAGGCTCTGGTAGAGAGGAGCGGCGAGGTCCAATTCCTGCGCCAGCGGCTGGTGGGAAAGGAGCCGGGGAGGAACCCAGCAGCTAAAGACAGTCTCCTCCTCCAGAAGGACAAGAAGCCCTTTCAAGTAGGAATTGTGCACTGGATTGCTCTGCCCTCTGCCTGGGAGAGAAGTGATTGCTGCAGCAGGGGAGGGATGTGGGAGGAGAGCAAAGACCGCTAACAGAAAGGGGGTGAGGGATGTATTGCGAGGAAGGAGTGTGTGACCACTGGGCACATCACATGGAGGCCCTTGGCTGCTGATAATATTGTGCCCAGAAGCCCCGTCATGGGCCCAGACCCTGTTATGCTAGGTGCTGTATAGACAGACCTGAAAGATCCTCCCTACTAAGGGGAGTCCAGCTGAGACTCAGAACATCCTGATCTGAATGCCACAGCTTTTTGTCAGTCACTCAGCAGCTCTTTCCTCACAAATCAACTGAGAGTAGATGTTGCTTGTGTGGGTACTATAGGAGCCCCAGGAAGGCTGTTTGGAGGAAAATCAACCTGCAAAGTCAATGATCCAGCCTGGGCAGGGAGCAGAAGGAATAGCCTTTCCTCCCTGCAGCCTTCCCAGTGCTAAGCCCATCTGCATGATGATCTCCTCCCTGACATCACCATGTTCCAGAGGGACAAGAACTAACTTGAAACCCTGCTAATTAATTCTTAGCAGTGCCTGTTCCATGTACCCAAGTTTAATTGTTATTTCAGCCTCAATTGTAAAGTATTTTTAAATCAGCTTTCCTAAAAACACCTGTCACTGAGCATGAGCCAGAGTCCTTTTGTTTGAACCACTTGAATGGTGAACAAATATCTGGCTAATTTTTGTTTAAAGTGTAAAATATTGTCATAGAGTTTGTCATGGAGATGAAGGCTAGAAGGGACTAATAAGCCATCAGTGGTTTGTCTCCACTCCTCAATATCTCAAAATGAGCTGGAGAGACTTTCCTTAACTGTCTCCAAATCATGCCTCTGGGCTGAGCTCCACCGATACCCTCTAGATTCTTGATGCTGAGTTGCACAGTAGAAATATCTCTGCTGCTTAGTTAGCTAGCATGGCTCAGCCCAAAAAAGTTCCTCCGAGAGCTCGGCGGGAATGAAAACAGGACTAACTCAGACATGGCTTTGTAGTGTTTGTTGTAAAGCTCACTGCCAGCAACCCCATGATGCCTGGTTTGAGTGGGTGAGTCTGATGGAAGATTGCTTCCTCTCATGGAAAATCCCCCTGCCCAGTTCTGTCACCCATGCATGCAGCCTGTGGGGTATATTTGATTCCTCTGTGCCTCCTGCATCCAAACCATTGCTAAATCCTTTTTCCATGACAGCATCTTCAGTTCTTCCTTCCCTCCTCACTCCAGCTGTTAAATCCTAGTCCAGGCTCTGATCATCTTGCTTTGTTGCTGCAGCCTCTTTGGTGTTCCTGCTGCTTAGTCTCCCGTGGTGCAACCCAAACGCAGTGGCCAAGAACTTATTTTCCTTTTGCTGCCCTGGATCCTTCTCTCTTTGGAGTTCCTTTCCTGAATTCCCATGTTGGTTCCTCACACATTTAAGCTCTCAGCCCATTTGCGCTTGTCTCCATCCATGCCTCTCAGTTCTGGGATCCCTAACGACTTGCTTTCCTCTGTTCCACTGCCCTGTAACTGAAAACCCTATATAGCCAATGATCTGTGTGACACCAATACAGGAGCGTGTGTTGTGCCTGGGCTTGGTACCGGGGTCTGAGCTCTGTAGGTGGATGGTGGGTCTGGGCTGTGCAGGGTGCACAAGGTGATCTCTAAGGAGGGAAAACCAGAATCGCTTTGTGGTTTCAGGAATTACTGCCGAGTGGTGGGGACGCCACAAATGCTGGGATCTCCGAGGGAGAGGGCAGCAAATACAGGCTGGAGAAAGGTCAGTACAGCGGCGGCTTCTCTCCAGTCCATACAAAGGTATTCCAAGGCTTTTGCCGTGGAGAGAACTCTGTCTCGTGTGACAAACAGTGTGCAAATACACCAAAGGACTTGAACCAGGAGTGTTGACTGGAGTCGTTCTTTAACCCCAGCCTCATGCTCCTGGGGAAGATGTGAGCACTGGCTGACTATGGGCTTGGCTTTGGGGTGGCAGATTGGTGCTCAGGAATCGCTCTCAGGTTCTGGACTCCAGTGCTGATTGGAGGACGTTGGTGTGGGATGGGAGCTGGTGTTTGCTGATCACTGGGCTGATGAGAGTGTCATGTCCTAAACTGTACATGACAGTTAATCTATGGAGGGAGGGAGGTGATATTTGGAACTCTTCCCACTGTTGGGACCATGGGATTCTGAACTCTGTAGGGGAGGGCCTTGGGAATGGGAATGGACTTTGGTAGGTGCTAGAGGATTATTGTGGTAACAGAGGCATTAGAAAAAGGCTTGAAAAATCCATCTCGGTGGCGGGGGTGTGAATGCCATCAACTTGTTCAGGATTTGAGCTTTAATTTGAGAAGAGATTCTGTTTCTAACTCTTGCTGTTAGAAAACCAGGACATGTCTGGTGAACGTTTCAAGCCTTGCATTAGTGTAACTTCTGGGGCTATGTTTTTACTTTACAGGCCTGTTGGAGACAGTGGCAGAGCTGGAGAAGGAGCTTATTAATGCCAGAGAGGAACTGGAACTAATGGCAAGAAAGGAAAGGGAAAGCAGGGTGAGTTTGTGGAGTGACTCAGAGTGTCTCGAGTCTGAGGCTTGTTTCACTGAGACCAATTAATTGCAGCCTGTCGTGCCTTCAGACAGCCCTGCTGTGTTCACACTGACACCTTGTGGGGAACAGGGACTCTCTCACTAGGTGTCTGTACAGTGGCTAGCGCAATGGAGCCTGGAAGCATTACTGTTAATTATTTGTTTTCTAGTAGAGATGCTGTAGCCTCCTGTGTGTGAGTGGCAGGTGCTAGCCCTGGTTTCCTGGTCAGATGCCAGCTCTGCAATTACATTCAGAGTTCTTACTTCCCTTTGCATTTTTGACTGGACATAGGTTTCTTTTTCATGTCCTGTCGTGAGAACTGCACTGCTAAACTGCTGTTGTGTTCCACCCCAGAGCTTGCTTTCAGGTTAGGAAATATCTAGATCTTTACATTGTAGCTAGGCAAGCTTAGCTTTCTGCTTTTTCCCAGCGACGCTCTGATTTCTGGTGTAGCCACCTTTATGCCTAGCTGTTGACCAGGGTTTGTCCCCTTGTGGTGTCATTGTCATGAAGCTGCCAGATAGATGCTGATCCTTTGTCTCTGTGACAATGGGACAGTCAATCAACTCTACAGTCCCTTCTCTAGATGGAGGGGTGAACAAAGTGTCTGGTTATGGAGTTGCAGTGTTGCCTTGATAAGACTGAAGGAAAGTTTCCTTCCTGGGCCCAGTTTGGCCCTCGTCTGCCTTTCTTAGAAATGTTGTCGTTTAGCCTATGACAGAGGCACCCTACAGCATGCAGCAGCATTGCACTAAATGAAGGAGGCCACTGATGACTGGACAACACCACAGCCCAGGGGCATGGGGCTGTGGGATGCAGTTTGCACAGAGGGTTTATCGCATGTGTCTGCGTTGTGGAGCTTTCACTGACCGTGGTCTCTGCTCTGCAGTCAGAGCTCTCTGCTCTTCAGTCTGTGGTGACCGCACAGGAGGAGGAGCTGCAATTGCAGGCCTCAGATGTTGAATCCCTGACCAGAAATATCCAGAGCAAAGAGGACCTTATAAAGGTGGGATCACTACAGTTCTCTTGTTGTACTGTCTGATCATTTCTGCCTGGGATGCTATTTCCCCCACCTCACTGCACTGTAAAATGTCAGAACCCGGAAGCTGTGTTTCCATAGAGGTCAGCAATGAGGTGGATGCATGAGGAGCCTCCTGAGCTGTTTTCTAGGTCTCTCGTCTAGATCTTGTAACATCTCTGGCTTAGTGTCCTGTGCCCGGGCCTGGCTCCATGGTTCCTGTAATGCACAAAGAGTTGGGAATCCAGGGCTCCATCTCATTATGCAGCTGTCACCCTGCCCAGACGCTCGTGCGGGGTCTCATTACTCAGAATGACCTTGCTGTGCATTCTGGAGCGTGCAGGATGCCTGGCATCCTCTCTGGAGTCTTGAGCCAGGCTCCTGTTAGCAGAAAGCAACCACATTCCATGCAGAAAGCCTTGCTGTGGCCTGGTGGTGCAGACCTGTGCTTGGGCTCTTATGTCTGGGTTTGTTCCAAATTGTCTGGCTCGCCTGGGAGGGGATAGGAGTTTCTTGTTAGAGACCCTCATCTATGGTGTCTCTAGGGACCTTCAGAATTCCAGCTTCTGCTCATTTGTGTGGAGTTCAAGATGCGTTTCCTGTTGTTGATCACTTCTCCGGTCAACTCTGCTCTCCTTGGCTTTCAAGGACCTGCAGATGCAGTTGGTTGACCCTGAAGAAATTCCAGCCATGGAGCGACTGACTCAGGAAGTCCTGATGCTTCGGGAGAAAGTAGCCATAGCAGAGTCACGAGGACAGGAGGCTACAGGGCACAGAAGGCGACAGGTAGCGTGTGCTCTGGTGGGGTCTTCCACAGTGGGGATGTTTCATGGATGCAGGCTCAGGCCTGTTTCCAGTTCCTGCAGTCTGTTAATTCTCTGTTGCCAGTTCTGTGCTGTAGTGCTCTTGCTCTGTGCGTTTGTGCTTATGTACAGGTGTAAAAAGGGCTCATATCCTCTTTATGGCACAGAGAGGTGGTTTTGATTCCCTGCAGGGGTGGAGGTCATGTCAGGGGGATGGAGAGGAGACCCTGACCCACTCCACTCTCTTGGCTGTACTCTGCCTCTCAGTTGTATCTAGGTGGGGGAAAGGCCTTGCTCAGCTCCTGACTCTCTACTTGCTGCTTTTTGCCTTCACTCTCTCTAGCTGCTGCTGCTGCTCGAAGGGCTGGTGGCAGAGAAACATCGTTTGAATGAAGCCCTGCAGGCGGAAAGGCAGCTGTACAGCAGTCTAGTGAAGTTCCACACTCACCCAGACGGGTAGGGGGGCCCATCCCTGCTCACTTTTGAGGGCGGCTGCTACTCTGTGGTCCTGTGAGGTGGAGGAGCTGCACTCGCCCTGTGTGGCTTCTTCAAAGGGAAAGGTTGAAGCAGTGGCGTGTCTGTAAGCCTGTCTGTGCTGCCGAAGGGCTGACCAGAGGGTGAGCAGGGAGAGGCTGTTGCTGTGGAGTGGCTGATTGAAGGCAGATTCTCTATGGTAGAGGAGATGACACCAGCCCAGCAGGAGTTAATCACACCCAAGAGCTCTAATACCCCTTTCAGATTCTATCCCCTTGATTTCTCCTTGGCGTACCCTCCCTTGCCTCCTGACACATCTCCGAGGGGCTGCACAGCTGATGTTAAATCACTGATCTTAAAGAAGGGGCTTCTGACAGCTTATCTAGGTCAGTCCCCTGCATCAGAGCATGACTGATGTTGCTACCCCTCCTCCGTGCAAACCCTGTGTTGTCCCAGGTGATGGGAGCAGTTCACAGGTGGAATTTCTCTCGGTACTTGGCTCAGTAGTGATAACTAGTGATGACCAGGAAGCCACTGCCCTGCCCTGGCTTCTCAGAGGATTGGGTGTGTGAGTGTGGGGGACTTGCCATGTGGAGCTGTGAGCCTGCACCTGACCAATGTGGGGGGCGGGTGCTGGGGTCCAGTGTTCAGGCCCCATCGCTGTAGCTGGTTCTGGATCTGGCTTTGGAGCACTGATGACTGGTGCTCACAGTAAGTGGTGGTTAGAAGGGAGCTGGCACCGCTCTGTGAGCTTACTGATGTGGATGTCCCGCAAAGCCTGTCTAACGCTCTTCCCTTTCTGTATGACGTGTCTAATTAGCTCTGAGAGAGGCCAGACTCTACAGGCGGAGCTGGAGGGGGCCCAGGCACTCCACGAACGACTGGAAGAGGCTCTTCACAGAAGCATGGAGCGTTTGAGCAGGCTGGAGACCCTGGGCGCCATTGGAGGTGGGGAACAGGAGAGTGAGAGAGTCCTACCCCAGCATGCCTTCTGAGCTCTGGCCTGCACCCTGCCGCCTGCCCTGATGGAAACTGGTCACTAACAGAGCAAGCCTGTCTGACTGACTCTGGGAGGGGTGATCAGTTATTTACTAATGATACCATAGGAGTGGTGCATTTAGAGATGCCGTGGAAATGGCAATCCGTGCAACCCATGCATGTCTCGTCTACGTACCTGTCTCTCACACCTTAGTGGAGGTTATGAAATGTATTTGCACATTTGAGTAATTCCATTTTAGTTGATCCCCCTCCATCTTTCTTCTCCGCCCCTTCGTCCCTCTCCTGATGGGCCAAATAAAGATTCCCTTCCTCTAAAAGTGATTTTTACATGTTCTGTGCCATCTCACAAACGCATGAGTGTGTATTTTTATTTTTCTCCAACTCTTTCCCATCCAGTTAAGCCCTGCTTTTAGGACAGTGGCGGCCTCCGCAGCCACATGACAGAGTAAAGAGAGAGCAAAGTGTCTGTAGAGAAGCAAGTTCCCCCTTGCAGACAGCAGTGTGGCCTTTGCAAGGACAGTGACAGCCAGACAAGAGGGAATGGTCATTTTGTGACCGGTTACTTGGCCACCCAGGGCCTTTTTTTGTACTCGCCGTACCACTGGTTTTTGACTCTTGGCCCAACAAAGAAATAAGCCATTTTAGGCTACAGCGAAATCCAACTCCTGTGTGGAAGCCTTGACTGAAATCTCTTTCATGTCTGTGGCTGAGAGAAGGATCTCTGCCAGCCTTGCGATGTGACCGTAGTTCCTCCTGTGCTGAGCTTTGACCCAGTAGGTTATGATCTTAGGCAAGTTTCTCTGTGCAGCAACCGGAAAGAATTTCCAGCTGCTCAAGGCTAAAATGCTGAGGCTAATCAGGATTTGGGGGTGACAAAGTCCAGTGTGACCTGACAGGGCACGTTGTGTCAGGTTGGCTTGGGATATGAGGTCTCTGCTCCCAGTTCTCAGCATGTGCATGTGCCTCCTGTCTGTGATGAGTAGACCCTTGTTCCTTGGGCTGCTTTGAATGCTTGAGGCCAGGCTGCAGGACCCAGCTGGGTGTGTGCAGATCCATGCTGTTTTGTGCAAGTGGGCATTTCCACTCCTGAGTGCAGTGTCTATTCCAGGGCATCCTTTTCTCTTTTGTAAAGGTACTCCTGCTGCCATAAATGCTGGGAGAGCCAAACCGGCAGATTTCCCAAGGCACTTTTCAGTGGCCATTGCTTCTGAGTGGCAGAGGCAAAGTGGCTCGTCAGAGTCTACCACATCATGTTCTCTGCAAGCACTGGTGGGACGAGCCAGTACATCACATGCCCACCCGCTGTCCATCTCGTATGCATGCTTACCTGGACCATCCTCTCAACAGCAAGCAGTAACGTGAGGCCTCAAGCTGTGATGGCAGAGCAGCCAGGGCAGGCGAGCTGCCGTTTCCTTGTTCACTGCACACTGCCTCAGAAGGGAAAGAGCAGCTCTAATGCTTCTGTCACGAGAGTAAATCGCTTCATGTGTCTTAATACCCTTCACTGCTGTGTGTTTTTCAGCCTCAAGTTCTAGGCAGGGGTGGAAAAGCCCTAGTGAGGCATGTCTGGGCTGTCTCCCCACGCCCATTCAGGACTGTTTCCCAAAGCATGTTTGCTGCTACTTGACTGAGCTGAGCTATGGTGCTTCCACCACTACTCTGGGGGCTGTTTCCACAGCCTCAAACATTTTGTGGCCAGGAAGTTTCTCTGAATATTTAGTCTAGTTTTTCCCTTCTTGAGTTTCATCTCATCACTCCTAGTTCCATCTGTACCCCACTGTCTCCTCTCATTCTCTCTGCTGTTTACACCCTTCAGATATTCGGCTGGTCCGTTCCTCCATAGCCATCCCATACAAACTTAGCTCTTTTAATCTCTCCTCATAAATCCAGCACCCTGCTAAGTGTGTCACCCCTCTCTGAACATGCTCTCTCCGTGTTGTCAATATCTGGTAATGTGGTGCTGAGAACAGAATGCACTCGCATCAGCATGGCCTAACGGACAGGTGCTGTGATGATGCGTTTACATAGGCAGCCCTGACCTGTCACTGCATTGTTCTCTTTTTGCAGTTTTGTCACACAGCAGATTTGTATCTGATTTGCCTCATTCAGCATCCCGGCTTCCCAGCACGCCCTGGGGCTGGGGTTTGAACTATTTCTCCCAGATGTTACCTGGGTTTTCCTTCCAGTGCTTGCTCATGTCCATTCCATTGTAGGCATGTGCGTGCCCCGTGCACAATTACTGGAAAATTTTTCCCCTTTGGTGATCTTGTAGGGCCAGCTTTGGTGCCCCCTGGAGTCCCACACGCATGGCGTAGTATATGAGGGGCTGCCGGCCCTACGGCCCCCTCAGTTCCTTCTTTCTGCCACTGATGGTTACTGGAACTGCATTCTTGCTTGCTTTGGTGAGTGCCTCTTAGCTGTAGCCTTTGTTTTTATAAGACTTGTTAACTCGTCGTTTAGATAGTAGTAGTTGCAGCAGCAGCAAAGGTAGTCCTGTTAGTCAGGGTAAGCCCCAATCCTTTAATCCTGCACTTTAATCCTGCAGGAAGGCCTTCCCGACTAGCAACCCCCACAAAGACTATTTAAAGTGCCTTGGGGAGTCTCATCAAAAGGATAAGTGCCACATCTGAGGACTCAAAAGGACCGAGGTATCCATTTGAAGACCTTGTTAATGGAGGTGGCCCTGAGACCGGCGTCGGAGCTCTCCTCCTTTTTGGCACCGAGCACCCTTTTGGTCCTGCTACCAGGTCCTGCTCAATGTCAAGCAACTGCTCCCTGTCGGGTGCCCGACGCCGTTCTCGGTCACTGGTTCACGACACTCCTGGGGCTGTCAGTCGCCCATCCCCTGGAACTACCAAAGTGGAACGACCTGCTTTCCCAGGACCAGGAGCGCCTCCTGCACCCGGACCTGGAGTCCCTCCACCTGTTGTCATGGAGGCTGAATGGCTGAGCTTGGAGGAACAAGCTTGCTTGTCTCAGGTGCAAACCATACTGATGAGTAGCAGGAAGCCCTCCATGAGGCCATCGTATTTGGCCACGCGGAAGAAGTTCACCTGCTGGGCTGCAGCACGGCAGATTAGCCCCACAAGGTGCCAACCCAGGTGATCCTAGACTACCTGTTGCACCTCAAGCTTCAGGGTCTAGCTACTGCCTCGCTAAAAGTGTATCTGGCTGCCATCTCAGCCTTCCACTCCCGATTCACGGGAGATCAGTTTTGCTCACACCATGGTGGTGAGATATTTGAAGGGCACAGAAAAGCTCTGCGCCCAGGTCAGGGATCCTGTACCCCCGTGGGACCTGAATTTGGTCCCCTCAAGGCTCATGGGGGCACCATTTGAGCCTATGGCTACTTGCTCACTTCTGCTACTGTCATGAAAGGTGACCACCTTAATAGCTATCAACTCAGCTAGGAAGGTGTCTGAAATCAGGGCATTGGCCTCGGAGACGCCTTATACCATTTTCTATAAGGATAAGGTTCAGCTGAGGCCTCACCTAGCCGCCTTGCCCAAGGCGGCTTCACAATTCCACACAAACCAGGATGTTTTCCTGCCTGTGTCTTCCCCAAAGCCGCATGTTTCCAAAGAGGAAAGGAGCTGGCACACACTGGAATGTGCACAGAGCCCTGGCTTTCTGCTTGGAGAGGATGAAGCCGTTCCGTAAGTCCATGCAGCTGTTCATCGCAGTGGCCGAGAGGATGAAAGACTTACCTGTCTTGTCACAATGGATCTCCTCCTGGATAGCCACCTGCATGTGCTGCTGCTATGAGCAGGCGAAGGTTCCCTTCCCGGGCAACGTCACAGCTCACTCCACCAGAGCTCAGGCGTCTTCTGCGGCACTCTTGGCTTGGGTACCTATCCAGGACATATGCAAAGCTGCTACATGGTTGTCAGTTTGGACCTTTACGACCCACTATGCTATCGTACAGCAGGCTAGGGATGATGCCAGCTTCGATAGGGTGGTGTTGCAGTCAACTAACCTGTAAACTCCGAACCCGCCTCCAAAGTACTGCTTGCAAGGCACCTACAGTGGAATGGACATGAGCAAGCACTCAAAGAAGAAAAGACAGTTATTTACCTTGTAACTGCTGTTCTTCGAGATGTGTTGCTCATGTTCATTCCATGACCTGCCCCTCTCCCCCATTCCCGCTGTCGGAGTTAACGACAGGAAGGAACTAAGGGGGTGTTGGGCTGGCAGTGTCTTGTGTGCGGGACTCCAGGGGGCACCAGAGGCAGCTCTATGAGATCTGCTAAGGGGAAAAATTTTCCAGAAACCGTGCGCAGAGTGCACACGCATCTACAATGGAATTGACATGAGCAACACATCTTGAAGAACAGCAGTTACAAGGTAAGTAACTGTCTGTCTTTTCTTCCCAAGTTCTGTGTAAAGGATTTTTATAAACCCTGTAAGCATAGTGTCTGAGCTCCACACTATGTATTTATCCTCATAAGCCCCTGTGAGGTTAGGTCGTGCTGTTAGCACCATTCTACAGCTGGGGAACTGACAAAGACTAGGTGACTTGCCCAGCGTCATGCAGGAAGTCTGTTGCAGAGCAGGGGACTGAACTTAGGTTTCCTCAGTCTTGGACTGGTCCCCTAACCACTAGATGATCCATCTTTTGAACCTTGTGTTTTCTGCCTATAGTATGTCTCCCTTTTGGACCTTCTCCCATTTTAGTTTCATCTGAATTTCATTCATATGCTGTCTGTCCCCCACCCCCAGCATAAATTAAGATAAGGCTTGAGGTAAGACTAGTCCCTGCAGCACCCCACTGCACCCCCTCCCCCCATCCTGCACTGTGGTTAACATAACCTGTGTCATTCACCTTTGCTGATGGCCCTGACCATTTTCAGGCCACATGCTAGTATTTATATAAAGCTGACCTCAATTCTGAGAGTCAGATGCTGAGGGAGTATCACATGCTTTATAAAGTCCAACTGTTCTGCGTCTGCCATGTCC
Source organism: Mesoclemmys tuberculata (assembly GCA_007922155.1). Taxonomy (NCBI): domain Eukaryota; kingdom Metazoa; phylum Chordata; order Testudines; family Chelidae; genus Mesoclemmys; species Mesoclemmys tuberculata. Next base: position 44,591 of record ML675646.1, on the reverse strand, counting down.
CCTTCAGCCACTGAGCCTAGTGAAAAAAAGCTCTCAGCTTTGCGTGGCAAAATCTCTGCCTTACCATCCATGGTCCTGTTTTCTCATGTTTTGGCTATCTATGAGATATGTCATGCTCCATTATTTTACTGTCAGATACAGGAGAAGAATAGCTAGGATCGCTTTTCTCCAATCTTCTGATCCTTCCCCATTTTTTGGATTGGTCAAAAATTGAATTCCTGTCAGCCACTGTGGCCTGAGAGCAGTGGTGAGCAGTGTATGCAGGTCTCTAGCTCCTTTCAGTTCTGGTTCACAGGTTATCCCAGAAGCCATTGCAGAGAGAGACAGGGAAGTCGAAACATTCCTATGTAGCTGCAAATAAATGACCGAGCCATTGACTGGCTGGCCCACAAACTGAGCTAGGCCAACTCATTGTTAAAGGTGCTATCACAAGACTCTGTTTGTGTTACTCGTTCTTGCTGGCCACCCATAGCAGTATAGACTGTCTTAGAGTCTCTTGTGTCAACCAGAGTGGGGGTGTCACTCCCCAGTCAAAATGGCAGCCTTTACACAGGCTACACCGCTGCAAGGCATGGGGGTCTGTTCCAGAAACGGCAAAGATGGAGAGATTCATGGATTCCAAGGCCAGAAGGGACCAAATATGTGACCTAATTGTTAGCTGGTAGGTTATTGTTAATCCAGTCACTGCCACCCTCCCTCTGGAGCCTTTCTGGTGTTCTTCCCTGTGACATAGCATAAGTACTTTGTCCAGGCCAGTTTAAATACCAGCAGAGATGGGGCTCCTGTCCCATCCCTGGACCATTATCCCATGGCCTATTCTCAGGTCTCGTAGAAGAGTCGGGTCACCTGAGTACCAGGGTGGACAGTGGGGAGGAGGGGTCAGAGACTGGGAACCACACTGTATGCAACTGCCAGGCCAGCTCTCGGGTGCAGCCAAGATGCCAGGGACTCTGCTGGAGGGGCAGGAAGGGCAGGGAGCTGTGGGGCACAACCATCCCCAACCAATCTTGGGAGCAGCTGCAACTCCTTCCCCAAAAGCAAGGATGCCGGGAGTGAGCCCAAAACACCACTGTAGCCTGAGGACCCTGGGTCCCTGGCAGCCGTGAGAGGCTGGGGCTGCCAGGGGCAGGCCAGAGGCGGCTTGGCTCTGGGGGTGCTGACAGGACTCTGCTCTGCCAGCCAAGGGCGGGAGGAGAGAGGCCCTGGGAGATCACCCTGCTGGCCGCATGACAGGACAGCGCTCTGCCCTCAGCCCTGTTGGTGCTGAATGTGGGCAAGCTGGCTGGGGAGGACAGACAGGTCCAGCACTGATGCACAGGTGGTTGGCTGGGTGTCTGCCAGGGTCGCTAATCTGCCAGCCAGGGCAGAGGTGTGAGGGGGGGCTTCACTGTGCAATGTAACCTCCCTCTTTGCTGCTGAAATTGGAGCAGGTGGGGCCAGGTCCACGCAGCTGGTGGGAACCAGGGTTGCTCTGTCAAAGGGAGTGGGTGCTGATTTGCACCAGGTGTGAGTATTGCACTCAGCATCACTGTTCCCAGTGGCCGACTCCTGACCTCCCTGAGATGGTCATTCCCAGCAAGGGCCTGTCCCTGCCCTGGGAGCACCCGTCTGTTCCTGGCTTTTCCCTGCCTCTCCTGCTGGGTCTGGCCAAGCTCTAGGCACCACTGTCAGGAACTGCAGGTGAAAGGCACCGTGGAGCCTGGCAGAGCGTACGTGGTTGTGGGGCTTGGTGCTGTGGGTAGAAGAGTACCCGGAGGCTGAGGGAAGCCTATGGCCAGGCGATGAGCTGTCAGGACAGCAGGGAGCCCAGAGCTTGATGTGCAGTTGTTTGGTGGTACCGCCGGAGCACCTGGCAGCTCCAGTCCTGGACGAGGGCTCCATGGGGCTAGGCCTGGACACACACTGACCGAAGGGACAGTCTCTGGCCCACAGATGGTTATTGCAAAGGTCTTTTGGTTCACCCCCCATTTATCAACTCCTTTCCCCAGGCCATTTCAGACCAGTCCTCTGGCCGGTTAGGGTGCCTGTAGTTTTACTCTGCGTGTCACTGCACTGCAAGGAGCACACGCAGTGGCCACGGATCTGCGGCACGTGCCTCACTGGAGTCCTCGCCTGTCTAGCACCTTCCCCAGGGCCTCGGGAGCCAGGTGGCTTCTCCATGGGGCTCCCTGAAGCAAGGAGACTACACCCTCTACTGCTGCAAGTGTGCCAGGCATAGCGGGCTGCAGGGAGCTGGGAGGGAGGGCTTTGGGTGGAGGGTGCATGCTGGGAAAGGGGCAGGAAGAGTCACAGCAGAAAGCCTGCAGCCCGGAGTCTTTGGGGAGCTGGGAGTTGGGCCTAGCTTGCCTGTGGCTGGCTGGGCACTGGGGGGTGCTGCATCTCTTGGGCAGGGCTGAGTCAGCCCCACACGTCGTTCAGGCAGAGCAGGTAGACTTCCCTGCAGCCCAGCATGTGCAGTTGTGGCTGGGAGGGCTGTCCCCGTGGGGCGCTGTCCTGTGGGGCCGGTGGGGACGCCTGGCACAGGAAAGGAGTGGGGCTATATCCCAGAGCGGGTTGGCTCAGAACTTCGGCTCTCGCTGCCGTGGGGGCTTGGTGTCATTCCCCACGCTGAGGGCTGGGCTCGTGGGAACGCTGTTGAGGCTTGAAGTGCCTGGGTGGTTCTCGCTCGTGGCGCTTCATGGCGTGGTGTCTCTGCTAGGTCAGCCTGGGCGAGAGGGTGCCAGCGCTAATAGCATCGAGGAGGAGGCGCCGGCCACAGCCATGAGCCAGCAGGTGAGTCCTAGAGACATAGCCTCTGCTGTGGTGTTGCTGGAGCTCGGCTGGAGTGGGGAAGCTGGGGCCATGGGAACTTCTGGGAGGGCTCAGGGTGGATTGCCTTGGAGCCATGCCGCTGAGCTGAGACCTGCTCCTTGCTGGATGACTGGGAGTCAGGCGGGCTGCTCAGACCAGCTGAGAGCCAGAGGCTCATGGAGAAATCCAGCGGGAACCAAAGGCCTTGGATGCAGCTTGCAGGGTCAGTGCTTTAAAAGAGCCCCCTGGCCATGCCAGCGCTATTGGCACGTAAGCTCCCTGAGTGCCCTCCAGCTCGGCCATGTGCAGCTCACAGCCTGCTGCGCATTAGCCCTTGCAGTAACCTCTCTATGGCACCCCACTTTCCCTCTGCAGGCCAGCCAGAGGCTCCCTGAGAAGGCAGTGCAGCCTGAGCTTGCCCCGACTCCGCTGAAGAGGGAGAGCAGCCTGCAGGCAGAGCTGTGCCATGTGAGAGCCAAGAACCAGCAACTCTTGCAGCAGAAGGGGAATGTGGAAGGGGAGCTGCGGGAGCTGAGGGCTCTGATGGAGGAAACTGGCTTCTCCGCGCGCTCTGCCACCAGGTAGGAAACGCTGATGCCATTGGGGCAGGAGAGCGTGTGACGTGGCAGGGCAGGGAGGGAGCCCAGCTGGGCCAAGTATCTGTATTGAGGCTGCACCAGCATCTGGGATCATTCCCTGAAGAGACTCCATGCTCAGACTAAAACCCGGGCAGCAGCCAGCCAGCCTCCTCTGGCACTGGGCTGTCCTGAGATAGAAGAATTGATTTCCAGGCCCTCGTGCCTTCTCCTCCCAGCTCAGCTTGCGGTTCGGACAGTCCTGCCCACTGGCATTGGGCGTCTGCAGAGTGCCCGCCTGCCTAGGTGGTGTCTGCACTGAGACGTTTTGCTGCTTTCAGCACGGTGCAAGTGGGACACCTTCCCACCCAGCGTGGCCAGGGTACCCCAAGCTCACGCTGGCATGACCTGTTGCGGTGCAGCCAAGTGAAACGAGCAAGAGAGCCCCTTGTCCTGGGATAAATACGCCCATGCTAGAGGAGTTTCACTGCTTTAACCATGGCATGTCCATGCTGCAATTAGACACCAGCAGCTGGCCCACACTGTCTGACATGGGCGAAGGGGCTGTTCCTTTGCATTGTAGACATTTGGGCTTGGGCCAGCTGATGTTCCCTAGAGCCCTGGCAGCTGCGGTGGGAGGTGGGGATGAACCAGAATTAACCAGGGAGGGCCTGGGCTGTGGGGAGACACAGGGCGGATCAGGGTAGTACGGGTGGAGGTCCCAACTCCCAGGCAGTGGCTGGAGAGAAGAGGGTGATGTGGAAGGGTGACTGCACAACTGGTGCCCACTGGCCTGGGCCTTAGGGGGCATTACTGCCTCCTGATCCTGGAGAGGTTCCCCCAGGGTGTGGGCTCAGCCCTGGCTCTGGCCTCTTTGTGCCCCATCCCAGGCGGGGAGGGAGGCAGGTCCTTGTGTACGTGGGGGAAGGGTCCTGCTGTTGTGGGGACAGTTCCTGGCTCTCACCACGCTGGGGGAGTTGGCGACTGACAGGATCTGGGTCCCTGCTCCCATTCCCTTTACCCAGACGCTGCCTGGCCTCGAGGGCTCCCCTGTGTGCTGAGGTCCCTGTATCCCTGACAAGGCTGGGCCCAGGATTCCTGGGGCTCGACCCCCAACCTTCCTGTGGTCCCTTAGGGCAGGGGTCAGGGTGTCCCAACCACGTGGGGCTCTCCGCACTGGGCACTGCCCTGCCCCACAGCTCAGTGGAGACAGTGCAAAGTAGATGCTATTTACTAAACAGCCACCCATCAAAAACTAGGGACACAACGGGCGCGGTTACAGGAAAACACCCAGCGCTGCCCTGGCCCTGCACTGCATCACTGGGTGTCGGGGACACTCCCAGCCTGCTCCCCACACGTCTGGGGGTGGGGGATCTGTGGGGAGCAGAGATGGGATCAGAGGAGGGCTGGGGAGAAGTCCCAGGGATGGATAGTTTCTAGCTCCCCACATGGACGCCGCGCTCATGTCCCCTGTAGGGAAGTCCCGCTGAGCCTGTGCATGAAGACCATGGAGCTGAAGGAGCGGATGGGGGAAGCCACGTTGCCAGAGGGTTGGGAGGACGAGGCTGGGGCCGTGAGGGCCGTGCGCACCCAGATCAGGAAGCTGCAGAGTTCAGACTCGGTTGGCGCGCTCCTCAAGGACCAGCTGGTGCTGAGCTGCCGGGAGGGCGAGAGCAGATTCCACCCCCAGCTCATCACCAGCATGGCCAAGAAGATCAACCGGCTCCAGGATGAGGTGGGGGCACCAGGGAAGCGCCCAGCCCTGGAGGTGCAGCTCCGGGAGGATATGGCAAAGAGGCCCTGCCCTGGGTCCCAGGTGATGGAGCTGGGCCCACCCCAAGCCCCCAGGGGCGTGAGCCAGGTAACTCCCTTGGCTGGTGGGGCTGGGAGTGGGAGAGGGTTCAGGCTTCAGCCATCACCAAGGGGCAGCCTTCTCTGGGTGCCTGTTGCTTCCCATGCCAGGAGGGGCCTGGAGCCAGCCCCGTGCTCACTGGCACTAGGGCTTGGCATAAATGGGAACATGATGCTACCAGCCGAGGTGGGGGAGAGGGAGGGCAATGAGGGCCCCTTGGGCAGCCCGGGCTCATTCCCAAGGATCAGAGCGATGCAGCAGTGTGGCTCGCAGAGCTCAGACCTGCCACAGGGCCTGCTGTCCCTCTGCATCTGTCCAGGAGCAAGCTGTTACAGGGTGGCCTCCACTCTCTGCTGCCTCTGTGCCCCTTCGCCACCCGTCTGCCATCTCTGTGCCCCTTCCCTCTGTCTGCCTGTGTGCTGCCCTTGTGCTCCTTCCCTGTTCATGAGCCTCTTCCCCATCTGTCTGTCCCCTTTCCCCTGTCTATCTGCGTGTCACCTTGGTGCCCCTTCCCCATCTGTCTGCCGCCTCTCTTCCGCTTCTCCATCCATCTGCCTGTCTGCCCCACTGTGCCCTTTCTCCATCTGTGTGTGTGCACGGCCTCTGTGCCCCTTTCTCTGTCTGTCTGCTCACGCTGTTCTGCTGTCTGTCAGTGACTTTGCCCCCGCCTTTGGCTCTGGACCCCAGGCTCACCCCTCGCCCACTGACATCTCCCCTTTCCTGCTGTTGCTGTTGCCCTTTGGCTGGCAAAGACCCAGGCCCCCTGGATAGGTAAGGGAGGAGGTGGGTGCTGGGTGCCTGTGCAGCATTTGGGACTGTCTGCCACCCCACTGCAGCCTGGGGGAGTGGTGGGGCAGGCAGGTGACAGGGAGAGGCCTGGGGCTGGGTTAGTTAGGTGACTCAGAGGCTGCATCTGCTGAGCGGGCTGGGGCTGAGCTGTGTCACCGCTTCCTTCCCTCCCAGCGGGCGGAGGGCAGCCACCCAGGCCGCGGGCAGCCGGCAGTGGAGCCAGGGCAGCTGCTTCGCTCTGAGCTGGGTCAGTGCCGGCAGCGCATCCAGGAGCTGGAGGGCAAGCTGGTGGTGTCGGAGGCCACGGTGCAGGCCCAGGCGAAACAGCTGGATCACTATCGGACCCTGCTCAGTGAGTTGGCCTCGTGCCTGGTGCTGGAGGAGGGGGCTGTGCTGGGGTCCCAGCAACAGGGTCCCCTCTCCCTCTGCACTGGGGAACAGAAACGTCCAGGGCCCTGTCCCTGCTGCTCCCCAGGGAGCTGGGTTGAGGCCAGGGGTCTGGAGAAGGGGAGACTCGGGAGCCACAGACACGATCTGGAATGGAGCTGTTCTGTGCAGAGCTGCAGTGGTCTGTCTGGGGCCAAGGGAGAACAAGTGGGGACTGTGGTCTGTGGGAATCCCCTGTAGTTATCTGTCCCTAGGCTGGGGGCCCCACTGTGCCTGACAGGGGCCCGGTGCCTGGGCTGGGCACTGCACAAACACCAAACGGGTGCGTAGGCTGACTCCCCAGTGCAGGGCTCCCTTTCTGCTGCAGTAGGAATTTCCTGGCAGGCAGCACAGCCCCTGTGGCGTGCCAGGCCCCCTTGACCCACATGCTGGGGGCCCAGGCTGCCATGCTGTCTCTGTGCTCTGGCAGGTGAGCCCGAGGTGCAACAGGACAACAAGCAGGTGCAGGTGGACCTCCAGGATCTTGGCTACGAGACGTGTGGGAGGAGTGAAAATGAGGCCGACCGGGAGGAGACCCCCAGCCCCGGTAAGGAGTGAGCGGGGTAGAGGCAGAGCTGGGGTGGGGTGGAGTTAGGGGGACCTGGTAGCCTTTGGGCCCAGCTTCCTGGAGCACTGACCCCAGCGCCATCCTGTGCACAGCACCCACTAGCACGGGCACACACTTGCCACTTGGTTGCCAGCCATTTGCTTTAAAATGGGCTGCCTGTTTTGTGGGAGGTGTGGAAAATCTCGGGGATTCTCCTTAGCACTCGGCAGTGACACGACCCAGCCCAGTGCCCAGGGCTTCCCTTGTGAAGCAGCCCCGCTCCCGTCCCCCAGCATTTCTGAGGCTGGCAGGCGGCTCTCCCATTCTCCAAGGAGCTGACTGTGAGCCCTCTGGCCAAAGCCGCTCCCCCAAACCCTCCCTCCCAGCCGCGGGGTGGGGCTGGGCACCCTGCAAGCTCAGGCCTCCCTTCCCCTCCCCAGAATGCGAGGAGCTGGACGAGTTGGGCAAGTCCGGCCTGACGGAGGAGCTGAGCTGGCCGGGGCAGCGGGAGGGGCCCTGTCGGGGCCAGTCTGGGGACGCTGCCGTCCTGCAGCAGCATGTGCGGGAGCTCAAGGGGCAGCTGCAGAACTCGAACAAGGCACTCCAGAGGCTGCAGCACCGGGCCCGCTCCGTCTCCAGCACCAGCGACTACGCCTCAGGGGCCGAGCGGCTCCGCAAGCCAGTGCCCAGTGCCACGGACGAGGACGAGGGCTGGCAGTCTGATGGCATGGGGGTCTTCTGCCCACCCGCCCTCCAGGCCAGCAGAGACCTCGAGCGGCTTGTGCACAGGGTGTCGCTGCTGGAGGCCCAGCTGCCCAGGACAGGTGGAGTGTTGCCTGAGGAGCTGCGCTCTGCCATCTGGCCAGGGTAGGGAGGAGGCGGAGGTGGGAGAGGCCTGCACGCCCAGGGCGGGGGCGGGTTAGTGCTGGCATCCTCCCCTCCAGCAAGCTTGGGGTGAAAAGCCCAGAAAGGGCCTGGCGTGGACTCAGGGTGGCTAAAACCAGGGAAAGCTTCCATGGCGATTGGCTCTGGTCTCTATGCTGTGCCCTGCAGGGCCCTGTGCCCAGAGCGAGTGCCCTCTTGTAGTTGGTGAGGGGTCCTTCAGAACCCCCCGCCCAGGGCTGTGTCTCAGGGTGAGAGATTTCGGGAGGCCGAGGACTTCTGGGCAGGCATGTTCAAAAACCCCTGGGCTCAGCTTCGCTTTGCCCGCATTGGCTGCAGAGGCCGTGAAGGCCCCAGATGTCGGGGTGAGGCCGACATCCCACTGGTGGCTCACTTGCCCTGGAGAGGGATGTTCTCAGTGCAGCCAGACTTGTGGTACCCCTCACCCCTCCCGGCTGGCTAACCCTCCTGCCCCCTCCCCCGGCAGGAAGTACGATTCGCTGATCCAGGCCCAAGCACGGGAGCTTTCTCACCTGCGCCAGAAGATGCGGGAAGGGCGCAGTATGTGCCATCTGCTCACCCAGCACCTCCGGGACACCATCAAATCCTTTGAGGAGCTTCTCCGAGGAACCGACATTGATTACTACATGGGCCAGAGCTTTCGGGAGCACCTGGCCCAGGGGGGCCAGCTGGCAGAGAGGCTGAGCAGCAAGCTGAGCAGCAGTGTGTGGCTGAGTAACGTGCCGATCTGGGGAAAGGCATTGGACATGGGGCATTATTAGCTGACGGAACTGCCTACCACTAGATCTCATTGCAGCCAAAGGCTTAGGAGGGTTCCTTGAAGGATGAATGTTTATATGGAACGAGAACAGCCGCAGTTACGGGGCTAATCTTAATAATACAATAAAAGGGATGTAGCCCTGCCTGCCTTGGGAGTTGGGAGGAAAGTCCCCCCAGGGCTGGTTATCTCGTACCTGTCCACTGCTGGTTTCTGGCGCTTCCCCTGCAGCAGCAAGTGTATCTCACGACTGGAGACTGTGCTAGCCCCATCTGCCCTCCTCTGGTCATTGCTGTCTTCTGCTGGTTGGCTGACAACAGCATCTCCCAGCACGTGCTAGGGAAGGGCCCTTTGTACCTCTCCAGTGCCCCATCTGTGTCAGGGTGTTGCGGGACGGGGTGAGGCCCTGCGGCTCTGCCTTGCGCTGAGGGTTGGCTCGAGATAGGGGCATAGAGAAGTGTCCCCGCCCACTGGCACAGCCAGCGCTCCCCTCGCCCAGCACACATCCATGCCCGCTTCTCCCAGGACAGCTATTTCTGGAGCAAGGCCCTGTCCTGCGCCCTGCACGGGAGGAGCCTCTGGAGCAGGTGGGAACGTGTGCGCCGAGTGGGAGGTGCCAGGGGCAGTGGGGCCTCTGACCTCAGAGAGAGGGGTTCAGCCAGGGCCCTGGGCAGAGCCGCAGTCCATGTCCAGCCCGAGCAGGGTGAAGTGACCCTGTCCCCGCAGCACGAGTGGCCAGAGCAGCCCTGAGCGCCCAGTCTCCAGGACTCCTGTCCCAGGACGGCGCCCAACACCAGCGCTGGTGCTAGGGGAGACTGGCCCCTCTGCCAGCCTGCTCTGCGGGGCAGGGCGCTCCGGGGGGATGGGAGCCAGCATGGATTTCCACCATGCGTGCTGAGAGGATTTGGTCCAGAGGCCTCCCGGCGATGGGGGGCAGGGGGCTTGTGGTCTCTGGGGTCACAGAAGGGAGGCGCCATGGTCCAGCACTGGGGCCTGAGGGGAGCTCTTGCTGTGCCACCCCTGAGCAGGCCGCTCTGGCTTTGTTTCAGGGGATCGCTCTGATGTGGAGGGTAGAACCGGAGACCGACTCGTGGCTCTCAGGTAACGACGCGGCAGAGTCCAGAGAGTCCCCGGATGCCAGCTCCGGCAGGGGGCCTGCTGCAGGGCCGGGAGAGCTGTGCCATGGGGCTCAGGCTGCCTTGCAGAGCAAAGGGCTCGGGCCTGCTGGTGGCTGTGGCTGGCTGCTGGCAACGGGGAGTCCAAGAACTGCTCTGAGCTTGCCCAGGGCAGCCCCTCCTGTACCAGCCCCATAAGCCTGAGCAGAATGGCTGGCTGAGCCCACTCCCAGCCCAAAGGAGACCGGCTAGTGGCACTTCGCTGTCTCCTCCGCTGGGGAGACTAGGGGTGGGGTCCCTGCCATGCCCAGGAGCCCTGAAGATATTCACCCCTGGGTGTGGAGGTCTCGTCAGTGCTGGAGGGACCCACATGGTGGATGGGCCCAACTACCTGAGAGTATGTGGGAAGCTGGCCATCCTGAGGCCAAGGCCTTCGGGCCCTGCAGAGATGGGGCAGGGGAACACGGGCACGGTGCACCGTGCGAGGGCTCCATAACATGGGAGAGCTGCACTGTGTGAACGTGGGGCTGAGGCATGGTCTGCCCCTCAGGCTGAGCAAGGAGCTCCGAGAGAAGAAGATGATCAAGACCCTTCAGGCCAAACTGCAGGAGCGCTGCGAGACCCCGTCCAGCAGCCACGTGGTCTCCGAGTCACCCCGCTCTGGCAGCAGCACCTCCTTCCTGTCCGATGGCCTGGAGGCCTGCTCCGATGGGGACGCCAACAGCGAGCACAGCCAACCGCAGGAGGAGCACAGCCAGCAGCCACCCCGCCGCCTGGCAGGTAAAGCCAGGCACTTCTGCTTCCCTGGACTCTGCCCAGGCTGGGGCTGGCCGGGCAGGGCAGGCTGCACGCACTCAGGGCTGACTAGGGCACACAACAGGGACAGGTCTCTCGTGTCCCGGAGCCTGGCCCCTTCCCCACAGCAGCTCAGGCTGAGCTCAGGGCTCGCCTCCAGTCTATGGGGATGATTTTTGGACCCTAGCTGCCTCTTGGCACTTCCAGCCCATCTGCCACGGTCCTCTGCAAAATAACACGCAGCTGCAGCACGGCTAGCCCTTCCCCCACAGCCTGTGGGTCCCAAGAGGTGTCCTGGGCATGTGCTGGTCGCTGAGAGCAAGGGGGTATGGGCTGAAGGACCTAGACCACTTCATGTACTGCACACTGGCGTTTTCTCGCTGCCAGCCCAGGGGAGCCGTGCGGAGGGCTGTGCCTGGGGGAGTTCCCTTGTTCTGCTCTAATCCCTGTTCTCTGGATTCTCCTATGTTGTTTACACTCTCAGATGTTCCCTCTAGGGGCTTTCTGTGCTTTGGGAAGGGCTGACCATTGACTCAGGCCAGTCTGTGCCACAGACCGATGTTGATATAACTGCATTGCTCAGGGATGTGAAAAATCCATCCCCAAGCGATGTGTTTCTATTGACCTAGCCCTGGGTGTGGACAGGGCAGTGTCTCCCGCCAGCAGCTCCCGCATCCCGGGGAGGTGGAGTAACTGTGCCATGGGAGAACTCTCTCCATCGGCATCAGAGCATGGGGAATCTGCATTGATGCCGTGTTTGAAGCATAGACCTGCCCTCTGAATGAAGGGGCACTTGCCGCACTAACAACACTTCCAGCCCCTTCCCCTTCCCTCGCCCCCTTCTGCCCCGGAGTTACCTGCCGCTCTTTGCGCTTTACAGCCTCGTTATCCCATTCTATAGACACATGCCAGTTCTCTGCCCTGGGTGGCTGTGTGACAAATCTACACCAACAAGAGGGAGGCTGGCTGGGAGGGGAGGGCGAAGGACGGGGCTGCCGCACTTGTCTTCAGTGGCTTCTGGACCTGGCGATGATGGATTAATTGGCTGCCAGTTAACTCGAGGTACTTAGCACTGTGGTGGAGGCCAGTTGGCCCCTCGTCAGGCCACCTGCCTTTGCAGTCTGGCTCAGAGGCATGGGACAGACTCCACTAGCCTTTGCAAACGTGCTAAATATCTGGAGGTCGTGGAGCTCCGTCCTGCGGCAGGCTGGAGTGGACAAATGGCGCGCTGGAGGGCTGTCTCCCCCTGCACTAGTTTTGTTCAGTTGTCAGCATTACGGGGTTACTTGTGTTGCTAGGAGAGGGAGCACACGGGGCAGGGGGGCTGCGTTCGCCGCTGCAGAGCTGGGGGGATTCTTGGGGCTTGTCCACATGGTACGGCAAAGAGTTCCCGAGGGGTGTGACTTGTGAAAGTCACTGAGCTCTAACTGCCCTGCCTGGACCCTGTTGGCTGCTCCGAAAGGCACCTAGCGCGCGTGAAGTGGGCCTCAGGCAGCGTACATGAGGCCCCTTCCCAACCACATCCGGCGACTGGCACGTCTAGACAAGCCTTTCCCCTGGCTACTGGGACGCCGATTACCCACAGCTGCCTCCCAATTGGCTGGGCCTCTTGAATGATGCCACAGCCAGTCCCCTTCCCCGCTCAGACTGCTCCTGGGCTGTATGAAATGGGGGGCACCGGGAAGAAGCCCCCTGTGAGGGGAGGCAGGAAGGGGCAGCTGGGAGAGAAGCAGCTGCATTTGACTGTCCCCTGTCCCCAGCGCGACAGGCTCAGGCGGGAGCTGAGTGGATAGGAGGGGCCGATCCAGGCCTGGGAACTGCTGAGAGCACGTGGGGCTGGCGGGGAAATCAATGAACGAATGCGCCTAGAGTGGCAAAGGGCCCCCCGTTTTCTCACCCAGTCCCTGGGAACTCGTGCCTATCAGCACCAGCCACTCAGGGCCCCACTGTGCTGGGCTCTGCATACAAGTGAGGATGCCCAGGCTACAAATGCCTGGTGTGAAACTGGAGTGACTCTGCTTGAGCTAAGGAGCTTGTTGTAGGTTTACACCAGTGTTACTGGGTTTGGGATCTGGCCCAGAGATTCCAAGCAGCTGGCCCAGCATCATCCAGAAAGCCGACACACAGACTCTCTCGGAGCCTGCCCATCCCTTTGGTGCCTGAGCTGCCTAGTGGGTGGAGGCTAATGTCTCCCTGCTCCTGGGGGCCAACAGGGGCTCTGGGCAGCATGAGGAGTTGCCGCTTTGGGCATGGTGCAGGTGTGTGTCTGCGAGGCAGGCTCTGGCCAGGTGGGTGTATCTCCTGTCTGTGTCAGGGTTGGCAACACCCCACTTCCCAAGCCCGCTCGGGTCCAGGGCAGCAAGGCTCCATTCTGTGAAGCGCCAAGAGGCTAGCTGGCCTGCCCAGGGGTCTGCTACATCCGATCTCCTTGCCCTGCACCTGCTCTCTACAGAGCTTAGGTTACCAATTCCTCCCCCGGGCACGGGGCCCACAGAGGGGTGTCGCCTGCCTTCGCTGCCATGGCTATTGACACAGCCACCTGGGATGCCGCTGGCGCGTGAGACTGCGCCACACTGTTGGCTCTGGAACATGACCCTGTCTCTCTTGCATAGATGTGCTCGCTCACCCTGTTGCTCTGGCATCCACGCCAGCTCCTGCTGCTGCATGCCACCAGGTTCCAGCAGAGTCCATGGGAGGCAACCTGAGTGGGCCGTCTTCACAGCGCCATCCCACGCCCGATGGCCAGCCATGCACAGGTATGGGCTGCAGCTGGGTGGGGGTTTGCAGAGGGGCCCAGCAAAAATGGCCTCATGCCAGTCCTGGAGGGACTGTTCTGAGGCCACTCCAGAGCTGCCCCGCGTGTCCCTCCGGCATGCCCTCGTTTGCAGAGGGCTGGATGCTGGCTCTGGCACCCTTCGGGAGCACGGCTTGGCCTGCCATACATGGAGAGTTCGACCCTGGCACCATCTCGCTGGAGGGGCCCCTGCTGCTGTGTCCTTCCAGAGCTGGGCTGTAACAGCATCAGTGATGGCTGCAGGGTCAGGGAGGGAGTGTTCTCTCGGGGGTGGGATCGTGCCCGCAGCTGGTTCGGGGCTCTCCACCCCTGATGGGGCAGGGACAGTGTGGCTGGGGGCACCGGTTGCCCCGAGGGGGGGCAATTGTGGCTCCATCCCAGTCTGGCTCTAACCTGCACCCAGGCTGGGCCCTCCCTGGAGTCTGGCAATCGCTAGCAGGCTGTTCACTGGGGCAAGGGACGAGCCAGAGCCAGTGGTGAGAGCAGACGTCTGGGCTTCGCTGCCTGAACAAGCAGGAGTTTGCCTGTGTGGGATTTCCGCCCCTCTGTGGTCAGGGCGGCGTGGAAGCAGCATCCCTGCCCCAGAGGGCCTGGGACTGACTCTTCGCTAGGGAGAGGCGCCAGGAGATTGGCATGGGTGTGGACGTGGGGTGGTGTCAGAGGGCTTGGAAGGCCCCTGGATGTGTGGAGTTTTCTTGCCCCAGTTGTTGGAGGGCCAAGGTGACCTGGGGAGGCATAGCACAGCCTTGCCAGGTGGTTGGATTTCCTGGGCAGCTCCAGTGCCAGCGCCCAGCGCGCCTGGCTAATCTCTCTCCCCGTCTCTGCTCTCTCCTGTCTCCAGGGTTTCATGCTGACTCCTTGTCCAAGCCACTGAGCATCCCTCTGACACCCGGTGCCCCTGGGCTGTCCTTCCTGCCCTTTGGCCCTCCTCCTCCTGCCCCCCCCGCTCTCCTGGGCTGCGGGGCCCCCGTCTTCTCCTTGGCCGAGCTGCAGCAGGAGCTGCACATGCTGCAGAAGCAGCTGGGAGACAGTGAGCACCTCCGGCTTGGTTCTTCTCGCCCCGGCACGTGGCACTGCATGGCTTTTGGGAGAGCCTGGCTCACACCCCAGACCTGCTCTGCCTGTCTGTCCTGGCCTCACCCAGTCAGCAGCCCCAGCCCCAGGGAGCCCCCCAAGGGTGGAGGCAGGAGAGAGGCTCGGCTGGGCTGGGCCCACTAGCACATCGAGGCTGGGGAGGGGATGGCAGAGCATGGGGAGGTCGGAGACAGTCGTTCCCAGCTCCAGTGTAGGCAGGGAGGCGCTGCTTATGGGAGCAGCACTGGGAACTTGGAGCGGGCGTCATGGAGAGATGGGGGCACAGAAAGGGCCCCCCAGACCCATAGTGCACACAGAGATCAGGAGGCTGGGATAGGAGCTGAGAGAGACCTCCCCCCCCTTACAGAGCCATAATGCTGAGATGGGGGTAGGAGCTGAGAGAGGGATCCCCCAGCCCCAGAGTGGGTGGAGGGACCCTGGAGACTGGCCCTCCGCCCTCACTGGGCAGATGGGATGTAGGCTGGAGAGCAGCAGGGCGTGAGGAAACCCTCCTGGAGGTGCTAGAGCTCAGGGGTGCCCCAGCCCTGTGTGCCCAGCCTGGTCCTGGGGGGCTCAGCTTAGCTGCTGGTTCCTTTGCCAAGTGGCCTGGGTGGGGCCAAGTGGTGCTGATGGAGCTGGGGCGGCTGGCTGGGGTCACCTATCACTAGGACCTGGGCTGAAACCCCCCCAGCTTGTTTCACATAAATCACTGGAGGGAGCCGGGCTGGACCGGAGCTGACCCTGGGGGGTCCCCCTCCCCCACCCAGTCCCGTCGCTCATGTGTTGGTGCTGCCCTGCCATGGGTTGGGGGTGGCCTTGCTGCCAGCTGGCTGGGAAGGTGCTGGGCCCCCGTGTGCTCTTGGGTCGTTGGCCCTATGCTCCAGCCTCTGTGTCTTGCTGCTCGCCCCGGCCTCGCTGATGCAAGGTGGCTTGTTGGCTCAGCCCCATGGGTCAGTGCCACGCCATGGTCCGGCTCGCAGCATTTGGCAGCATGTGTGTGCTGTGCTTTGAGCCGGCTCCCAGACTGGTGTGCCAGGGGCGCTACTGCGAATGCCAGCTGGCTGTGCTGGGAACGGGGCCCCAGGGGGTTCATGAATAGGCATAGCACGTCCTAGGGGTGCTGGGCTGGACACAGGGGTGGCTGGGGAGCAGCCAGCTAGAATGGAGAGCCGCAATCCTTCCTCCGGCCTTCACGTACATGAGCGCATGCTGCTTTGAAGACAGGCCTCTGGGCAGGGGCACTGACTGGTCTGGGCTGCCGAAGCTGCCATGGGATTATGGCCCGTGGGCCACTAAAGAGCCTGCAGGGAAGAGTGAGAGCGTGCTCCCAGGCTGGGACACCCTTGCTCCCTGACCTGGGTGTCCAGGCCCCAGCTGACAGCACAGGGGTGTCGGATGCACTGATCTGACCCACACTTGTCTGCTTGGGGTCCTGGAGCAATGGGAAGACTCTGAGCATCAGGGCGTCTGTCTGGGAGTGTTGCGGCAAGCCAGGGCCCTGGGCAGGTGGGGAAGGAGCGCCTGGGTGTGCTCTGTGGAGTGGCTCCAAGCTGGGCACCTCCGCCAGGACAGTCTCTGGGCTGGGTCCTGCCTTCATCTATGAAGTGGCACCTTCTGCAGCGCTGCTCTCCTGCGGGCCCTTGACCCACTTCTGTCCCCGTCTGTCCAGGGGGACCTCTCGCCACACCGCCAGTCAAACCTGTGTCACTGGCTGGCGGCTTCGGGGATGACAACTCCTCCCGCTGTCTCCATGTTCCCCATCTCGCACCTCAGCCTCGCCTACCGCAGAGCTCCACCAAGCTGGACCAGACCACAGGGGCTGCCTTCACCAAGACAGGGCCCCTCTACGGGCACTTACCCTCTGGGTGGGCAGGGCATCCAGCCGGCCACAAGCTGATGGGTAAGGCCATGCTGTGGGGAGCAGAGGAGCTGGGGGCTTGGGAGGAGAGGGTGGCATTGTACCCCTCTGGGAGCGCAGTCTGGGGGGCCCTAGGGGAGGTGTGAAAGCAGCCTTGTGCCCTGTTCTATAGCAGCCCCTGGTTGTGTCTCTGACCATCTCCCTTCTCTCTCGTCCTGCTCCTCGCACTGCGGGGACGGGAAGGGCCACGGAGCAAGGTGGCTATGGCACAGTGCAGCCGTGCATAGGGCAGTGCAGTTGTTCCCTCCTGGCTTGCTGCCAGCTGAGCCCTGGGGTCCCACCCAGCTCTCCGTTCCCCCTGGGTGGGTGCAGGGGCTGGTTTACTGGAAGGCCACCTGGCAGAGATCCACAGCTTGCGCCAGCGCCTGGAGGAGTCCATCTGCACCAACGACCGGCTGCGGGAGCAGCTGGAGCACCGCCTCACTGCCACCACCAAAGGGCACGGGACGGGACGGGCAGCTTGCCTGGGGCGCTCAGCAGCCCCTCTGTCGACAGGGTGTGGGGCAGGGAGCTGGGGGGGACCCAATAACCCCTGTACCCAAAAGTCATGATGGGGAGCTGGGCAGGAACCCAGCAACCACAGTACCCAAAGGGCAGGGGCGGGCCTGGGCACCCCTTGGTCTGCACGTGCCCATGTTGCCTGGTTGGTATCATTGCTGGGGACGTCCTTTTCCCAGGGCCCCGCTCCTGGTGGGGAACCCTCTTCCTCATTGCCACACCGTCCACCCTCCTTTTACCTCCGGGGTCAGCGCGGGCAGGCTGCCAGCCAGCCGGGGATGGTTGTTCTAGGGGCTCCCATGTGGGCTGGCCGCAGTCTGCCTCCAGGCACAGCAGTGGGCAGCAGGTGCAGAGCCTGGGAGCACTGGTGGCGTTGCTCCGGGCGTCACGGCTGCTCCCGTTTGCAGGGTGTCCCACCAACATCCACCTCCAGGGGCTGGAGCCCACGCCACGACTGAGCAGCGAGACCCAAGCCCTGCGGGAGGAGACCCACAGCCTGCAGCTGCAGCTGGCTCACCTCTCCAGCGGTAGGGGCAAGGGCAGCCATGCACGAGCCCCCCTGTGGGTGCAGTCCTAGGGCGGCACGCTGAGTGCCCGCCTCAAGGTCTATTCTCTCCACGTGTGGGGCAGAGCCTGTTCCCGGGCCCCTAGTGCCCAGCCAGGCCGTGCCCCTTTGGTAGGGGCTGAGCCAACACACCATCTCAGGCAAGGCCTGCTGGCTCATATGTCTCTGCGGGCGCAGTGTGAAGAGCAGGCCTGGCTTGTAGGCTGGCGCCATCCGCCTGGGCATGGCCCTGCTCCAGTGGGCACCAGCTGTCTCTACAGACACTTCCACGTGGTGCTGAGCTCTGCGCATCCCGGGCACGTGGCACCTCCCCAGCCCTGGCCCCCTCCCCACCTTGGCTGTTACCCCTGGGCTGTGCCCATCAGAGCAGCAGGTAACAGGACTCTCCCCCCTGGGGTGGTGGGTAACGGCGCTGTCCCCCCAGAGCTGAAGCGGCTGCATGAGGCCACGCGCTGCAGGCTGCAGGAGGCTGCGGCGGAGCAGTGGACGCTGGCGGAGTTGCTGGTGGAGCAGGAGCAGAGCAGCCGTCGGCTGTGGAAGGAGCGGCTGGTTCTCCAGGAGAACAACCACAGGTGGGGCTGGGTGGCTGGAGGGGAGGCCCATCGCCACGCGGAGCCCTGAGCTGCAGCACTGGCGGGGTGTGGCCAGGATCATACAGTGTATGGGAAGTACACGGTGACATCCCAGGGCCCGCGGGCAGAGGAGCAGTGAGGTGGAGGGTCCAGACAGCCCCTTGACTCTGGCTGTGCTCTGTCTGCAGGCTGCAGCGCATGGTGTCGCTTCTCCAGCAGCAGTGCGAGGAGACCCAGCGGCTCTGCCAGGCCCTGCACGGTGAGCTGCACGTCTGCCAGACCCTTTCTGGCTCCTGTGTGGGTTCAGCAGGTACGTATCACCCCTCCGCTGCCACTTCTGCTGATCGACTGCACCAGGGCCTGTTTTTGCCCTTCCGAGGGCCCCAGCACCCTCCTTCCAGGGCCCTGCCGCTGTCCCCCTGGTTGCCCAGGCCCTGCGCCACCCTGGGAAGCCCATCAGGATTTTATAATTTCCCCCCTCCCCCAGGCTGCGTGAGGTGCTGCTGCAGGACAGAGCGGGGGGTTCTGTGGAATAATGGGGGTGCCTGGCCATGAGTGGCTAGACCACAGCGCGCTGAGATCTCTGTCCCTGGAGCCCTGCCAGGGGTTAGTGACCCCCTCTCTGCCATGTCTCTCACCTGCCTGGCTCCAAATGACATGGCTGGCTGCAGGGCGCCCTGAGCAGCCTTTTCATACCGCCAGCATGTCACTGTG
Source organism: Mesoclemmys tuberculata (assembly GCA_007922155.1). NCBI lineage: Eukaryota > Metazoa > Chordata > Testudines > Chelidae > Mesoclemmys > Mesoclemmys tuberculata. The sequence goes on along the minus strand of ML675646.1, from coordinate 25,907 downwards.
CCACGCCGGTGGTTGTGGGCTACCCTTCACTGTCCATTGGGGCACTGAGGAGCCAGAGGGCTGCATGTGCAGCCTGGGCTGGCCAGGGGTGCAGCACGGCAGCCCCGTGCTCCCCAGCCCGTGTGCAGAGGGTACAGCTAGCGCTAGAGCAGCCGTGTTGCTGTCGGCTTGCAGTGGCAACGCGTGTTGCCCACTGCCTTCCGGTAGTGACCTGGATGCCCTCCTGGCAGAAGTGCGAGCCCTGCGCAGGGAGCTGCTGTGTGGTGTCCAGGTGAACAGCGCTCTGAGGCAGCAGCTGGCACAGCAGCAGGCGAAGGGAAGCGCTGCTCCCCTCTTTGCTGTGCCCTCCTGCCAGCCCTTCCAAGGTAAGAGGCCCCAGGGCGCTGCATAGTCCCTCCCTGCGTGGCCAGCACTGTGGCCGGCCCTCTGGTGCCTGGCTTGTGGCGTTAGCCTGGTAGATGGACCCTGCTTGTTTTGCCTGTGCAGAATCCAGCCCTTCTCCTCCAGTTCGGGACGTTGGCGTGAGCACCCCGCTCGCCGCCCCAGGCCCGCTGGCCCACCTGCAGAAAGGTAACAGTTGCACCCCTCCCCCAGAGCAGAACGGGGCCACTGCTGAGGAGGGCCCCATGGGTAGTGTGCGTGGGGCGCTCGGAGCTGTCTGTGTGGCAGGGAGTTGGTCAGTCACACTCTGCGGTGGCCAAGCCGGGAGGGACCATCGTGAGCGTCTCATCCAAGAGCCTGCCTGGATGAGCCGGAGACTCTGTGTCAGGAATTCCTGCAGCAGACCAAACATTTTTCACATGCCGACCCTGAGAACGTTTTGAAGGGTGATGTGGAGCCTTTTGGAAATCTCAGCCATAGTCTGCGGCACGCCAGGGGCCTGTGGAGCCCAAGTTGAATACCACTGAGAGAGCCTTCAGTCCTGACGCAGTGACACCTCTCAGGAGATGGCTCCGGGAGCCTTTTATCTGAAGAGCCCATGGGTCCCCTTTTGCAATTGTGCCCTCATGTCTCCCATTCCCAGCCTGTCTGGTTTTCACACTCCACTTTTGCAAGACCAAGGCACATAAGCATTTCGATTTGGGCCCTGCCTTGGGATGCCAGCAGAGAACCAGCTGAGTGCAGAGTGGCAGTGGGGGCACATGGGGCAGGGGCTATGGAGCTGCCTGCCTGGGGCTGCCACCCTCTTGGTGCTGGGCCTGGCAGTGGGCTACCACAGCCCTGTGGAGGAGATGGCTGACTGATGGGCTCCCTGAACCCAGGGAACCCAGCAGCATGGACACCTCTTTGCTTCCATTCCAGAGCCATGCGTGGACCACCCGCTAGGGAGGAGAAGTGCCCCAGTGCTGGCAGGAGACATCACCAGCAGTTTGTCTGCCAGTAAACGCGGGTGCCACGTCACTGGCCATGTGGATGACTATTCTGCCCTGAAGAAGCAGATCCTGGAGGGCAAAATGCTGGCCCACAAGATGACCTCTCTCCTGCGTCCGGCTCTAGCCATGCCTGGCCTGGAGCCCCACGGCACTGAGGTAATTCTCCCTGGGCATTGGGAAGGGCCGGGCTGCTCTGAGCCCTCTGTCAGGGAAAGGGAGGATCATGGGAGATGCAGGAAGATTTTTCAGGGTTGCTCCTCTAGATCTCCAGGGGAACGCTGGCTGGGGGGTGCTGGAAAGGATCATGGGGTCTATCCCCACCTGTGTGCACAGGAGACCCTCATCTTCCAGATGGTCTCAGCAGTGTGCCCTGGGACGGGGTGTTGGGGCTGTCACACAGAATGGCTCATGGCTGAGCGCCAGCCTCGGGGCAGACTGTCAGAAAATGGGGCAGACACCCCAAGCTGGTGGTATGTTCTAGAAATAGATGTCACCAAGCCGGTGCCAAATGTGAACTCCTGGATCACTAGACCAGTCTTACGTGGAGTCACAGACAATCCCCTTAGCCTCCCCTGCCTGTCTTGCCAACCAGACAAACTGGACTTTGTGATAAAAGGTCATGTAAACCAAAACTCGCAACACAGCAGGTTGACCCCCGTCCCAAGAGACCAGTCACTTCCCCCAGGTCAGTTGGTACCCGAGATCTTACACCAAAGAGAACCCTGGTAGCCAGTGCTAGAGTAAACTAACTCAAGGTGTATCAGCCACAAAGAGGATCTGAGAGTTACTGAGTGGTTAAACAGGTAGCCTATATCTACGGGGGACTCACAAGGTGTCATTCCAAATGGGGGAAGTGATGTAATAAACTGGAGTTCCCCAAAAGTCTTTTCAGGGTACCCAGGCTGTCTTTGGGGATCTTGCATCTGGGACACTTCCCTGTGAGAGTCCAAACAGTTCAGAGATGCAGGATATTTCCTTAAACATCCGTAGTTCTAGCTTTTCACAGAAAACAAGCTGACTGCCTTGTTACCCCCATGGGCTTTTCCTTTGATGACGAGAGTGAGGAGGGCATTTGTGTCTTTCCCCTTCAATCATCATACAGAAAGATCACCTGCTTTGAAATTAGCACTTTTCTGCACACTGCTTTAGTTACAGGGGTTGACACAGTGTAAATGTTTGCTATGATATTATAACAGGACGTAGAGAAGTGAAAACAATGCAAGTAACATCCAGTTAGTTTTCATGAAGTTTAAACACCAAATACAAACCTACATTTGACAATTGCTTTGATCTATGCTAATACGCAGGCGAATTGACCTGGCTCTTCCCTGAGCTGGCAACTGGTCTGTCAGCCTCTCGGGGGTTTGCCACTTAGCTGGATGGAGCATGAGGGCATGCATTGTCCTGCACTGGCTCTGGGGCAGGGCGAAGGCATTGGCCCTGGGGAAGACGGCCATATGGGACCTACTGTGCCTTGTCTCTCCCTAATCTTGGGGGCTGATTTCACCTTCACAGGGGCCAGCCAGACAGTAGGCTATTGGGGACCTAGGCAGTGCCCTCCTGTGAAAGCAGGTCAAGAGGCCCAAGCCAGGCACGGCAGGGCTCTGTGCATTTGCCATGGCTGCAACAGCATCTCTTCTCCTCCGTCAGGCCCTGGAGCAGGGCAGCATCCGGCAGCTCCTGTGTGGCACCAGCACCCTGAGCCAGCTCCTGGAGCAGTGCGCCTCCCTGCTCGCCACGTTCTGGAGAGCAGCCCTGCCCACCGCCTCCCACCTGGCCCAGCATGAGGCTGCCGTGAGTCGCAGCCTCCTCGGCACCCCCACAATCACATCTCTCGGCTGCCTGGGCAGCCCTGCAGTGGGGCTCCCACGGGTGGGCAGGGCAGGGCTCATGAGCTTGTGACCTCCAGGGCTTAGGGAGGGTTGCCTTGCTTGACAGTGCATCTGGGCCCGGGGAGCCCTCCACTGGCCGTGCTGCTGCTGGAGGGCTGGGCATTGTTTCCTCTCTCCCACCCCTTCTCCTCGCCCGGGTACCTGGGGACCATTTCTCTGCCAGCCACATGCACGCAGTGAGAGCTGGCAGTGGGCTGGCTTGGTGTGGAGGACGGCAGGATGCTGTCCTCCCATGGCTGCCAGACAGGGCTTGGGGCCTGCTACGACTAGCAGAGCAGGGAGTTCTCTGTCTCACACACTGGCTCCCTGTGGGTGACTCCTGTACCGGAGTCTGTTCTCCAGCGTTAGCTCTCACTAACCCCCTTCACTCAGGGAACACTGAGATGTGGCTCGCTGGCAGCGCCCCCCCGGGCAGTAGGGGAGGGGGTGAGCCCTACTGCCCCAGGGTGTCCAGGAGCCAGGCCGTAGTTTGAAGAGGTGTGTGGCCCCTGCTGACCATGCCCTGTCTTTGCCCAGGAGCAGGCAATGAAGGAAGAGCTCCTGGCACTAAGGGCCAAGTTAGCCGAACAGGAGAATCTGCTGCAAAGTGCAGCTGAGCGCCTACAAGACACCTGCCGCCTGAAGGACAACATGGAGCACTTTATCATCAGCCACTGTAGGTGCCTCCGTGGGACGGACCTGCCTGGGCGGGGCTGGGGAGGGAAGGAGGCATCACCATGGCAATGGTGGGCACTGATTGTCCCCAGCTCCCCCCCCTCCTCCCAGTACATGTCAGCACTAGCCACTGATGCTGTTGAGAACCCGGTTCCCCAGGGAGTCTACAATGGGGGCCCTCCTTGTACCAGGCCCCCCACCCCTCCCACACACACCACCACCCCCTCCTGTAGCAGCTGGCCACAGCTCAAACTTAAGAACAGCCATACTGGGTCAAACCCTTGGTCCATCTAGTCCCACAGTGGCCAATGCCAGGTGCTTCAGGGGGAATGAACAGAACAGGTATTGTCAAGATCCTGGAGGCCATTCCCAGCCTCTGGCAAACAGCAGTCCCTGCCCATCTGGCTAATGGCCGTTGCTGGACCTATCCTTCAGGAACTTAGCTAGTTCTTTTGTGAACCCAATTATAGTCTTGGCTTCACAACATCCTCTGGCAAGGAGTTCCACTGGTTGACTGTGTGGTGTGTGAAGAAATACTTCCTTTTGTTCATTTGCTGCTTGTTAATTTCATTTGGTGACTCCTAGTTCTTATGTTAAGAGGAGTAAATAACACTTCCTTATTTACTTTCTCCACACCAGTCAAGCTGGGGTAGCCGGGGAGGGGCAGCGGGGGGGCACCTGCTGGCCTGCTGTGAGCAGGGAAGGCGAGGCATTGCTGAGGTCTTGACTGCGCTAGAGCCCCCAGCCATGGGACTGGAGCAGGTGGGGCACAATAGGCAGAGAGGCCCAGTGGAGGCCTAGCGATGCTGTCTGCTCACATGGCTGCTGCAGCTGATCTGTACCAGAGCTGGCCACGATTTGCTGCTCGGCGGGGTCCTTCACTGACTCCGTTCTCCCCGTGATTTGGTTTGTGGGGCATGGTGCCTGCCCGCACCGACCGTCCTCGCCCCCTGGGGTTGGCAGGGAGCAGTGCCCACCCTGACCCTCCCCCCATCTTCATTGCAGTGACCCAAACTCATGCTGTGCTGAGGAAAGCGAGATCAAACCTGGAGGTGAGTTAGTGCCAGGGCCAAGGAGCCACAGCGACTCCCTGCCCCCCCACAAGGGAGGCACCAACCTGGGGCAGCAATGCCAAGGCAAAGGGGGTGGAGGCTGCATGAGGGGCTGCCTGGCTGGGGAGGAGGGAGGGCCTAGCTCTGAACGGCCCCTAGGGAGGGCAGCAGAGTGGGGCTAACACTGGGGAGGAGGGAGACTGGAGGGGACTTGTAGCCTCGTGGATGGGGATAGACTGAGGGTGGGGTGTACAGCAAGGGGGCAGAGCTTGAGGGGAATGCAGTGGCCTGCTGCTGCCTTTCTATACCCCCTCCCCCCACACACACAGTTTCACTGGGTCTCTCACCTCATCCCCAGGGGTCTCTCACCCCATCTCTCTCTCTTTCTCTCTCTCTCTCTCCTGAGTCTCTCCAGAAGAACAAGCCCCAGGGCTCCTCTGTCAAATTGCCTCCCTCCACCAACGCAGGTAACAGCCCAGGCTGGTACCCCCAGCCCTCTGAGCGGCCTCTCCCCCGTGCGTGGGGTGCAGGCAGCGTTTCCCGGTGGGGCGGGCAGGTGCTGTATGGGCTGTGGGGGGGGAGCAGGGACTTTCACCCTTGTCTGCTGGGCCCCTCAGCCCTGCATCTGCGTAGCATGCAGTGGCAGGTTGCTCTAGGTGCCAAGTGGGTGCAGGGCCTCTGGCCTTGTCTAGCTCCCATGGCAGAGACACCTGCAGGGAGGGGGGGTTGGTAGCCCCAGGAGCGCTGCTGTGTGCTGGCCCGGAGCTGAGTAGCTGCTTCTCCCTGGGCTGAGGAGGGGCTGATTGAGGGACGCGGCTGTCCCTGCTTGCCATGACACGCGGCTCCCTGGCCGCCCACCTCTAGCCTTGTGACTGTTGGGCTCCTGGGTTCCTGCCCCTCCTGGCTGTGGGCAGCATCTGGGGGAGGTCACCCCTGCGCCACACACGCGCCCCTGGCGCCATGCTCCTTCATAGGGCACCAGGTAGGGACCGGGGGGTCTCCCTGCCTGCTGGGCAAACAGCCACATGGCTGCTGAGGTAGTTCAGCCCGACTTGGAGCTGCCCGCTGCTCCTTGGCCACCGGACAGGGCAGCATTTTGTGCTGGGGGAGAGTGGCTGGATATGGGGGAACGGGTGGGGCACTGGCTGCTTGGGGAGGTAAATTCAGCCTGCAGGAATGTCCCATGTCCAGCCCTGGAGGCTGCCCATGTCCCCACCCTCCCTTTGGCTAGCTTGGCTCTCCTTCCTCCTGCTCCCAGTGATGCCTGCTAAGACCGTGGCAGTGATTTGACTCTTCAAGGTGTCTGGGCTCCCAGCCTCGCGCAGCGTGAGCGGAACGTCTGATGGCCAGTCGCTCCCCACCCTCAGCCTGGCTTGTGCTTTCTCTCTAGGTGAAATCCCTGCAGGCGCTTCCCAGCATGCAGGCCAAGTGATCCCAGCCCCCCAGAAGCAAGGAAGGAAGAGGAGCCGCTCAGACTCCCTAAAGCAGCAGGAGGAATGGAACCGGCCTTGCTTCATTCACCTTCCCAGCTCCTGAGCTCCAGGCCTGGCTGGCATGGCTCCCTGGCAGGGCTGAGAGAACTACTGCCTCCCAGTACTGAGCTGAGCCTTGGCCTGCAGCTCGGGAGCCAACCTGCATGTACGCTAGCCATAGACTGTATTAGGCTTGGGCCCTGGGCTATCACAAGCCCTGTCTGGCACGGCACTGCCCGAGGGATGTGCTCTTTTGATTCCTAGCAGTGTAAAGATGATTAAACGTATCCAGAGCGAACTGGCAAAGCTGCTGTCCCAGCACTCTTAGCAGGCCGCAGCATGGCCCATTGTCCTGTCGCAGGGCCGCCTCCTGTCTGCAAGCTCCCAGCCGGGCCTGTGTGAGAACTGTACCAGACCCCTGCCCCTGCCCGTGCCACGGAGACAGGCCGGGTGGCCTCCAGCCAACACCGTGGGGCAGAACCTGCTGCGTTCACGCAGGCGGCCATCAGCCCATGCAGGCGATGGCCGGGGGCCGGCGCAGCTTGCTCGGAGCTCGGGTGTCCTCGCCGGGTGCCTGCAGGTGGGGGTGGCTGGGTCACGTTCGCCTCCCTCTGCCCGGCGCTGGGCAGACCAGGCCCGGAGAGCAGCAGCCCTTGGTCCTGAGCGGGGGACAGCCTGGCCGTGCCGCTGGTCTCTGGGCGGGGACCCAGGTGCGGCGGGGGGCGGGGGGGCGGGCCCTGCCCCCCCCGCCCGCAGCCCGGCTGCCAGCACAGCGGCAGGGGCCGGGCCGGGCCGGCTCGAGCCTGGCTGGGTGTGGCGGGCCAGCACGTGCTGGGCCGGGCACGAGGCCGGCTGCGCGGGCAGACGCAGGGCTCCTGGGGCGGGGTCGCGCCCCACGCAATGCGCTGTTCCCGCGGGCGGCTCTGCTCGGCCCTGGCCTGAGGGGCGACGCGGGGCCGGGCCGGGGCGGCCGCGGGGCGCGGTGGGCGCTGAATGTTCCCGTGACCGCCATGGCCGCCGTTCTTTTCAAAGGGAGCGAAGCCAGGCTGCCCGCGGTCAAGATGGCCGCCCCTCCCCTCCCCTCCCCTAGTAAAGATGGCTGCCGCCGGCCACGGTCGGTTGACTGAAGCTGGGCCGCCCTCAAGGAAGATGGCGGCTGCCCCGAGGCGCGGACTAGGAAAGTCCGCCCCGCCCGCGGCTAGCCCAGACCTCCCCGGAGGGGGCGGGGAGCCCCTCGCGCCTCGCCCTCCCCTGCCATAGAGACGCACCGGCGGTAGATAGAACGTCCGCTCCCAGAGAGCGCGGCAGGGGGTCCCGCGCTCCCCGCCAAATCGGCCCGAGAAGTGCTTCCGGCTGCAGCCCTGGCCATAGAGGAGCCGCCGGCGGACAGAGCGTCTGCCTCCCCGCTCGGCCGTGGAGCGGGGCCCCGGGCCGGCTCGCCAAAGTCGCCGCCATCTTCGAGGAGGCGCGGCCAGGTGCCGGGGTGCGGCGGCGTGTGTAGGTGGGTGCGTGGGAACAGCCCCCGCTTGACCGCCCCGCCCCGTGCGGACAGGCGCGTTACTGCGGGGGGAGCTGCCCGCCCCGTGGTTGCCAGGCCTGGGGGGAGGCTGGCCCGGCCCGGCCCGGCCCGGCCCGGGGTAAAGCGCCCGCCGGGCAGACAAGCGGGGCTCTGCTCCGTGCTCTGCTCGGGGTGGGCGTGTGATCGGGTCCCCCGGCCGTCGCTCCGCGCCCCGCCCCGGCTGCCGTTCCTGCCTTGCGGGGGTGGCGTTCTTCATCGCCTCGACGCAGCTTGTACCGATGGGGAAACTGAGGCAGAGAGCAGGGACGTGACTTGCCCAAGGTGACCCGGCAGGCCTCTTGAATGATCGTGCTGCTCGCTTAGTGTGATGGGGCCTGAGGAGCGGGCAAACAACAGGACGTTCCAGCCACCCTGTCCGTGTGGAAGGGGGACAGGGGACGCTGCTCCTCTGCATGGGAAAAGGGCCAAGTGGGACCCGCCTATAGAGGGCAAAGGGGCAGGTGATGGGAGTCCCTGCCACTCTCTCTGTGTGCATGGGGCAGGGCAGTGCTGCAGCCACCTTCTGCCACTTTTGAGGGCTCAAACTGAGATACCTTGAGCCTGACTTCCAGAAGTGCTGCACTGCACAGCTGTCTCTAGGAGCTGCAGGTGCTCAGCATCTGAGAATCCAGCCATGTTTCAAATTAGGAACCCAAATTTAGGCCTGGTCTACACTTTAAAGTTTTGTTGGCATAGCTATGTCAGTCAGGGGTGTGGTGGGTTTGTTGTGTTTTGCTGGCATAGTCATGCTTCCAAAAGCCCTGGGGAGATGCAGTTCTAGTATGTTTTGTTTGAGGAACCTCTAGCTATAGTGGCAAAAGGATTCTTTTGCTAGGATAAGCTATTTACACTGCGAGCGTTTGCCAGTATAACTGTCCCTGCATAGTTATACCAGCAAACCTTTTCTACTGGAGACAAGGCCACAGTTGATAGGTCTGAAAACGTTGGCCTTAAGCTTTCTGAGTCATCTCTGTCTGGTAGTTGTGAAATCATGATAGTGAACTGTATATCCAAAAGAATAACTGGTGCGCTGTAAAAGAGAGATTAATCTATCTACTTCAGGGCACTGTTGTGAGATTTAAATAAATGATTTTTGTAAAGTGGTATGTAAGGGTAAAATAGTATTAGGACTAGTTGGGAAGAGATGGAAATAGAATTCAGGACATACTGTGAGCTCCTTAAGAGCTCTGCACAGGCTCTGCGTGAGCTTTATAATGTCTACTTCAGGGCTATGTGTGATTCCTAGATCCCTAAAATTGGTGTGTGTTCAGAACACCAAGAAATATCCTTACACTATAAATACCTGAAAATAGCACTCGAGAACTAAATGGCCATCACCAAAACAGGCTGGAGGCAGTTGTTTTTTATAAACTATTAATGGCAAAAGAGGGATGGACTGTTAGAACAAATGTGACTTTTCTAATCCGAACTGTTTTGGACGTCTGCTGAGTGAAAAAAAAAGTAAAATATTTCCATCTTGGATCTTATATCTCCTGAAAAATTCTCTCTTGCTATAAATTATTTCCTGTGAAATTTTCAATGGGATTAGATAGATTTGGCAAAATTAAAATAAAAATCTAATTTGGGGTGGAAGTCTTGCTTCAGTCATTCTGGAGAGACTAGAATTTCTCCATAAATTACAATTAATTGATTGGCTTTTGAGGTTTGTTCCCCCTTTTAAAAGCTTTGTAACACCCAGCTGAGTGAGAGTTAATGTCCAAACAGCATGCTGTTAGGGTGTTGGAACATGGCCAGTGCATGTTTCTGTGTACAATCTCTTATTACAGCTGCACGTCCCTGAATTGTCTTGACCTGTGTTTGACCACAGACCTTTGTCCTCTTGCTGCTGCTTGTTTATAGGTTATTGGTTGTTACCCCAAGTCATGTAAATGTGGTTGATCAACCATGTAAGTAACAAAATACATTTTTCCAGGACTGCGATTAAGCTAAGTCTCTCAAAGAGGAAACTAATAACAACCTCAGAGATGGTCTGTACTTTGTCACTTTCTATAACACTACATGGTAGGTTGGCTGTTTTCCTCACCAAAAAAAATAAAAAATCAAATCAAGATTTCTAAACAGTGAAGGGAAAATATGTTCTTAACTCTGTTCAAACTCCAGTGTCAATTTGTAACTTTGTCTTTTATGCAAAGCTGTCTCCAAAGAGTTCAGATTTTAAGTTTGTTGGAAAAGGCAATTGTTCACTACAGTAACACAAATAGTAATGTTCCTTGTTTGCTTTCCCCACGACTTGCTGTGCAGGTCTGTGATTCTCAGTATAGTAGAATTCAAGGCATGTGAATGGCACTGTAAAATTAAAACCAGGTCAAACAAAAAGTCTGTATTATTTGGCTGCTGGGAATCTGTGTGATGATTGTGGGAGAACGGAAGAGTCCTGTGTCACTTGCTGAGTCTGCTGTGTTCCTTACGAGATGTGTTCTCTTTTTGTTTTTGTTCTTGTTCATTGCTTGGAACAATATAGCCAGTCTTCCTACGTTATTTCTTCCAAGTAGGTGTGTCTCATTTGAATTGACTCATCTTAAAGAATAACAGAGCCAGTGTCCACCTGCAGAAGAGGTTGTTGCAGCCAGAATCAGGTTCCCCACTTCAACAAAGTACATCTAGGTGGTTGGCTAGAGATAGACTTGTAACCATTCAGTGCTTCAGCTACATTTATTGTAACCACAGCAAACCTAGCTTTTTGCTGTGGTTCAGCTCTGGTCCTGAAACTGGTGGTGGTGGTGTGACTGGAAAATGATGAGTAAATGCCCAAGCTGTAGCAGCCTCCATATCCTTTAATAGTACAGCTTCTCCCGGACGCCCAAGGTGTTAGTTCCAGTGTCCTGGCCAAATTCCAGCTTGGGTAATTCCATTCTGTCTCCTTACATTTTCCCTGTCATTTCAATTGTGTGAGGAAGAAAAATCCAGTGCCTAACAGTTTATAAAGAGAAGTGTTGCTGGGGGCTGTTAAAACAGCTGCCACCTTCACTCCATGGGTGGCTGTTTTCTTGCTGGGTGTAGGGTTTCTGTATGCAGTCTGCAAAGCCTTTTGGAAGCCTTCAGGGTGAAAGATGCTCTAAAAATACATCTCTGTTGGTTTTAGTACATAATTATTTTTAGTTAATGCAAAGCCATTTTAGCATGCTGGCTGGATAGCCCACTAACCAGCATTCAATTAATTCATTAAGTCAGAGGTGTCTTGTTGCTTGAAAAATGTAAATGTTTGATTTCAATCTATGCTGACATGGTGGGGTGGGGGGTTTGGACAATCGAGACCTTCTTCCTTCCCACCTATGGGTGTGAAATGGACAGTGGGGCATTGTTTTCTCCTCTTTCCTTCAGTCAGCTGCAGAGCTGTCATGGGAAACACCGCCAGCGATCGGTTGTCTGGGGAACGCCACGGCTCCAAATCTCACCGCTCCGATGGAGCCAGTAGCACCCATCCCACCAAGGAGCATCCCCACAAGATCATGGTGGGCAGCACTGATGACCCCAACGTTTTCAGCACCCTTGACTCCAAGGTATGGACTGGCCTCTCTGTCCCATTTTTCCATTCCTATGGGATCATAGTCAATGATTCAGGTCACCATATTGGCAGCTCTGCGGAGCTTGTTTTCTAGCAGACCTGAGTCAGTGACATTTGTATCTTTTATATTTTGATTGGTAAGTGCCTAGTTACACTGTGGTGTGTATAATACGCCTTACTACAGCAGTGCCCCTAATCAAAGCCTGTGTAGTGAAAGAGCCAGTCCCTAGGAGGTAGAAGAAGCTCATTTAGAAGAAGGCCCAGAGAATGGAGTGGGAGGGGACACAATGCAAAGGCTGTGTCATTTGGCCTGGACAGAGAACCAGGAAATGACTCTGGTACAGCCTCAGCTGGTGTCAATTGTCTTACTTCCATTGTCTGGAATGGAGCAATGACATCGTAATGCAGCTGCAATTCTGCATCTCAGACTCCAGAGCCTGGGGGGGAAGGGGTGATAGATCAAGGAAGGTGGGGATGGAGGCATTTGGATACTACAGCAAGGAGGGCTCTAGGTTAGGGATGTTAAATATCTTTTAACAAAACAACAGTTTAAAGGATTAAAATTATATCATTTAAACACTTAACCAAAAGGATATTTTACATCCCTAGGCATTTGGGGGGGGGGGGTGCCTGGGAGCTGGATGGGAGCAGTCTAATGCATCCCAGCCCCAACGTTGTGTGGGGTCCTGGCCCCTCTGATTGCCCCAGAGCAGGCCCTCCAGATCCAGGGTGCCGCTGCTGCCCCCGGGACCTGCCGATCACCCTGGAGCGGGCCCTTCAGACCCAGGGTGCCCCAAGCTGCAGGAGGGGGCAAAAGGCACCTCTGTGCTCTGCCCACCCCCTGAGCCCATCCTCCCCCTGCTGCGCTCCTGGCCCTGCCCCAGGACCATGGATACCCCCCAGACCCATCACTTGGGAGCACCTTAGCTGCTTTTGTCCTGCTCTCTGCTGATCAAGCTGGCGCTAATGCCGCCAGGGCTCTTTGCATTGCATATGCATGAGTGTGTGTCCCAGCCCACCCCCATCGTCCCTCCCTGCAACACCACGTCCCCACTCACACCCCAAGTGCAAAGCTGCCTCACCTCATGCAGTGAACAGTTAAACAGTTAACTCAGTTTGTCAACTGTGAGACTAATATTTTACATCCCTAGTGTAAGTGCCTAGCTCCATCAAGTGGCAAAGAGTCTTGTGACGTGGACACAGACCACAGTAGTTGGTGACTTTTGGTGAGGGCAGTGGAGAGAAGGGCGAAGCAGAGAGGAAGTCCAAGCACAGGAGTGGGTGCACAGGGGGTTGACTGATTGTCATCTGTGGTTCACTGTGGAATTGGAAAACCTGTGATGTTCCTGCTCTGAAGTGTGCTGAGGGGCTAGGGAGATGGAGGAAGAATGTGACTGGAGAGCTAGCCCTAGGCCCTGCAGTATCTGCACCGTGCCTAGGCTGGGGGATGGTTCTTGTTCCCTTCATGCAGCTTGCCGGGGAGAAGGAGTTTGTGTCGTGGCAGCATGATCTGGAGGAGTCAGGAAAGCCAGCCCAGCAGGCTCGTCCCACTGTCATCCGCTGGGCTGATGGCGGCAAGGAGGTCTTCATCTCCGGATCCTTCAACAGCTGGAGTGCCAAGATCCCACTCATCAAAAGGTATTTTCTCTCTGGGAACAATAACTTGAGGAAGATGGGTTATATAAAACACATTCAATAACTTATTTAACCAATCCAGTACCACTGCTAGATTCTCACTGTTCGTTGGGTCTGTGTTTCTTAGCTGAAGTATGGCCTGGTGAAGCAGTATTGTTTTATTAGCCAAAATAGCTTTGAAACCAACAAAATTACAGAAAGTGAAATAAAGATGGTTAACTGCAAGGGTCAAAACCTGAACTTGACTCGAGATGTTCAAGAAATAATAAATCGGTTCAGTTAATTCAAGATCTGAGCATGGTTTTGTTACCAAGGCTCACTTCCCTAGTTCTGTACTAGTCTGGGCAGGTGATTTGGATATCAGCATAGAACTACAGGCCCTTAAATATAGATCCTTCCAAGCATATCTGCCAGTGGAATTTGAGATTGCTGGTGCCAGTCCAACCAAACCAATTCTAAAGTAACATTTAGAAATTTTGGCACATTACTTAATTATCCAAGCTGTGCCCCACACTAGCCCTCACCCATGCATACATTTGTATGTGGGTGGTGGTGGTTCAGGCTGTGGGAATGTACAGGGATAGTGTGGGGTAGGCGTGGACGGGTATGTCAGAGTGTAATAGGGCTGGTCTGCGATGTGTTGAGGTGTGTCTCTTGATGCAGAGAGTCTCTCAGCACTGCAGGAATTCTGTCTGTGCTCTCCAAAGCAATACCAAGTGAGCTGAGCTCAGCACAGGGGGCCAGCACTATCTGGGATTGCTGCTGTATCCTGTGAGCCTCTGGAGAAGCAGCCTCTGGGCTGTTTCTGTAATCACACAGGGTCCTGTTCTTTCTCCTTTCAGCCACAATGACTTTGTCGCTATTCTGGACCTGCCTGAGGGCGAGCACCAGTACAAGTTTTTTGTGGATGGCCAGTGGGTTCATGACCCTTCAGAGGTAACTCTCAAAGCTGTTGTCTCCCCAGAGACTGAGTGCTCTTCTGAGCATCAGTACACTGCCTCAGCACTGCAGCAGTGCAGTGCTGTGCGCACTCCCTGTCCTAGACCAGTTCAGCCTCTCCTTCCTGCTTCCACGGTCACATTTCCTTCCCTGGGCTAGGATTGTACAGCACCAGTGACTCTCACTCTGCTTTTGCTGGTGCGGCACCAATTGCCCCTCTACATACCCTGATAACATGTTGAGGCTGTTTCACCCCTTCAGCGTTTCTGAGCATGGAGCTCATGGAATAGCTTTGTGAGCTTCTCTGCACCCATGGCTCGATTCCATGTCCCAGCCCCTTGCTTCCTGGGACTAACGTGACAGCATGTTCCTCACTGTGCCCTTGACTTCCTCATGCGGGGGTCTAGGGTTTGAAAGTAAACTTCAGGCACCTTCTTTAACATTGCCTGGGGAGAGGTGCAGAGAGCAGGAAGGGGTTTTGAGGGCACTGTGGGGTGAGGAAGGGTTGGAAATAAGATACCAGTTCCACCTGTTTACTCCTTCTGGGGCCTAACTCTATGCTCAGACAATGTAAGCCTCCCTAGAACTTCTGGGATCCTCAGCAGTGTTAAAAGGGGCAGCTGGGGGCCAGAATTCCTTTGAGCCAATTTCAGTATAATCAGCCAGACTAGGGTATCTGATTCCCTTCGTCTCCTTGCTCAGGGGTGCTGCCTGCCGCCGATAAAGGGGCGATGTGACAAGCCCAGCAATCTAGGTATCGCTGGTAGGAGGGTTATGAAAGCCGAGTGTGCAGGTAGGGTTGAATAGATTGCCCAAGACTGAGAGTAATGGGAAAGCCGAAGGGTGTGAACTACTTGGAAATGCTATTGAGACATGCCTGTTAACCCCCTATTTTCAGATAAGAGTTTGAACCTTCTGCATCCAGGAGTCTAATGGGGCATTCTTCAACAGGGTGTCTCTTGAGCCTTGGGCAGCTCTTGACTTATCTGCTCTACCCCTGCCACTTGGCTTGATACTCGGATGGATTCATTATGTGCTGCTGTAGCAGGGGATCGATAAATGGAGATGTGTGATTGGCTGTGCAGGTGGGGGAGAGAAGTGGGGCATGGGAGGGGGTTGGGAAAAGTGTGCGTGTTTGTGTCAGTGGATGTAGATAATTGTCGTCTTTTTATTTCAGCCTGTGGTCACCAGCCAAATGGGCACCATTAACAATCTGATTCACGTCAAGAAGTCTGACTTTGAGGTATTTGATGCTCTAAAGGTGGATTCTCTGGAGAGCTCGGAGACTTCATGTCGAGGTAAATTTCTCATGGCACTCAGTGCATGCTGACATTGACTGTGACACATGCGCCTTTCCTCCAAGACTTGCTCAAAGCTCCTATGACACTGGTTGCACTGAAGGGGAATGAGCCCCTTGAGTTGGAACTCCAGCTGATAGCTGGGTGCCTGACACACAGCTGCGAGGAGTGATGTTTGCTGGTGTACAGTAGCATTGCCAAGGATCCAGAGCAGGGTTTGAGGCTGTGTAATGCACACACCGATGTCCCCACTGTGAGGAGCGTGCAGTTGGAGTGTCTTCTCATGCATGCTCTAGTGGTGTGATCTGTGCTTTGTAAGTGGGACTGGGCTATCAGTTGTGTGATGGTGCTGGATGCCAGTTAGTTTTTATTTTTTTAAAGCTGAAATCTAATATACTAGATTTGCCCATGTAAGCGTTACAGCCAGTGTTGGAATGGAATTTAATTAGGGTAACCCTTTTCTATTGAGTTCAGGGAGCATTCGCTTACTAATTTTATCACTTGTTTACCTTGGACAGGGTTTCTCCAGTCAGGACATTTGGTGCTTTTAATGCTTTTAACCAATCAGCAGTTTATTAATTCACCCAGAACCACATAAATATACAGTTCATCATTGAAGTGTAGACACAAGCAATGTTTTAGGCATGTACTGAACACAAAATACGCATGCAGTCATGTAAGCAAGTAACACAGACCAGAGTGGGGCCCCCACAGCCATAGCAATGAACAACACAAATCACCAAGATTTCTTCTTAAATTCACTGGTATCAATTCTTTAGTTCATGTAGTTCGGAATCACACTTCTGGTACTTCTCCAAAGTCCTAGGGCACGCTGTGGTCTCTGCTATTGGAATTGTTTGGTACGAGGGGTACTAGTTTAAAATATCAGGAACAGTTGCTTAAAGTTGTTTTAAGTCTCTTAGGCCAGTTTGCTGGGGTTTTCAAAGAAGAATATACATCTAGCATTAGTTAGTTAAAAGCCAAAATATAGATACTTCGAGGTCTCTCTAAAAAGGTTGTGGACTCAACCCAGTAAGTCTTTTTAATGAACAGAAAGAAATACAATCCCTGAAATGCAATCTCACCACTCCTTAGTCCAGTAACCCTGGTTGATCATGGGGAGGGTCTTTTCCATGCCACTGATCCAAACGTCAGTAGCAGTTCTGGATTCTGCAGCTTCTTTGTGGATTTGGTCAAATGGTTTGTCCTGTAACCGAGGAGAGGGGGAAGCTTTCCATGAGGTACAGCTAGCTTTGGGGTTCTCACAGTGGCCTCAGGTTTATATGCCCTGTTTTGGGGTCCATTGCAGGAGGGCAGAACTCATTTCTTTTTGGACACTGGCTAGCCATGGTGCTCAGATTTCAGCTCTTGGTTTCTCTGCCTCTGTCGGTATCCAGTAGATAGTGTCAGTGCATAGCAAATACCTTAATCTTTTTTTTTTTTTTTTTTCCATTTCAGGTACTACATTTCTGTACTAATCCAGAGTATTAACTGAAATTTTCCCCTCTTTAAGCACCAAACATGTAAAGACACTATAATAGAGGTTCAATTTAAATGTATACACCAAATTAAAAAACATAGTAAGAGGACCAAAAAAGTGTCACTGTGGCTAAACAACAACATAAAAGAAGCAGTTGGAGGCAGAAAAGGATCTTGTAAAAAGTAGAAGTTAAATCCTATTGAGGAAAATAGAAAGGAGTGTAAACTTTGGCAAATGAAGTGTGAAAATATAATTAGGAAGGCCAAAAAAGACAGCTAGTCAAACTCAAAAAGTAAGAGCAAAAATTTTTTTGACTATATCAGAAGCAAGCAGCCAGTTAAACAATCAGTAGGGCCACTGGATGGTCGAGATACTAAAGAAGCACTCAAGGAAGATAAGGCCAGTGTGGAGAAACTAAATGAATTCTTTGCATCGGTCTTCATGGCTGAGAATATGAGGGAGATTCCCAAAGCTGAGCCATTCTTTTTAGGTGAGAGATCTGAGGAAATGTCCCAGATTGAGGTGATATTAGTGGAGGTTTGGTACAAACTGATAAATGAAACAGTACTAAGTCACCAGGAGCAGATGGGATCCACCCATGAGTTCTGAAGGAGCTCAAATGTGAAATTGCAGAACCATGAACTGTGGTATGTAACCTGTCGCTTAAATCAGCTCCTGTCCCATAAGACTGGAGGGTAGATAGTATGATGCCAATTTTTTTAAAAGGCTCCGGGGGAGATCCCAGGGTAGTTGCTATCAACTTTTTTGGTAACAAGCTATAGCTAGCTGATTTAAATTTGTGTTCTCCACTCATCTCTGATTCTTAATTTCCAGTGAGGTGAGAATTCTCTCCACATGCAAATCATGAGTGGTTACTGTCTAGGGGGTTCACAGTAGCTTGAAGACTTTAAGTATTGGGGCTCTCCTTTCCTGGGAATTGTGTGATTCAACTTTTAGCTTAATTGAAACTCCCTGACAAGATACTCCCCTGTGGCAATGTGCATATTGATTCCCAAAGTCTGTTGCTCCAAGAGGAAGCTACAGTTTGGAATGTGCATGGGGCTGATTGGTGGTAACCCTGTTTGCCCTAGAGAGGAAGGAGAATAGGGTGGTGATTGCTTCTTGGGTAGATAAGCAGAGAGAAGCCTGTAGTAATCTATTATCAATAGATATTCAAGGCATAATTGGCATCTATACATCTCACAGCCTGCTGGGAAGAGAGGCTTCCATTGCGCATCAGCTGCTGTCTGGATGAGCATCAGGGTTTATTTTCCTAATAATACTGGAAGCCTGTGTAGAAAACCTCCCACTTTTCTTCTGTTCACATTGCAGCCAAGATCACTAGGTTAACCTCTCCAGATGCTAACTGTGCTGGGTTGACCTGGAATTGCTGAGTGGGAGTTCAGTCATGCATCAGGGAGTCCTGCAGCAGCGAATCATGTAGGTCATTTGAGAAGACCACCTCCTGCTGCTGATACATCTTAACACACAGGCTTGTGCTGAGTGGGAAATAAGACCATGCAGAGTGACTCTCAGATAACCCCTTCAGTGGCAGGAAGTGCCAAGATGCATTCCCCTGGAATCTGCAGCTTGCAGAGGGTGTTGCCGAGGCCATGGAGCTGAACTGTTCTGGCGCACACATCTGCTCTCTTGGGCTTGCAGACCAGTGGCAATCCTGGGTTAATCAAAGAAGACAGTGCTAGAAGGACCCTGCTGGGTCCTCTAGTGCACCCTGGGATGTTCACTAGAGCTTTGTCCAAACTAACTGAAATTTGTCTCAAGGGATGAAGCTCCTGACACTTTGCATCTCGTTGGTTTCTTGTAGACCTGTCTAGCTCCCCCCCAGGAGTCTATGGCCAGGAAATGTACGTGTATCGACCAGAGGAGCGCTTCAAATCCCCACCCATCCTCCCTCCCCATCTCCTCCAAGTCATTCTCAACAAGGACACCAATATCTCTGTGAGTAGCAGCCTCTCTCTGTGGGCACGTGGCTGGATGTGAGCCAAGCAGGGGAGTTTGGGCTGAGCTCTTAGAGGCTCTGCAGTCGGAGCGAAGGTGGCCAGGGGGTGGCCCCCAGAGTTCAACATGTCCCACTGTAGTCCTCCAATCCATACAGCCCCGGGGCTGATCTCCTCATGCATCGCTCCATCTCCATCCAGGTAGGCAGCCCTCACTGCTGGCTGGCTGAGGCAAGCTGTACCTCTGGATAATCTGCTCCATGTTGGCTCCTTGCTCTCTGGTGCCAAGCCTGGGCCACATACTTGCTCTAGAGAGTCAGTGGAACATTGCTGTAATGTCCACTCAAATGACTGATCCCTGTTCGCCCTAAAATGTCCTGGGTGGGGGAGGGGTTTGAGTTGTTCCCACATGCTGAGCCTGTCTGACTGCTGCTCCTAGTCTCCATTCGCCTCTATACACTGACCCTTCTTGTTCCAGTGTGACCCTGCTCTTCTACCTGAACCCAACCACGTCATGCTCAACCACCTCTATGCTCTCTCCATTAAGGTAAGTGATGGTCTCACCGCTGGCCACGTGCTTCACCAGTCAGGGCCTAGGAGAGGCTGCTGTATTCATGATGTGCTGCAGGATGTTCTGCTGCCCTGGAAGGCCCTGTTTACTCCCAGCTCACCTTGTGGAATGTTTTCAGCTAATGTCTCTGGGGTGAGAACAGCAGCTTCAAACCCTGCTGTCTCCCTGCCCAGCTCGGTCTCCTCAGGGCTCCGCTGTCTCCTGAACTCCCCAGCCCCTGCCACTTTTCTGGGGCTGCCCAGTTGCCTGGTGCTTCCTGCTCAATACAGCCTGCAGGTGCCCTACTTTTCTGTCACTTCCATTTATATCCTGTATCCTCCTCCCTGAGTGCAGGAGAGCTGGTCAGGAAAAGGGGGAAGCCCTTTTTGGGAAAGGAATTTCAATAAACTCCATTGGGGAGAAGTGACACAGAATTTTTGGGCAGGTTCTCATCAGTCCCATCCTCACCGGAGCTTGTGGGAAGGCAGAACAACCTTGCGCTCTGCCTTTGCATCCCCTGGGTGACAGGAGAGGGACCCACCTGTGTTTCGACAAGTTTAGTTAAATCTGTGATGGATTCAGCTACCCTTGCTGTGCTGAATCACCATCGTTTTTGTTGGAAAATTTCCAACCAGCTCTAGTGCCAGGTGCTGCCGCCTTCCATCTCACCCAGCGCGCTGTTACCAGATCCTTCTGTCATCTACAGCCTCATTGCATGGCTTTAGCTTGGAATTTATTTACAGGGACTTGTCTGCTTGTCTTTCTGTGCCGCTCCCTGATTCCTCTGCTCCTCTAGCAGTGACCTTTCTCTGCCTTCCTGCAGTCTAGCCAGCACAAGGGCAGTCCTCAACTGCTGGCGCTAGGAACAGCTCCGTGGGACTGTCCTCATCTCAGATCTTGGCTGGGAGCTGTCTCCCCCTCTCTTCCCTTTACTCATCCATGGAAGTGTCACAGCACTGTGATGTATCCTGGGGCTGGGGTATGTCTGCATTCTCCCGTACAAGCTAGCGTGTGGTTGTGCTCTCTTGCAGGACGGCGTGATGGTGCTGAGTGCCACTCACCGCTACAAAAAGAAGTATGTCACCACTCTCCTGTACAAGCCCATCTGATCGGGGGGCCTCGTCCCTCGCCACATAGGACATGAGGAATGCCATGCTGTCTGCACACACTGGCCACAGGCGTATGGAGAACTGGCACTTGACTCGAGCCTTGAACCTGGCAGGGGTAGAAGGGGACGAGCTGGCACTGCTGGGTGTCTGAGCTATTCCCTTTGTGTTCTGTTGGTGGGTTTGATTGGACCCTTTCGTAGCCTCTGCCGTGGGGTCCTCTGGCTTCGCTGCATTCCCGGGCATGGCTCTGTGCTGGGGAGTCACAGCAAAGGAGGAGCTGCTGGAAGCTCTTCCCCAGCCCCTCTGACCGGAAGGGCTTTGGCCAGTTCCTCTGATTGTTGCTCCAGGTTGCGGTGGGGCAGAGCCACATGGCTTTCCCTTCTTGTCCTGTGCCAAGGCCCTCTAGTTAAATGGCCTCCCTCTCGGCAGTGTGCAGGGGCGTCTCTGCACCTGAGCTCTGCAGGCCTCATGAGGGCTCAGATAGCTTCCTCCACCCCTCAACTCAGCTGACTACAGCTGAAGGTGGATGTGGCTCCCCACAGCAGAGGCCAGGTTAGTCCCAAACTCCTCCTCCTCCTCCCCCCCCCGCCCTAGTGCTCTGCAGGGCCTAGCTGTGGGCACCCAGACATGGCCACCCCAGGAGCCAGCTCCCAGCTGTGGGCCCAGGCCTCTGACTGCTGAGTCTTGACATCTGTGAGGCCAGCAAGTGAGGATTTCCAAGGCTCAGGCCAGAGCAGAATGGCTCAGTGCTGCTGTCCCTGGCCAGTGCAGGGCCCTGCAGAATAGGAATTGTTGGTGTGATCAAAAGCCCTAGAACTAGCTCCCACACCCTACCAGGATGGCAGTGCCACATGGAGCCGGGTGCCGTTTCTCCTGCTGCAGGCCTGCTCCATCGCCTGTGCAAGGCAAGAGAGGCTCCTGCTGCATCAGGCCTTTAGACCAGCTGTCATGTGTGTTCCGAGTTCCAGGTGGTGGTTTTCTGGGGGGAGCTGCTGTGCTAGGGTCTGGTCCTCCTGGATGCCCCCAGGGCTCTCAGAGGTTCTTGGCCTGAGAGCTGATCTCACTGTTGTTGGGATGGAGGCATCTCCTGCCCCATTGCACGGTAGTGGCTAGGTCCACCCTAGGACAGCCTGACCCCGCTGGGTCCCTTCTCTCACTCCTGTGTTCATGGCTGTCCGTGCAAGGTGCTGCCCTCGCCTCAGGCTGGTTGCAGCAGAGGGGGGGTGAGGAGGTCTGGCTTTGCTGCCCTCCGTTCTGCAGGGGTTTAGCAGTGATGCCTGATCTCCGTCTCCCCGCTTCACGTGGCCCGGGGCAGTGAGCGAGTGGCACTGTCAGCCCTTTGGGCTAAGCTCTGCTGGGGTCGGATGGGAGCTCCTTGGGGGAGGGGTGTTGCACTTTACTGTGCGGAGGAGCGCGCTGGCTCCTGTCCTGCTGGAGTGCCTGGGGGCGGGCTGCTTTGTGTGATGGGGAGATCAACACGCCGGGCATGGACCCTGGAGCTGAGCAGCTGGCTGCCGCGTGGGAGGCGACACTAGCCCAGTAGCTTGCTGCCAGGGGCTCACTGACCAGAGAGGGCAATGCTTGTTTGTAGGTAGCAAGGAGACAGGGCCGGTGCCTGCCTCTCCCGTCGTCTCCCCCTTTCGAGCCCAAACCCAGAGCCAGGGGGCAGTTTGCTCCCTGGTGTAACCCCTGCAAGTGCCTGTCAACAGGAGGGGGCTGTGGAGGTGTGTTGCTGAGCGGTTCAGCGATGCCGCGTTCACAGTGGAAAGCTCAGGGCCTGGGCCCTGTCTCCCCCGCCCCGCTTTGCTGCCCACCCTGGGTGCATGGCTGTGGGGCTCAGCTAAAGGAAATGGTGTGGACCAGGACATGCTGGCCTCAGGCTCAAGTTTCCAGCCCCCCCGGGCTGGCCAGTGGGTCCCCATTCCTGCTGGCGGTGGTGGGGGGAGGGCCAGCTCTCCTGGTGCTGCACGGCGCTTGGGGCACTCACCAAGCCAATGTCTGGCTTGGGAAAGGAGAGCTCAGCCTCCCAGCAGGGGCAGCAACTGGCCCCTTTTCCTTGCCCGGGGCAGCCAGGGTGGAGCGCAGCCAAGGCGTGCAGTGAGTGGATCACACTGTGCTGCATGGCCAGGGGTGCACTTGTCCCTTGAATGCTGCTGGGGGATGGTGGGCCCTGCCCTGAAGCCCTAGTTGGGCTGAGAGCACCTGCAAGTGTCCCTGCCCTATGGGCGTGGAAGCAGCAGTTTCTGAGGCCCCAGGAGGCCCTGCTGGGTCTCCTGTCTGTGCTGCAGCTCGGCTCTGCTCTCGCCTGGCTATCACGCTTCACTGGGGCCACTCACTACAGTACTGGGGTTAGTCCACCTGCCTGATAGGTGCTGTCTACATGGGGGCTTGTGTCAGCATGGTTATTTTGCTCAGGGGTGTGGCTTTGTAAGCATTTTACTGTAAACATGGCCTAAGACCCTACCTAGCAGTATCTTTTCCCCTGGGGTCCCTAATATGGAGGGCGCTGCTCCCTTGGAGCCTGGAATAGCATCTCATGCTGGGTTTACAGGAGATGATATGCCTCAGCTGTTACGCAGTCTCTCTGGGAGTAGCCCTGTTATGCACTAGGCCTTAAGAGTTTTTACAAGGATGAGCACCCCTGATTACCCTGAGACTTGAGGCTCATTGGTGAAGCCCAATGAGTGCAGACTCCTGTTAGAGATTTTACCTCTTCAGGCAGCAATGTACTGTGTCAGTATTGGCTGGGCAGCCTTTTACCAAAACAAGCAAGTTAGTCAACTGCAGAGCAGCATTTAAGAGTCCAGGGTGGCATGCTAAAGCAAAGTTTAAATCAATATCTAGCATGGACAAAGCAATTGCCCTACTGGAGTCTGTCTCACCCATGTTCTGTTGTGTCCCCGTTCCAGGCAGCAGCAAAGGTCAGACGCAGGCTGTAACAATTGGCCCCTATGGTCCTGGCTTCAGACATGCTGTGCTCAGATGTGCAGCTTGCTTGACTGCCAGTCATTAAACATTAATGTTCTGTTGGGGCAACCATGGACTCTCCAGGGCCTGCCATTTACCTATAT
Organism: Mesoclemmys tuberculata; assembly: GCA_007922155.1. Taxonomy (NCBI): domain Eukaryota; kingdom Metazoa; phylum Chordata; order Testudines; family Chelidae; genus Mesoclemmys; species Mesoclemmys tuberculata. Next base: position 2,340 of record ML675646.1, on the reverse strand, counting down.
TGATTCCAATCAGTTCTAGGCAGGCTTATGTGATCTACAGCCATGCATCACCCCTGTCATTAGGGAGAAATTAACCCTCACATACTCAGTGGATAGCAATGCAAAGCGAGCGGGTAAATTGTGTCAAACCTCGTGTTCATAAGAATAGTACAAAGTACAAGTGTGGGACTGATGGTGAGCATAAAGTGGTTTGACTTTTGGTGAAATCTGGCTTGTCTTTAGTTACCCATTATATTAAAAAGCAGCATTGCGTGTTCAACCAAACCATATTACCAGGATGGACAGAGACATCCTTTGCTCTCCAACGTGCAATAAATGTGCAAAGGGTTGCATGCCCTGCCCCACCTGGTGCCGCCCATGTGGTAGCCACAAAGCCTTGTGGATTGGCAGGACTAAGCTGGAGCTGGAAACTGCACTGCACAACATCTGGTGTGATACCATCAACTGAGATCACTCTGGCTGGTGCAATAGTTCTTAGTAGCCCATGCATGTTTGATGATGGTGATGAGCCACTTGGTTTGCTCAAAAAACTCTCACTAGCCCTCCATTGTCCCAGCTAGCCATGAACCAGGGCTTGCATGAGCCATTGCACACAAAGGCTAGGGCTGGTAGCCGTGACCATTATGACACACATTGTAGGTATGCCAACTAGTAGCGGCATGTGGCGAGCAGTCGTGATACACGTCCCTGGGAAGGACACTCACATGCAAGGATCACAAGGAAATAGCGGTTTACGTGTTCAGTCTGGAATAATGGGTGTGAACTCAGAAAAGCAACCAGCCCCCATTAAATAAAGCTGACAACCATGAATTAACAGAGCCAGCTATCAATTCATAGCAGTGAGATGTTTGCTTTAGCTTGCCTCGAATTGCTATGTGCTACTGGGACGAACACCTGGTGCCAAAGTCCTTCCTAATCACAGATTCTTCAATCTGTAGCACTCAGACCCTTTCCCCCGTCTTTTGCTTCAACTCTTCCATATGAGAGGCTCTGAGTCCTTACCTAGCACTAACTCAGGCCAGAGTGCAAGAGCGTCCCCTGCTCCTTCAGGGCTATGCCTTCCAGGACACCCACAGCACTAGTTCCACCCCAAAGTGATGTGCAACCCTGCCAGCTTGGCACTTTAGCTGCAGTTCCCACCAGGCAAAGCACAGCACAGAGACTGAGCCTGCCTGGCTGCTGAAGCCTGCACACACTTAAACAGGAGATAGCCAGCCCTTGGGGGGGGTGGCTCAGAAGAGGGACCATAGGCCCCATAAAGAGCAGCTGTGGAGGGGAGGGGGGTTCTCAGCTACATGGAGAGGCAACCATTTTCTGACTCTCCCCGGCAGAGGCCTGAAGCTGACTCAGAGCCCCCTCTCTGTTACAGGAAGCCACATCACCCAGCAGCTGTGGTTACCCTACAACTGACAGGCCCCTCCTGCAGTAGAGGATGGGACTCAGCAGTTGATTGATTTGCTTGGGACACCAACCAGCCAACTGTGAAGCTGCCTAGAGTGACAACTTGGCTCTTGATCTCTGGTCACACTGCATGAACCAGGCCTGTGCACACTGGGAATGGTTGGGGAGAACCCTTCTTATATCCCTTGTTGTGGGGTTCCAAAGCAGGGTCTGAAATGCACTCACCAGGCCTTGTGCTCCCTTAGTGCAGCTGTTGCATCCGCTTTAGAGCAAGTCACCCTACACAGAGCACAGCTTGCCTCACTGAGATATCTGATAGCAGAGGTGCTCCACTTAGTTCAGTGTGATCATATGAATGTAAAGGAAAGAAGGGAAACCATTAATTGGAGCCACAGACTGAAAATGACACTTGTCAGAAGGGGAAAAAGGACCAAGGAAAATAAGCAAAAGTTACAGCAACTAAAGCAACAATGAGAAAAATCTTAACGTAGTAAGGCATCAAAGTGGGCTTTGTATAGGACATAGGACTCTAGTTTTCAAAGGCTTGATAATTCGCTCTCTCTGGGTCAGGATGGCTTTCCTGGCTCTGTCCTGCTTCCCTGGCCCTTGCAGGCGGAACTGGTACGGCGTGCAGGGGCCAAAGAAAACCTCCATGGAGAGCTTTGGCTCCATGAAGAAGAGAGACAGCAGGCTGGGCTTGACCCCTACCAAGCAGGCCACGTCATCCATGTATGAGATGTAATCTGCCTGGAGGGTGTAGCGCTGGCTTGCCACGTACCTGAAATAAGAAAAGTCTTTAGTAGTCTACCATGCTTGATGACGGTGATGAGCCATTTGGTTTGCTCACAAAAATCTCACCATCTCTCCATTGTTCCAGCTAGCTCTGGTATCAGCTCAGCACCTTGGTCCCGACCCAGAGCTTCTTGGCCTATCTTCAGA
>ML675645.1:465694-486280 GCA_007922155.1 Mesoclemmys tuberculata | reverse complement strand
CTTATCTGCCGATAATCCAAAATCAATTGCTCAAATTAAACTATCCAATTTTGTTTTGTACAATTAACCATTCGGGCACATGAAGCATTGAAACTGGCAACATATGGAGTATCAAGCATAATAGCATGAAGCGGGGGGCATTTGGACTGGGTGCCCCAATTATGATAGGCGGTGTAGCCAAGGTTTTTTATAGTGGTATCTTGTCCCAAGCTGCCATAAAACCAGGTGGAGTTTTCCACCTCGGAGGCATCGTGGCAGACCGGGACCAGACAGGTACTTAACACTTGTCCCACTGCTACCTGCCGGGAGAGGCAGAAATCGGTCCGATTAAGCATAATCGCAAATTGCTCCCAGACATTCATTGCAAGGGGGGGTGCAGACAAGGGGGCAGTGTAACAAATGGGACACATACTTATTACAATAATACATAACAAAAGACAGGAATTGGCATTAAGACAGGCAATAAGAGCAACAACAAAATTTTCTGGTGTTTTATCGAGGTAGCGGTCATCAAGGGTCTTTTCTGCCTGTCTGGCCAGGATCTTGACCTGACCCCATGTCACGGGAGGGTTCGGGCTTCCGCGACGTCTCTGTGTGGTCACCGGCGTGGTGGGGTCCTGGGTCAGGCGCAGGTTGAAGTCGGGAATCGGGTTCTGCAGGCCCTGGTGCCACGCCATCTCCCAACCAGGGCTTCACGTACCGCGCAGGGACCCACACCGGTCCGGCCTCTGTGGAAACAGCAGCATACCCATGCCCCCAGGTGATAAGGGGGACCGGCTTACTCCAGCTGTCCCCGGGCAGGAGGCGGTAAGTGACCTTGGGGGCTGGTAAAACTTCATGAGAACGGAAATGCTTTTGGGTGCGGGATACAAAGCGGGGGCCATCAGAAATAAGGTTAAGGTGATTTAATGTAAAAAGAACGGTAGCAAGCCATTCTTCTTTGTCAGGGAGTGAGAGGGGAAGTCCCCCTTTCTGTTTTTGTGTGAGTAAAGCCTGTTTGAGTGTGCGATTAGCGCGCTCCACAATGGCCTGGCCGCGGGAATTGTAGGGAATACCGAAGGTGTGGGTAATGTTCCAGCGGGAACAAAATGCAGCAACGGCTTCGGAGCAGTATGCCGGGCCGTTGTCAGTTTTAAGACGAGCAGGCGCACCCATAACGGCAATAGAACGGACAAGGTGATTTAAAACATGACGGGCCTTTTCACCCTTTTGGGGGGTGACCCAGAGGAAACCAGAATAAGTATCAATAGAGACGTGAAGATAACGCCAAGGTGCAAAAGGGGGAAAATGGGTAACATCCATTTGCCAGAGATCATTAGAGGAGAGGCCCCGGGGATTCACCCCGGTGGGGGGGTAGGAAGCGTGGGATGAACACTGGGGACACTGCTGGATGATGGCACGAGCTTCTGCGAGGGGGAGGGAAAACATACGGGCAAGGGCTTTAGCATTTTGGTGATGGAGATCATGGCTAATAATGGCAGAGCACGGGAGGAGGGTACGGAGTTGGGAATCAGCATGGGCATTACCTTCAGATAAAAATCCAGGGAAGGGTTGATGACTACGGATATGGGCAATAAAGAAAGGGTGAGAACGCATCTGGAGCGAATGCTGAAGGGCAAGAAACAGACGGAGAAGGGGTACATCCATATTAGGGGAAATATAGCTGCCAGAAATCTGGGAGGTAACATTGGCAACATACAGGCTATCGGTGATAATATTGATGGGCTGATCTGAAAAGCAGGAAAAGGCGAGGCAAACCGCTGCCAGCTCCGATTGTTGGGGAGAGGCCTGGGGGGGGTAAATCGGGATTGCCACCGACCGAGGGAACGCCAGGAGACGACCCCGCGGGTTGGGCTGCCATCAGTGAAAACCGTGAGCGCAGAAGGGATAGGTGTTGGAGCAAGCAAAGAAATTAACTGCACAGGAAGGTGTTGAACAAGGTGGAGCCGGGGGTCTTTCATGGCGTGATATGAGAGCCAGCCGACAAAGCCGGCCAGGGCTAGCTGAAGGTCATCTGAAAGGGCCAGCATGGTGGCACTGTGTTTGAGAGGGAGGGGGAGAATGATTTCCACGAGATCGACCCCCAGAAGAGCAAGAGCACGCAGACGACCCTTAGTGATTAATTGTGCAAGCATAGAGGCTAAGGGGGATAGGGTTTTAGGGGGGGCGTGTGGCAAATAGAGCCACTCCAGAATATAAAGAGCGGGGGAAAGATCCTGAGCAATGACAGCACAGGGCTGTGAAACATCAAGGAGACAAATGAGCTTGGGCGGGACATTATCGACTGCCCGATCCACCCAGCGACAGGCAAGCGCAGAATTGACTTGGGAAATTACCTCAAGCTGGGAGGCGGAAAGGGTAATGAGATCGGCTGGGTGTTTACCCTGCTTTAAAGCAGAGAAAAGTGGGTGCAAGGTAGCCGTAGTAAGGCAATAATAGGGACGGAGCCAATTTATCGCTCCAAGAATTTGTTGTAAAGTAACATAGGTGACTGGGGAACTAACCTTCAGGGTTGGAAGGACGGGGGCAGAATAGGTGGCATGAAGCTTATGTCCCAAATAGAGAAACGGATGCTGGGTTTGAATTTTTTCGGGGGCAATACAAAGGCCATAGGGCGACAAGGCAGAAACAAGATCAGCTTGCCAAGTTGCGGGGAGAACAGGGCCAGCAATGAGGATATCATCCATATAGTGATAGACCAGCAGGGACGGGAATTGCCTGCGGAAGGACGAAAGCGCCTGTGCAACGAAATGTTGGCACAGGGTGGGGCTATTAAGCATCCCTTGTGGAAGAACTGTCCACTGGAAACGTTTGGTGGGTTGAGAATTATTTAAAACGGGAACAGTGAAGGCAAAATACTGAGTGTCTTGAGGGTCAAGAGGGATAGAAAAAAAGCAGTCCTTTAAATCAATAACAGCCAATTGGTAATCGTGGGGAATAAGGTTGGGGTTTGGTGTACCACATTGCAAGGGGCCCATGGGTTCAATTAACTTATTAATTTCTCGCAGGTCATGGAGAAGTCGCCACTTGCCAGATTTTTTACAGATTACAAATACGGGAGTATTGTAGGGGCTAGTGGAGGGTTCGAGGTGGCCAGCAGAAAGCTGGTCCTGTACCAAATTTTCCAAAGCGGCGAGTTTTTCGCGGGGAAGGGGCCACTGGTCGACCCAGACAGGGTCGTGGGGTTTCCACCTGAGCACTAGGGCGGTAGGGCGCGTCATGGTGCTGTGAGAGAGGCACCTATTTGGGAGAGAAGGTCACGGCCCCAAAGATTGAGAGCGATTGGGAAGACACAGGGGCGAATATGAGCGACTTGCGCGTGGGTTTCGGGATCAATCACAGGGAGCCAGTGGGCGCTGCGTTGGGATGACTGCATACCCCCCACACCCCAAACCGAAGGAGCGGGCTCAGAGGGCCACGCAGGATCCCAGTGCCGTTGGGCTATGACCGAGACGTCCGCCCCAGTATCTAACAACCCATCCAATTTTTTTCCGTTGATGATGTACTCACGTGTCGGCTTGGCGGTCTGTATCTGCTGGATTAGGGCGGCAACCTGCGGATGGAAGAGGGGGGCTCGATCATGAGAGGGGTGAGTGGGACTTTGATTGTTACGGCACTGCGCCGCACTTGACCCATCAGAAGATAAACAAGGGACGATGACGAGTTGAGCCCATGATTCGCCCTTTTTAAGTGATAAGGGAAAATTACTCCAGAATTGGGCAAAGATGGTTCCCGAGTAATCGGAGTCGATAACCCCGGGAACCACCATAACAGATTGTGCACCTGTAGAGGAGCGGGGGAGAATAAGCCCAATAGAGCCGTCGGGGAGAGGGCCCTGCAACTGAGTGGGCATAAGCAGGACCTCTCCCGGGAGTGCGGAGGACAAGTCCTGCGCATTTATCAAATTAATCCCAGCCTCCCCGTGAAGCGCGGGAGAGGGGGAGTGGGGCGAGGATGACTTAGCAACCCCCATGTTTAGACCTGGGCCTGAGGGGGGCCCGGTCGGGAGTTTCCTGGAGGATTGGAGCGACATTGGGCGGCCCAGTGGAACCCTTTATTACAACGGGGGCATTTTTTCGAAGGGCGGCCAGCAGCGCCACCGCCGGGTGTGCGGCCTCCCTTAGAGGCGCCCCCCCTCCGGGGCTCGACACTCTCAACGAAAGTGACCAGGCTTGTTACAGTTAAAACAATTACCAGTGGGCTTGTTTCCAGCACGGAGGGCCCCCGCAAGGAGGGCCATAGCATGCGTCTGGGTGCCAACCTCCGCACAAGCCTTGACCATGTCAGCTAGCCCATACCCCGGACGGTGCACTACCTGCTGAAGAATTTTTTTACAATCTGCATTGGCCTGTTCAAATGCCAAGCGTAGAAGCAGTTCCGCCTGTGCCTCACCATTATCAATTTGGCGGTGAATGGCTTCCTTGAGCCGATCCACAAACTGGTGGAAAGGCTCAGAGGCCATCTGCCGAACATTGGTAAAGGAAAGAAGGGGCTTGTTAGTAATGGGAACGCGACGTAAAGCACGCTGTACACAAAGATTAGTGATTTTAAACATTTCCTGGGGCAGCTGCATCTGCGCTTCGACCGTGGCGAAATTGCCAGCCCCATAAAGTTGGTCGGGAACAGCCTGGGCGGACTGAGCCGCAATAGCGGCCTGCCTGAACTCGCTGTCCCAGACTAGATACTGAGTTGGGGAAAGAATCATTCGGAAAAGATCCTTCCAATCTTGGGGAATCATGTGGTGTCCATTAGCTATGCCTTCAACTAGCCCCCACACATACGAGGAGTGCAAGCCCGACTCACGAACTCCCTTATTTAACTCCCGCAGAGTAGAATAGCTGAGCTGGCCCCAGGTTACGACTGGTTCCCCAGCTGCATTTGTTGCATACTGAACGGGGAACAGCTCGGGGAGTTCCCCTTCCCATTCCTCTGTGAGGGGATCCTGGCCCTGCGCTTGAGCTCGATGCAGAGCAGCGCGTACGCCCCCCGCCTTTGCAGGTTGGGGGGCGTCTGAATGCTCAAGGGGGGCCGTAGGGTCAGCAGTGGCATAGGCTGGAGGAGTGGGGGTAGGTGGCAGGGATTTTGTGGGTTGGGGCGCGACAGGGGACGCTTCCGCCCGCAACTGCCCTATCGCGCTTGCACAGTGCTGCCAAAGAAGAATATGCCGAATATCAGAGCGGGGCTCTTGTAATAGCCGCGCACCTATTTTTTGCCAATCATCAGAACACAGGGAGCCCCTGTCGGGGTACCAGGGGCATTTGTATTCTATAACGCGCACAAGGTCTTCAATTTGTTTGAGGGAGGCAGCTGCACACCCGGTCTGTTGGAGGAGTTTAGAAAGCTCTTTCGCGTGAGCCTTCTGAGGCACGGACAAGTCCCCCCCCATACTCACGAGGGAGCGTTCCCGCTGTGGTGCACCTAGGCTTTGCCAGCCGATGAGGCGGGGGGCTGGATCGCACCGCCGGATCACAATCACGTCGGGGTCACCAGATGCGACGACAAACCAGGCGAAGACAGGGAGTGCGGCAAAGAAGCGTCCCGAGGCCTCTCGGGGTCCTTTATTATATAGTATACACACAATATGGTTCCGTGATTTACGAGCCTGTTTACATGCTTGAGAGGGTCCTGTGGGCCCTGTACTTCCTCAGAGAAGGCCAGAGCACTGATAAGGCGGGCTGGGAAATGTGCTGTTAATACATAAACATGGCGAGTGCAGCCAAGGGACAGAAATGCAAGGACAGGGTAACGGGGCTTGCCAGCGTTTATTCCCAACATTGTGTCACATAAATTTCGTGGGTCTCAGATTCAGCTCCATGACATGAGCTTACGAGGCCTGTTCAAAAAAGAGCGAGATAAGTTCATGGAGGAAGGTCCATCAATGGCTACTAGCCAGGATGGGCTGGGATGCAACACAATGCTCTGAGTGTCCCTAGCCTCTGTTTGCAGAAGCTGGGACTGGATCACTTGATTGATTGTCTGTTCATTCCCTCAGAAGCACCTGGCATTGTCTACTGTTGGGAGACAGGACACTGGGCTAGATGGACCATTTGTCTGACCCAGTATGGCCATTCTTATGTAAAAATTAGTTATAATATAATAATAATGCTTAGTTCAGGAACTGTCCAAGATAATGACCTCTTGAGACAGCGACGATGTGAGATAACGACCTTGGCAAATAAAGCATTTTAAGAACCTTGGCCTCCTCAGAAAACTATATTTATATAAATTTCCCAGTCACAAATCTAGCATTCTGGAGCAATGTCACTAAAATAAACTCCAACAAACAAATGTTCCTTTAATGTGCCGCTCCCTTCTCCTTCCACCACACCCGACTCTCCGCTGTTGTCCTTGGTCAGTGGAGAGCCAGAGTTCAGAGGTGCTGTCTCGTGAGTTCACCTCTCATGGTGGAAGGAGAAGGAAAAGGCACTTTGCTCGTTCACTCAAGTTGCTGCCTGCTCACTCTGGTCACTGTTCATTCGTTGTCACGGTTCATTAGTTGTGCCATTCTTCCCTCCACCGCGCCGTCAATGATGGCCCAGCACTGTCACCTTCTGCTGCCACCTGCCACTGTGACGTCTCTTGTGTCAGTCACTTGAGGCTGCTCACAGCTCTCGGTGATTTCAGCCCTCGGGGGGAACCTCACCACTCGTGCAGGCTGGGCGGTCTCTGCCGCAGAAACACTGTCCCATGGCAGGTCTAAGCACTTACACCCGGTTATCGGTGGTTTCAGCTCTAGTGGTCACTTAGCAACACAAAACACTCTCTATGGAGCCTTATGCAGTGGGCTACTGAGGGGAACGGAGGGGGGGGCCTGGCCCTCGGCACTAGCCTGTGGCGGAGGGCGGCTGGACTGGCCGTTCATGATGCACAGGGAATGGGAGGCACCAGCCCTTCCAGTGCCCCCTGTGCATGATGAAGGGCCGGCCCAGTGACCCCCCATGCTGGGGAGTGAGGCTTCGCCCATCACAGCTGGCACTGGGCTGCGGGGCTGGAGCAGGAGAGGCAGATACCATGAGGTGGGTAAGTGCAGGGGGGCGTGGTGGAGCCAAGTCTGTATTTGTGGCCCTCCCAAGTCTCACCTCCCCACAGGTACAGACCTCTCCTCCTCCCAGGGCATCTGGGGGTGGCGCGGGGATCCCTTCTGCCCTGCAGGGGGGGCTTGAAGAGGGGGTGCCAATGCAGGTATGGGCACCGGAGAGCCATGGTGCACCACCAGTCTATGAGGACGGGTCAAATAGTTCTTTTCACTGTTAGGCAGAGCCACACTACCAAGAAAAACACCTGTCACCGAAGCCTTTCCCTCTCACCAACCGTCAGGGGAGAGCTCATTCCGCCCTTGCTTACAAATCATAACGTAAATCATTAGGTCAGCCCACACCACTGAAACGAATGTGCCGACACTATCATAAAAGGAAGCACTGCGGTGTGAGGAGGCTAGTTTTTGTTCATACTTATCATAGAAGATTAGAGTTGGAAGGGACCTCAGGAGGTGTCTAGTCCAACCCCCTGGTCAAAGCAGGACTAACCTCAGCTAAATCATCCCAGCCAGGGTTTTGTCAAGCTGCAGCTTAAAAACCTCTAAAGATGGATATTCCTCCACCTCCCTAGGTAACCCATTCCAATGCTTCACCACCCTCCTAATGAAAACCTTTTTCCTCATATCCAACCTAGACCTCCCCCACTGCAACTTGAGATGATTACTTCTAGTTCTGTCATCTATTACCACTGAGAACAGCCTAGCTCCATCCTCTCTGGAACCCCCTTTCAGGTAGTTAAAGGCTGCTATCAAATCCCCCCTCATTCTTCTCCTCTGCAGACTAAACAGGCCTAGTTCTTTCAGCCTCTCCTCATAAGTCTTGTGCTCCAGACCCCTAATCATTTTTGTTGCCCTCCTCTGTACTCTCTCCAACTTGTCCACATCCTTTTTGTAGTGGGGGGAAAACTGGACTTCAATCACCCTGACATCTGCTGGAAGAGAAATACAGCAGAGCACAAACAATCCAGGAACCTAATATTCTATGATTCTATGACCGCTGGTGGATACTGTATCCAGTTCTGGTGACTAAAGCTCAAGGAAGATGATACTAAATTGGGGAAGGTTCAGTGCTCAATACATTTAACTTAACAAAGAGAAGATTAAGGGGTAATTTGATCACCCTCAACCCACACTTGTGAGAATATTTAGCTGAACAGTGTTGGGTAAGGTATAATATAAAAAATGGTGATGCACTGGCCATGATGTAGGTATGGGCTGTGTACAACAGGGGTTCCCTGAATGTTACCAAGTCCTCCCAGTTTAGTGTCATCTGCAAATTTGACAAGCAAACTTCTTTCCACTCCCTTATCCAAGTCATTAATGAAAACATTGAATAGTACCAGATTAAGGACTGATTTGGAGGAGCTGACTAAATACAACCTCACAGCAGGACAGCGAACCATTCCTAACTACTCTTTGAGTACAACCCTTCAATTAGTTGTGCTCCCACCTCACAGTAATTTCATCTAGACCACATTTCACAAGCTTGATTGAGACTGTCATGTGGGACTATGTCAGAAGCCTTACTAAAATCAAGATATATGGCATCTACTTCCTTCCCTTTATCCAGTAGAAAAGTAACCCTGTTGTAGAAAGAAATTAGCTTGGTTTTGCATGATTTGTTCTTGACAATTCCATGCTGGCTATTCCTTATAACTCCCAGGTGCTTAGAAATGGATTGTTTAATAATTTGTTCCAGTATCTTTCCAGTTATTGAAGTTAGGCTCACTGGTCTGTAATTCCCTGGGTTGTCCTTATTCCTCTTTTTATACATAGGTAGAATGGTTTCCCTTTTTCAGTCCTTCAGGATCTCTTCCATCCTCCAAAAGGTCTCAAAGATCATCGTTAACGGCTCAGAGAGCTCTTCAGCCAGTTCTGTAAGTATTCTAGGATGAATTTCATTGGGTCCTGCAGACTGGAGTACATCTAATTTATCTAAATAGTTTTTAACCTATTCTTTCTGTATTTTGGCTTGCATTTCTTCCCCCAATTGTTAATATTAGTTGTTTGGTCTTTTTAGTGAAGATGGAAGCAAAATAGCTTGGCTGGTACTGAAGTTATTCTTATCAAACCTGTAATTGCCAGGATCGCCTCTGGAGCCTTTTAAAGAAAATAGCATCACATTAGCTGCTATCCTTCAGTCATCTGGTACAGAAGCTGATTTAAATGATATGTTACAAACCACAGTTCACAGTTCTGCAATTTCCTATTTCAGTTTGTTCAGAACTCTTGGGTGAATACCCTCTGGTCCTCGTGACTTATTACTGTTTAATTAATGATTTATTCCAAAAGCTTCTCTATTGACACCTCAATCTGGGACAGTTCCTCAGATTTGCCACCTAAAAATAATAGCTCAGGTGTGGGGATCTCCCTCACATCCTCTGCAGTGAAGACTGATGCAAAGAATTAATTTAGCTTCTCCACAATGGCCTTATCTTCCTTGAGTGCCCCTTTAGCACCTCGATCATCCCCATTGACTGTTTTGCAGGTTTCCTGCTTCTGATTTATTTTTAAAAGCTTTCGCTGTTAGTTTTTTAGTTTTTGACTAGTTTCTCTTCAATTCTTTTTTGGCCTGCCTAATTATACTTTTATACTTGACTTGCTAAAGTTTATGCTCCTCTCCATCTTCCTCAATAGGCTCTGACTTCCAATTTTCCAAGGATGCCTTTTTGCTTCTAATCATTTCTGTTTCTTAGTTGTTTAGCCATGATGGCACTTTTTTGGTCCTCTTACTGTGTTTTTTAATTTGGGGTATACATTTAATTTGAGCGTCTATTATGGTGGGGGTTTTTTAAGTTTCCAAAGTTACCAGTGCCCACTAGGCTGGACAAAGGATTAAGGTGAAGTACCCCAAAATGTACAGACTGAGACAAACAAACTTACGTATCACCTGATGTGTTTCATGACATGATTGTTACCCCCTGCTTGTACCTTTCTCCTGATGTTTCAGATAAAACATCCCTATTCACCATTTCTGTCTTTGTACTTTATTCCTCACAATTCATCACTGCTGTCAAACCATCTTATCTTGTGCGGGTGGACCTTAAGTCATAGAATCATAGAATATTAGAGTTGGAAGGGACCTCAGGAGGGATCTAGTCCAACGCCCTGCTCAAAGCAGGACTAACCTCAGCTAAGTGCCAGACCTATGACTAAAAAATCATCACCTGGAACCTGTTTGACCAGCTGACCGAAATTCATGGTAATCCTCGAATTCACTCTACTAGTTGGATTGTCCATTTCTCCTAACCACAGACAAGCTGCAGCTGGATACTTCTGGGGGATGCATCGTAAACACCAATCCACTGTCCCTAAAATGACTCAACTTCCTGGTGGTCTTCATGCCTTGAACGTTATTGATAAAAATGCTGTGGCTTGGCTTGACCAAACTGCATGCACCAAATAAAATAATCTGGTGCTAGGTTGCGGTGTACTCGTGCCAGCTTGCTGGAATGTGTTTACATATTCAATGTATTTCCGCAATGCTAGCGGTGTCTGTGCCAAGTTCATGTCCCAGACAGGGAACTTGTAGTCAAGCATCTGCTTTTTAACAGGGCCTGACTTTTGGTCAGAGGCTCAGAGCATAACTCTTGCTTTACTTTGGTTCAGGCCTCAGGCCTTGCACCGGACACCGGGCTACAGTCTCTTTCCACTACAGTCCCCTATTTTTGTCTTTTTGTGGGAAGGATGTTTGCCCGTCACCCTGGAAGAACATAACGCCTGGGCTCAAGATGTCTCAGTGGGCTAAACACTGAAATATGGCCACATTGTGTTACCATCCACACATTCATGCTCCATCTGCCCTTTGGTCTGCACATTCTGTGACCAGCAGACAGATTTTCATTTCCAGTTGTTCTTAGCCCATAGACTGGGCCTGAGAATGTTAAGTCTGGGACCTTGACTAAGGGGTGTAGTTCTACGATTGCGCATCAGAGAAACTCCTCTATACCTACGATAATGATCAACATCTAAGGACTACATATGTAATATACATGTGTTCTATATGTTACATATGTGTGATATAAATGACACTAAAATATTTATACCCTAGCATGCCATATGAAAGCACATTAATTAACATAAAAATATATAATTAACATTAATACTTATGTAAATACCAACCTTTGGACCTTGTCCATTACCACGGCTTTGTTAATAGCCAAGGCCAGTCCTTTTCCCAGCAAAAGTTGGAATCTAGCCCTTTTATTTGGGTATGGCAGATAGCAACACATTCCTAACAGGGCAACCACGGTTACCACCTGCATGATCATCAATAATAGACTGCGTGCTCTGATGACTAGGTGCAGGGTAGCCTCCTCCAGAACTGCCCACCAAGATGTTTCCACCACTTCTTGCACATTTTCTATCTCCTCTAACTGTTTTGAAGTAGATTAGCTACAGGTATCAGAGCTTCCTTGGCTCATGTTACTAAATCCTTGTGGAGAGGAGGTGAGGCCTCCCTCAACGACAGACAGGGAGGGTCCACAACCTGCCTTCTCTGGGTGGAGCCAGGAGGGCCACGCCCACCCTGCCGGAAGCTGATAGGCAGGATGGGAACAGGAAGTATAAAAGGATGGCCCTGCGGCTCAGTTGGGCCAGAGCTGCTAAGGGAGACAGACGCATCTCGTCTGCTGCTGGAGCCAGAGGAGCTGCCGGCTGAGGGCTGCCCAGAGTCGCCGGCTGACCGAGACCTGAAGAGCTGCTGGGCCTGCCTCTCGCAGTGTGCCCCGGGGAGATGGAGGATGACCCGAGTTGCAGGGACGCTACAGAGGGGTGTAGGAAGAAGCCCGGAGGTGGCTGACTGAGACTGGCCGGTGCGTTTCGACTGCAGTCCCACTGACCCAGTGGCAGAACGTTCCTCCACTGTTGGGGCGCTGGGCTGGGACGTGGTGGAGTGGGGTGTGCCCCCGTCCCCCTGCCACCTCACCCCGAGGGTGGCGACCTCCCCACCTTAGGCCAGAAGGCCTGCTTTGGTGCTTACCCCTGCCTGAGCCCCTCGACTGTGCTGTGGGGCTCACCCCGGATTATCTGGTGCTCCGCCCTGCTGGAGGGCCTGGGCTCATGTCAGCCGGCCAGAGCCCTGTTAGCTCCCGATGCCCTGCACTGCATGGGGGCCTGGGCTGTGAACTATTCGCTGCTCTGCCCTGCCGGCGGGTCAGACCCTCAGACTGGTGGGTTCTTCATCCTGCCTGAAGGCCCGAGCCCCTGGACTCTTTATCACCCTGCCTTGCCCTGTATGGGCACTGGGCGAGGCTTCCCTTCAGGAGGGCCAGCTCCCCGTCCCACCTCTTCCGCCTCAGGCCCCTCCTCAGGCTGTGCCCCCCTTCTTGCCACTGCCCCAGTCTCTGGCTGAAGAGGGACATGGCGGGAGCAGCAGCGCGGGGACAAGCGGGGGAGAGGGTAGGAGAGGAGGGATGCGCACAGCAAGCGACAGCAGGGAGGGGGACGCAGGGAGCAGTGGCGAGGAGGGGGTCAAACGGGGGAGTAGAGGAGGGATGCGGTGAGGGGAAATAGGGAGTACAGGAGGAACTGGTGAGCAGAAGCAATGAGGACCTCCAGACTCAGATTAGGCTCCGGGTGGAGGGGGGTGTCCTGGGCTGCTGGAGAGAAACAGAGGAGCTGCCCAGCCAGGAGGCATCACTGGTGAAGAATGGAGGAAAAACACTTCCTGCACTGAGCTTTTATATGTGCTGCTTAAGGATAAACGGTGCAAAGAGGTACAGCCACAGAAACATCCCGTCTAAGGAGCACTTTAAGCCAAAGAGAAGCAAAGAACAGGACAACAAGAGGGGAGCTGGCTTCCAGCCAAGGAGTGGCAAACCGGATTCTTCTCTGAAGTGACGCAGTATATTGTAATCCCTTTTGTTCTTGTTAACAAGAATGGGTTCAGTATTAACTGCTCAGAATCAGAACAAGTAACATGTACAAGCTTGCAAAGGTAAATGTTTTGGTTGCAGTAGAAAAAGCCTGGAGCATGGTGTGACCCGTCTGTGTCTTGGGCAGCCACCTGAAAATGCCAAGGTCAGGGCAGGCTGTACAAGGAGAGCAGATTCTCCAGCACTGGTGGGCGACACTGAAGTCAGACTTCCCAACCAGCCACAAACAGTGCTTCTGATTCCCCCACACTGGTTATCAAGAAGCCAAAATAACAATACACACAGCCCCCTTTATTGCATTTCAGTCTCTGGCTCCCAATCAGCCACTAGGTCCAGTAAAGAGATCAGTTACTTAAAACTCTATGCTCTTTACCAAAAAGGTTTCTCCTGACCCCAAAGGATCAGCCACAGTACCAGATCAATATAAGTTTAGATCTTACCCAAAATGCCACACTGCCAGCCAATCCTTTAGTAAATAAAACTAAAGGTTTATTATAAAAAGGAAGAAACAAACTATAAGAGAAATGTTAAAGGATTAACGCACTCAGATACATACAAATGATTTGAAAGTCCGTATATATGAGGTTTCTAGTAGAATTGTGGAGTATGGAGGCTTGAATAATCCCTCTGGTTACATCCAGTACCTGGATGGGTCTCAGTCCTTTGTTTCTCAGCTTCAGTTCTGTTCAGTTGTAGATGAGTTGATCCAGAGGTAGGTGAGACTGACTTAAGACTGAAAGACCGACTAAAGACGAAATGGATGTGAGGCCTTTGCCTCTTTTGTCCTTTGCTCTGTGCCAGGCGGCTTGTGGAATTTTGCAGAAACCAAAATGGAGTCCAAAGTCACATGAGTAAGTCCTATGACTCATCAGGTATATCCCTGGCTTCTCCTCCTGGGCCCCTTGTACCTGTGAATTTCTTAATGGGCCATTAAGCAGGCTATTTTTATAGCCATCCTGTGTGGGGTGTTACCCAGACACAGCACAGTTTGAAATACAGACACATCAGCCATATCCATACCTTCCATTACACACATAGCACATGGACATAAACAGCATCATCTTACGTAGCACACTGTAGCCTTTCTACAGTACCTGACATGGCATAGGTCCCATAAATTACTATGATTTTGCCATATTGATGTTAAATCATATAATAAATCCCCCCCCGCCTTCCCCCATCCAGCAAGCATAACACGCCCAATGTGAGATTGGGGTAGAAGAGAGTAATCAGAGCTCCTGACTACACCTCAAGGGCCCCCTCAACCCAGCCAGCATCGCACATGGGGCCTAGTGGAAGGTCTGGGACCTGAACCAAAGAGAGAAAAATTATGCTATGAGCAAAAGTCAGGCCCTGCTAAAAAGCTGACGCTTATCTGCAAGGCCAGTGTCCAGCACGTGAACTTGGCACAGATATGGCTACCATTACTAAAACACGCGGAATATGTAAACACTTCCCAGCAGGCTAGCACCAGTGCACCCCGCCCTTGCACAAGATAAGATGTTTTGACAGAAGTGGTGAATAAGGTTGTTTTGTCTGAAAGCTCAGGAGAAAGGTAAAAGAGGAGGTAACAAACGTCATGAAACACAAACAGGGAACATTAGTTTATCCCAGATTGTTTGTCTCAGTCTCTGTGATATCAAAGGGCTTTGGAAATGGAAATAACGGCACCGTCTCAAAAGAGGACTAATATATAAGCACAAACTTAACTTGCTGCTGAAAACAAAAGAAAATAACCTGAGAAGCTGAGTGCAGGGGCAGTAACCCAATGGGCGGAGGCACTGGCCAGTATCCAAAGACTGAATCGGACACATCTTGTGCCCAGGAGACTTTAGGTAGAAGGTACTCTGGGGTACTTCGCCTTAATTCTTAGCCTAGGGGCAGTGGTAAGTCCCCTGCTGATTGAGTTGGTCTGTTGTGACAGCCATACACGGGTTAGTAGTGTTTCTGTAGTCTATGGGGCACTAGGAGTGTGCTTAATTGACAACAAAGCTGGCCAAGTGCCTTCGCCACCGAGCCGAGTCTTGGTCTTTCCAGGCCATTCTATCGCGGTCCGCTGAGCCAGCGACCTGCACAGAGCTGGGCCAGCACACAGAGCAGGTCTCCCAAGCTGACAACATTTGTAACCTATGGTTTAGTTACTTGGTCATGTTCTGTATTATTTAGTACAATTGTGGGTGTTTCCCTTTGAAAGTGCTATACATTTAACATGTTCCTTTTTGTCGGTTTGCTCTTGCCTTTCCTCACAGTTAGCGTGGCCAGCCTAATCACTGCAAATTGGCATCCTGGACAGGCTGGGTGGAGTCCAAAACAGGATATAGCCACGTTAACACAACATGAGTCAGTCAGGAAATAACTCAGGAGGAAGGTCAACCCGGGAACACAATTGCCACTCATACAGACAGTCCTAACCATGCCTTATTTCTTTGCAGCACCCCAGATTTTAGATTTCCTGGAGAAAACTATGAAAGTAATGCTGTTTCATTTGGGGAATTTAAGACAATGCTCAGCCATTGTTTAGATTGCATGAGCTGGAAAGTTATAAAATAGGGAATCTACTGTGGCAATTACAGGATGCAGGTAGGAAGAAAGTGCGGATGTGGCCAGAAAATGAAAACAGGGAGTGTAGAACAGATATTTAGAGGGCTAGGCTGTATGTCTGACACTCGTACCTTGTCAGAACTGAAGCAGAAGTTCTTCTCCAGAATACAGAGTCCAGCAGACAAACTAAGGGAATATACACTGGGATTACAAGAGGCTTTGCAAGCCATAAAAAAGTTAAAACCACATGAATCCCAACATACAGATAAAATGTTGAAGGGCCAATTTGTTGAGGATTATATGATGATACTTTATGGAGGGAACTAAGGCTACAACTAAGAAAGAAGCCAGAAATTTCCTTCCTAGATGTTGAGGAGGCTGCTTGTAAAACTTCTGGGAGGTGAAGGACCAGACAGGGCCGTTGTTGTGTGTCTGGAGCATGGATGCAAGTGTGTCATTGCCTTGCAGTCAGGAGATGCTGTGTACTTTGGTGCAGGCTAGCCAGAAGTCAGAGGATCGTAATCGTGGATTGGAAGTCCCTTTTTAGAGCAAATTTAAAAGGGAGATAGAGGATTTGAAGAAAACACTCCTCAATGACATAAGGAGAGAAATGCAAAATTGGGATTTGAAAAATGAGGTCTTAGGACCCAGAGAATACAGACACATTCCACAGGGAGTCAGAATGGATCACAGGACAACTAATAAGTTTGACCAGGATGGTAACTCTGTCTCCAGAAGTAGCAGTGAGGTGGTACATAGAAAGTTGATGCATGCCCAAGAGCACTAGGGCTGTGGTTTTAAACACAAAGTCTCCTGGGTTGGGGTCTGGATCTTGGGGAGACAAAGAAAAGATCCAAATGACATTAAGTGGCACGCTACTGCTGGGGGAAGGTGCACAACGGTATCGGTTATGGTTAATGGATAGAAATGTGAGCCTTGTTAAACGCCAGGTCTCAAGTCACCACCTTACAGAGCAGACCTTTTAGGAAACACTGGACTGAAGGAAAAAAAATGAGATTTCTTTAGCACTTTAAACACTAACAAATTTTATGTCTGCAGGCATGGGATTTCGTGGGTTGTAACCCACTTTGTCAGATGCAATGAATAGAAATCAAATAGAGGGTATATATATACATCCAGAGGTAAGAAACAACAACGGGGAGGGGAGGTGTTAGCAAAATCCATTCAGTTAGAGTAGATGAGGCCTATTCACAACCCTTGATTAGGAGGTGAGAATGTCTGAACAGTGACAATTACTTCTTGTAATGAGATAACCATTCCAAGTCCCTATTCAGACCCAGTTTGATAGTGTCAAATTTGCATATAAGTTCCAGCTCTACAGTTTCTCTTTGAAGTCTGTTGTTGAAATTTTTTTGTAGCAGAATGGCAACTTTCAAGTCAACTGGACTGAAGATCGTTTGTCGACTACCAATAACAGGATGAAATTGGTAGCAGAAAATGGTTTGGCTATCCCATGTGTTGACTCTATGGAAGCTGAATTCAAATTGAAGCTACTAAATATCCAGATCAGGATATTTTATTAGCTATGACAATCAGTGATTGTTTACTCCCCAGTAGTTATGGATATGAATTAAATGGAAATTTAAAAGGTACAAATGTGAAATGCCTGCATGGAAACTTTTAAAAAACACCATAATAGAAGCTCAAATTAACAATATACCAAATTAAAAACACAATAAGAGGACCAAAAGAGTGCCACCATGGCTAAAAAAACAAAATAAAAGAAATGATTAGAAGCAAAAAGACATCTTTAAAAATTGGAAGTCAGAGCCTACTGAGGAAGATGGAGAGGAACATAAACTCTAGCAAGTCAAGTTTAAAAGTATAATTAGGCAGGCCAAAAAAGAACTGAAGAGCAACTAGTCAAAAAATAAAAAACCAACAGCAAAATATTTTAAGTAAATCAGAAGCAGGAAACCTGCAAAACAATCAATGGGGATGATCGAGGTACTAAAGGGGCACTCAGGGAAGATAAGGCCATTGTGGAGTAGCTAAATGAATTCTTTCCATCTGTCTTCACTGCAGAGGATGTGAGGGAGATCCTCACACCTGAGACATTTTTTTAGGTGGCAAATCTGAGGAACTGTCCCAGATTGAGGTGTCAATAGAGAAGGTTTTGGAATAAATTGTTAATTAAACAGTAATAAGTCACGAGGACCAGAGGGTATTCACCCAAGAGTTCTGAACAAACTGAAATAGGAAATTGCAGAACTGTGAACTATGGTTTGTAACGTAACACTTAACTCAGCTTCTGTACCGGATGACTGGAGGGTAGCAGCTAATGTGATGCTATTTTTTTAAAAAGGCTCCAGAGGCGATCCTGGCAATTACAGGTTGATAAGAGTAACTTCAGTACCAGCCAAACTATTTTGCTTCAGTCTTCACTAAAAAGACCAAACAACTAATATTATCAATTGGGGGAAGAAATGCAAGTCAAAATACAGAAAGAATAGGTGAAAAACTATTTAGAGAAGTTAGATGTACTCAGGTCTGCAGGACCCAATGAAATTCATCCTAGAATACTTCCAGAACTGGCTGAAGAGACCTCTGAGCCATGAGCGATGATTTTTGAGATCTTTTGGAGGATAAGAGAGATCCTGACGAACTGGAGAAGTCTACCAGTCTACCTATGTATAAAAAGAGGAATAAGGACAACCCAGGGAAACACAGACCAGTGAGCCTAACTTCGATAACTGCAAAGATACTGGAACAAATTATTAAACAATCCATTTCTAAGCACCTGGGAGTTATAAGGAATAGCCAGCATGGAATTGTCAAGAACAAATCATGCCAAACCAACCTAATTTCCTTCTTGAACAGGGGTACTTACTTACTGGATAAAGGGAAGGAAGTAGATGTCATATATCTTGATTTTAGTAAGGCATTTGGCGTAGTCCCACATGACAGTCTCAGGCAAGCTAGTGTAGATGAAATTACTGTGAGGTGGGTGCAAAACTAGTTGAAGGATTGTACTCAAAGAGTATTTAGGAGTGGTTCGCTTTCCCACTGTGAGGTTGTATCTAGTCAGGTCCCGCAAGTCAGTCCTCACTCTGGTACTATTCAATGTTTTCATTAATGACATGGATAATGGAGTGGAGACAAGTTTGCTTGTCAGCTTTGCAGATGACACCAAACTGGGAGGTGCTGGTAACATTCAGGGAACCCCTGTTATACACAGCCCACACATACATCATTCAATGATATTCATGGCCAACGCGCACCTCTTTTTATATCATACCTACCAGACATGGTTCGGCTAAATATTCTGACAAGTGGGTGTTGAGGGTGATCAAGTCACACCTTAATCTTCCCTTTGTTAAGCTACATGTATTGAGTTCGGAACCTTCTCCAATTTAAACACACATTCAAACACACTGGATTAGATAAAACAATAAAACAAGTTTATTGGTTACAAAGAGAGATTTGAAGTGAGTCCAAGAAAGAGGCATAAAAGTCAGAAATGGCTACAAAGAAAATAAAGATAAATATGTTCTAGTGCTTAACTTAGCAAAGTATTCATGCAAGGCTTCTCACCACATGCTTTCAGCAATCTTACTGACCAAACTGTGCAGATCAGGACCCTTTCCTCACCATACAATGAATATTTCCTTTCTCTCTTCTAGAGCAAGGAATGCAATGGGGAGGAAAGGTGGGAGATAATTTTCAGCAAACATCAGTTACACCGCACGCACACACAAACCAACGACAACATGTTTCCATCGATAATCAAAATGTGCAGCTAGACAAAGAACAAAAAATGTTGCTGGAGAACTGAGAGTCTCACCTTGTTGTGTCTAAAACTTGTAAAACCGCTGTCAGTGGGGCTGCTTTAAAGATACTAAATTTGTAAATTTTGACATGTGGTGTTGAAAATTCATAGTTTTTCAAAGTTATAAATATGCTTGGCAGAATTCTTTTTTTTTTAATGTCCACTTCCATGCACAGTAGGGTTTTGTGGCCTGCCTTGTGCGGGAGGTCAGACTAGATGATCATATTGGTCCCTTCTGACCTATGAGTCTATGAGTCTATGAGTCTATTGATGTTTATTTTAAGAAGTAGTTTAGATTTTTATTGATTTAAATTTTCAGTTGTGGAAAATTATGGGGGGGGCATCAAACACTAATTATGTAATGACAACAGGTGTTGATTTTAAAAGTTCAAGCTTTATAACTATTCAAACACAAATTACGTCTTCAACATCTCATGTCAAAATAGACAACTCAAACTCTAATAAGTTCTCAAGCACATTTTTCTTACTTTGCCTATTTTTAAATTTGAATTTTTAGCAGTGGAAATATTTTGTTGTCAGTTTGTGTGTGTACAGTGAATTCGATATTTACCAATAAAAATCCAGTTCTTTCAAGCATGGATATAAATCTTTCATTTATTTTAATCGCAACATCTACTGCCATTAAATATTTGTCTGACCTCCACCTATGGCCTTAACTTCCCACAACTGTGATCATTTAAATGGATAAAAATAGCTCCCCCATCCCCCAAAAAAGATGCTTGAAACCCACAATTCTGCACATCAAAATTTCAAGGAATAGAACTCTAAAAAGGATGCCTATAAATAAAATACAACATTCTTCATCAAAATTATGAACAAATAAAATAAATTGAATTCTACCAAACCTAATTTGAGAAACAATTAACTCCAGCTGGCAATAGGACCCCTTTTGTCAGGGGGTGGCTGGCCAACTTTTCTGAATCATGGAGGTGGCAAACCAAACGGGGAAGGGGTGGGTCTGGAGCAGCGCAAGAAAAGGCAACAACGGTGGGGGTGGCATACGGGACGCTTTTGTTTGGGAGCATCGGAAGCAGCGGGGCCACCAGCGGTGGTGCTCTGGGTCAGGCCAGCCGCCGTGCACTGCAAAGCATACTCCAGCTTCTGCTTGTACTGGCGTGTGAAGAAACCGACCTGGAAGGAGACAGAGGGAGGAGACAGTAGGAGCCAGACGGACAAATGGAGACAGGGTCATAGTAAAAGAGGGGAAAGAGTGTGGGTGGGAGCCCCCTAAGGAAAGATGCTTGTCCATCCCACTTCCCAGTTGGGAAAGCCCTGCCCCCTCACCTTGTAGAGGGCTGCGATGATGAGAGCCAGCAGGACCA
>ML675645.1:417714-455694 GCA_007922155.1 Mesoclemmys tuberculata | reverse complement strand
TCCATATCCCAAGGCTGTGTGTACTATGGGATCTGATAAGGCTCCAAAGCTCTTGCCAAGGGTGGTTACCTTAATCAAAACTTCTTCATAAATTGCATTCAGCAACCCTGCTCATGCTCCTATACCTCCCAAAATATCTCCTCCAATATCTCGCTTGGGGCATGCCTGTGTTTCAGCATTGTGTGATACCCAAGTGTCCATCCAGTGTAGACATTCTCCTAGTAGCTGCATTACAATTGAGTGCAATAGAGATGTAGGTGAGATATGTTAACCATTTGCATGCCTATGTGTACTTTCACAAGGTGCACCTTTGGGGTTTCCAGCACTTGGCTTATGTAATTTTCTTTTAACACCAAGTCCCTGACATCATATTCTTTGGGTTTAGGAGCACAATGTACAATTACATTCTGAGAGGTGTTTATGTACATCCCGACACTGGCAGAGGATTCACTAAAACCTATTGCAGATAGTATACCTTTAGCTCAGTAACAGGTGTCTTTCCCTCCATCAGATGAAATATCCCCATATTGTAGTAACTACAATTGTCTTTGTTGTAGATTACTTCAGATCGATTTTGACACCATAATAGTGTGGGCGTTCCCTTCCTCTCTAGTCCGATTCATTCTGTGTAGCTAAATCAAATCATCTAGACCGGCTTCCTCTCAAGGGATACTCATTTTAGTGACATTAATTGTGAGTTGCTTCTCAAAATTACAGAAAACTATTATTTTAAGCTCCAAAGCATCTTTCCCCAGCCACATGGTAGTGGTCAGGGTTAACATCTTGCAACATTTGTCTAAAATTAGAGCATCTCTCCTGCTCTCACCAGCATAGCACACCAAACACACAAAGTAAAATCACAATGGTGAGAACACCATAAAACTCTCCTTCATATTGCATATATTAATGTTGTGCTTCTGTGTACCTTCATTGATCTGTGTAATAACTATCTAAAAAAAACCCCCCACAAAACAAAGGTGGGATCTATAGATCCCATTAGTATCATTAATTATTTACTTATATTTACTCTCCATATTTGGTGGTATCCAGCAGCCTGCAAAGCCAACAGGCAAGGCAGAGGCATTGTATTGTGGAATTCTGTTATTACCTTCACCTATAAACTCTCTTGTTCCTGCTGAGAACCACATAATTTGGCCACCATCACATTCAGTTAACCAGTCAGATACACAACAATCACTTTGCAATTGATTAAACCAAAATGGACTGCGGCAAAAGGCTTGATATATTACAATAATGGGTTCTCCTAATTCAGGATAATCATCTCTGGCATAACCAACAACTCAATTTAGAAGTGTTAATAACAGGCGCTTTCCAGGATGCATCATGGGCCACAGGCTTCGCTGTCTTTACCCATAATTTAGATGTTGCCTTTCCATATCCTTCAGCTATGAAGAATAAACCTGTTATAATATCCTCTTATTATTATTCCGAAGTCATGTGCAAAATTTTTTATAACAATCTCCAATTTGCCATTCTTGGGGCTTTGATATGGTGCCAAATTGCTGATTAATTTTCCTAATATTTGTACCAAGTGCATTGGCCACTTACTGATGTATGTGCATAGTGTTTTGTAGCAGCTGCAGCACATACTGATCAGCTAACAATCTGGGTTGTAGCTCATCAGGATGACCATTTGTCCACCAGTGCTCAAGGGATCTCATCTTGTGTCCTGTCTTAACTTCAAAGGGGGAATACCCAATGGCTCCTTCTGTTACCCTCAGAGCCAAGAGTATCGAGGGCGATTAGGTATCCCAATCTCTGCCTTGAGCGTTGATTATTTTTTCAAAGCCAGTTTCAAAGTTCAATTAGTGCATTCTACAGCTCCCAAAGTTTGAGGATAGTATAGTACATGCCTTCTTTGTTTTATGCCTAAGGCTTCACAGCTGTATTTCAAAATCTCTTAATGAAGTGAGGACCGTTATCACTGTCAATCTCTTCTGGGAATCCCCACCTGGAGCAGACAAGATCTACTTTGTATCTTTACTGTGGTATGAGCAGTGTTGTTTCAAGGGGGAAAGAACTCAACCCATTTGCTAAATAGAGCAATAATCACTAAACAGTAACGATGGCCTGGTTTACTGGTGGGTAACTTGATACAATCCATCTGGAGGCAACTCCAGGGTCCTTCAAGCCTTTAATGCCCTAGTGGGCCTTTCCTTTTAGAGACATCTGGGTTATTTACTATGCAGGCTAGGCAGTTATTTATCAGCATTCCATGTCTCGTTTTATCTCTGGCCACCATCCTACTGTTTTTAAACCGACACAGAGTTTTCTCTGTACCAAAATGTCCATTTTCATGCACTGCTTGTATTAAATCATCTTGTTCTCCTGTTGGAACAATCCATACTCCTTGATCTCCCAGTTTTGCCATAAGCAAACCACTTGAATGGTGTTCAATTTTCCACCATTTACCTCACCTTGTTGTAGCAGTTGTTATACACCAGCATCACTTTTCTGCAAGGCTGCTAAAACTCCGATGGGAGCAGATTCTTTCTGGGTTGCCCGAACAGCGGCTATTGGGGTGATTTGCACCTGCCATTCTGGACCTATTTGCACCCCCTCCTTGGCTGCTTTGTCTGCCCTATTATTCCATTCTGCTACTGCTCCCAATCTCTTATGGGTGGGTACTTTCATCGGCGCTGTGCACCTGTCCCATAATTTAATAACATGGGCATGGCAAATCATGGGAGCACAATGAGGCCTCTAACACTTTTTGCTGCAAAAAAGTCAATAATCTTGGGTTGCAATCCCTCCTCAGCCTCCTTTGGGCATTTGTGTTCCTTCTGGGGTTGTGGACCAGGTGCCTCAATAAGAAAAGAGGCATCCACTCAGTCACAATGCAGTTTATTCTTCGCCCATGCTTGTGGGTGTGCCTGTACTATGTTAGCAACATCCAACTGATACCGCTCTGGTACAACCGAGAGTGGCTCTGGTGCTTTAAGAGCTGCCACCTATGTGCAGCTGCAACAACTCTAGGAATTCCCAATCCAATCCACAACACCCAATTATCTAAATCAACCACAGCCTGCATTTTATGCATACAATTCATGACCAAAATAGCTGCTTCTTCAGCATGTGCCAAACCAAAAATCCTTATCCATGTACTTCTTACAATGGCGTAAGTAAGGGAACGAAGGAGGAGAATATCTACACTGGAACCTTCAAAAGCATCTAACCGCTGCTGGTGATTTCCATTTAACATGACCGTTGCTACTAAGAGGTATTAAGGGGTCATTAATCAATAGTGGCACCAGTATCTACAAGCATATGCTGTCCAAATGCCCCATTCCAAACCCACCCAAATAGTGAGTCGTCCCTGTTTATCAGATTTTAATGGTGCTGCATGTATCAGGGGAAACGGGGATGCTTGGCTCCCGTATGCCTCCGAGGGCTTCTCCTCAAGAGATGGGGTCAGCCATTGGCTCTCAGCAGCACGGTTCTCTGGAGTGCAAGACTCCCTCTCCTTTTGGCAAGTCAGGTCAGCCAGATGCTGATTCGATTTGCCATCAATTAGGGCTTTAGGGGCATATTGAAAAGCTCGATTCCACAATACGCAACCCAGGGGATCGATCCTCCCACAGCCTCGACCTTGGCCACGCCCTATTTTAGCTCCCTCAGGGACTGAATCATCTTCCTTGCTCCCTTGATTCTGAAAGGTGATGTGAGCAGCCCCTTTTCCTCCACCTGTGAAGCAGCTTTCCCTCTGTGCTCATCAGGGAAGGCTTGGCTCACTGGGAAACGAGCTTGACAATCCCTTTGTAACAGTGCCTCCCACGTCATGGCCGGTAAATTCAGAGCAGTCAAAGCAACTTTTACTTATGGATGTAGCCCTTCTATGAAACAAGTTGGGAAGTCTGTGTCCATAAGGACTTCACCTTCCTCCTCATGCCCCATGGCTTACCATAGCATCTTCTTACATTGTAAATTGGCATCAGGGCGTTCCCCTAGGGCTTGCCACTCCAGATGAAAGCACGCCTCGATGTGCTTACCAGGGTCTACCACTTCAATAACATCCCTGTTCTGCTAATTGACAGGGTTGGCCAAAAAAGAACAGACACCAGTAGAAAGAACAAGGTTTCTTTACTATCTCTTTCTAAATATTACAGGAAATGAAATGATATATATACATAAGCAATAGAAAGAATAAGTAAGGTAATGCACCTGATAATTACTACATAAAATCAACAATAGTGATTAAGAATGATACGTCACCAATTGCCCTAATAATACTTTACCATCATCCAGATCCGCAGTCGCTGCGGAGCCCCGGTTGCAGCGAGGATTTGGAGAGCCTGTCCTTCGCGGTGCGTCCACCCATAGGTGAGGTCTCCAAATTCACTACAAGCGGGTCCAGCTTTTATAGAGTGAAAAAACAGGTGTACGTGACTATGCGCAGATCACCTTGATGGATATCTGGTTCTCATGCAGGGGGCTGTGATGGGAACCTGGCCAGGGCTCCCATCCCAGACCCTGCACGTTCCTTTCTTATCTTTTTAGGGCTTCAATAGCAAATAGAAACTCCTTACAAAGGGAAAGATAGAAACTCCTTACTTGAGCAACAAAGGGAAAGACCCCTTTCATGTGTTAAAACACGCACTCTGCCAGCAGAGGGAGAGGCTCCTTTCATGTGTTATACATAGTAACTTATCATTATAAATTGATACATTTGGAGTGAACAAGCATATACAATAGTAACCTTTATGATACAAAGATTCACTGGCATAAACAAATTAGGCCGATCCAACTGGATACAGATAATCTTTTCATATCAACGGGTCCTTTGGCCTCTGCGAGGCGGGAGACATTATACAGCATCATTTACTTCATTTTTCCTATTTCTAGGAGTTCACGTTTACGTTTGGCAAGTCTTGCCTCAGCTGCTAGTCTTAGCCTTCTGAGTTCCTCCTCAGCTTTTCTTCTCATCTCAGCCATTTCTTTCTCATGCTGCAGATGCTGTCTCTCTCTCCAGGCTTGCAGCTCGATTGCTTTATCTGATTGTGAATCACTCATTTTGTCTAACTTTAATCTTTAACAGTCTCAATATCAAATTTTAAAATTTGGAATAGCGGGGGGTTCTGATCCAAAACCCAAATGTTCTGGTTCTGTGGATCCTGCCGACTATGCCACTGTAACCCGTCTGTGCCCAGGGTAGCCCACTGATAATGCCAGGGTCAGGGCAGGCTGTAAAAGGAGAGCGAATTCTCCCAGCACTGGTGGGTGACACTGCAGTCAGACTTCCCAACCAGCCACAAACAGTGCTTCTGATTCCCCCACACTGGTTATCAAGAAGCCACCGTGCAAATACACACAGCCCCCTCTACTGCATTTCAGTCTCTGGCTCCCAAACTGACACTAGGTCCAGTAAAGAGACCAGTCATTTAAACTCTATGCTCTTTACTAAGAGATTCCCTCTGATCCCAAAGGATCAGCCACAGTACCAATTCACTATAAGTTTAGATCTTGCCCGAAATACCACGCTGCCAGCCAATCCTTTAGTAACTAAAACTAAAGGTTTATTAATAACAAAAACAAACAATAAGAGAAGTGTTAAAGGCTTAAAGCAATCAGATACATACAAATGATTTGAAAGTCCATATACATCAGGTTTCTAGAACAATTGTGGAGTTGCAGGCTTGTATAGTCCCTCTGGGATACATCCAGTAACTGGATGGGTCTAAGTCCTTCAGTTTAGTTGCAAAATGTGTTGATCCAGAGGTTTTTCCACAGCTGGACAGGAACAACGACAAAATGGTTTCTGTGGTTTGATCTTATATACCCTCTGCCTCTGGCCATGTGGCTTGTGGAACTTTACAGGAACCAAAATGGAGTCCATACTCACATGGGCCAATCCTGGTAACTCTTCAGGGATGCCTTTAGTTCTCCTTCGAGTGGTTGCTCATATGCATTCCACTTAGGTGTGCGCGCCCTCGTGCACGGCCAATCGGAGAACTTTTACTAGCAGCCCCTGCAGGGGCCGGTCCAGCGACCCCGTAGTGTCGCCGCCCTGCGGCGGCTCAACGGTTGCTGCCGGCCCCTCCCTCTTCAGTCTCTTCTTTCCGCCCGTGACGGTCGGTCGAGAACTAACCCCTGCTCTTCTCAGTTTGTTGTTTCGCCTTAAAAAGTGAGTATTTAGTTAGTAGTTCGCCTCGAACTAAGTTAGTTTTACAGTTAGAAAGGGTTTTTATAGTTAGTTAGGGAGCCTGCGGGCTCAGACGCCCGCGGCCATGCCCGGCGCGTCGGGCTTCAAGCCATGCGCTAGCTGCGGGAAGGCTTTCCCAGCTAGCGACCCCCACGACAGTTGCTTGCGGTGTCTGGGGGAAGAACATCGGCGAGACCGATGTAAAATCTGTAAGTCCTTCAAGCCTCGGACACAAAAGGACCGAGAGGTGAGGCTGAAGGCGTTCCTCATGGAGACCGCGCTTAGCCCGGCGTCCGAGCCCACGCGATCCACCTCGGCACCGAGTGTATCCTCGGTGCGGAGTGCACCTCCGGCACCGGGGGCCACGGTGCCGAAGAAAAAGAAGAAGAAGCGGCACTCGCCCGTGGAGAGCTCCCCCGCACCGCAGGAGCGGCCGGGGTCGAGCACAGAGGTGCGCTCCCTGGACCGGCCCCCGACCCCAGCACCGGGCCCGGCTCCAGCCAAGGAGGTCTCTCCGACTCGCGTGAGCGAGGGACCTGCCTTGCAGACTCCGTCGACACCGGAGGCTTACGAGGCGGCACGAGTCCTGATGACCTTGCCCACGCCTCCGGCGCCCTCTCGCATGAGGGCCCCAGAGTCTGCTTCCCGGGGCAAACCCGCACCGGGTGTCCCCGAAGGGTGGGCGGCATCGGCACCGAGCGTCCAGCCGCCCATCTTAGCCATCACCCGGCACCAAAGGCCCGAGCCCAGAGACTCTTCCCCTTCGTCGCTGGAAGGCCCACATCAACGCTCCCGCCGCCGCTTCAGCTCAAGTTCCAGTTCGAGCCTGGCACCGAGCCGGGGCTCGCGTCACCACTCTCCGGCACCGAGGAAAAGATGACGGAGATCCTCCCGGCGCAGATCATCATCCTCATCCTCGGCGTCGTCCCGCAGGCGAGGCAGGCGTCATCGCTCCGAGTCGCGGAGCACCTCCTCTCGGCACCGCCGTCGCCTCCCCCGCACCCCTGGCTCGGGATCCCGGACCCGCCGCCAGGAGCGAGAACCCTCACCGGCACCGCAACCGGCACCGCAACAACCGGCACCGCCGCCCCCGGCACCGCAGACCTCGGTGCCGCACCCGGCACCGCAGACCCCGGTGCCGCAGGTACCTCTCCCCATGGTACCGGCACCGCCGACAGCAGCGCCGGAATTGCCCTCGGCACCGGCGCCGCCTCTGACCTGGCCCCAAGGACCCTGGCAGTGGCCAATGTGGGCCCAATGGGCAGCTCAGATGGGGCAGGGAACTATGCCGGCCCCTGCCTCGGTCACCCACTCCATACAGGCACCCTCTGTGCATGAAGGTGACCAATCCCTCTCCTCACAAGAGGAGGACCCTGGGGAGGGCCCTTCCTCAGGACCACCCCACCCCTCGTACTCCTCATCCCCAGACGAGGCGGTCACAAGGGACCAAGGGGCCCCACTCATTGATTTTAAGGCCCACCAGGAACTCCTGAAACGGGTGGCCTCGAACCTGGACTTACAGGTCAAGGTTCTGGAGGAGGAGGTGGATCCCCTCTTCGGCCGGGTGGGCACCCAAGGCCCTTCTAGAGTTGCCCTCCCTCTCCACGACAGGGTCCTACGCCTGGCCGATGCCGTATGGCAGACCCCTGCCTCGGTCGCCCCCACGTCTAAGGGCGCCGAGAAGAAGTATTACGTGCCAGCCGAGGGGCACGAATACTTATACGCGCACCCTGCCGCTGGCACCCTAGTGGTAGAGGCTGCCAACCAAAAGGACAGGCAGGGTGCACAGAGCGCCACCCCAAAAAACAAGGAAGGTAGGAGACTAGACCTCTACGGCAGGAAGGTCTACTCCACAGGGGCGCTCCAGCTCAGGATAGCCAACCATCAGGCTCTCCTGGGCAAGTATAATCTGAATCTATTGGACTCCCTGAAAAGGTTCTCAGAGTCCCTGCCGCCTGACCAGGCTGCCGATTTTGCCATGGTCTTAGAGGAAGGGGTGACAGTGGCCAGTGCAGCCTTACAAACTGCCTCTGACGCTGCAGACACTGCCAGCAGGGCTATGGCCTCCGCTGTCGCTATGCGGCGGGCAGCCTGGCTGCAGTCGACTGAACTGTCCCAAGAGGTGCAGCACTCCATACAAGACCTGCCGTTCACTAAAGCTGCCCTCTTCTCAGAAAAGACGGACGAGAAGCTGCACGCCATAAAGGATTCAAGGACCACGCTACGCTCCTTGGGCCTTTACACACCCCAGGCGGCAAGGCTGCAGACGCGCCAGCAGCCACACCAAATCCCCCAGCGGCAACAGCAGCAGGCTAGGCCGCAGCCTAGACCCTACCCCCCCTCCAGGGGTAGGGACAGAAACAGGGGCGCAGGGCGGCGCGACCAAACCGCGACCCCCTCGTCCTCCTTCAAAGGCCCCTCCAGGGGACCTAAGGGCAAAAGACAATTTTGACATTGTGCCCAAGGGTGGTTCCCTTCCCTGTTCCTTGGGCCACCCCCCGCCTTTCCGGGACAGGCTAAGACCGTACCTCAGCCTGTGGCGGGAGATTACATCGGACCAATGGGTCCTCAACACCATTCGCTGGGGCTATGCCCTCCAACTACAGACTACCCCCCCTCACTCCCCCCCCGTCCCTTTTCAGGGACCCCTCTCACGAGCATGTACTCCGTCAGGAGGTTCTCACCCTACTTCTCAAAGGCGCGATAGAAGTGGTTCCACCACTCGAGGTGGGGAGGGGATTCTACTCCAGGTATTTCCTTGTCCCCAAGGCAAAAGGAGGCCTCAGACCTATACTAGACCTGCGCAGATTCAACAGGTGCATAGAAAAGCGGAAATTCCGCATGGTCTCCCTTGCATCCATCATCCCAATATTGAACCCAGGGGATTGGTTCGCCGCCCTAGATCTGAAGGATGCGTACTTCCACGTCTCCATCCTTCCAGCCCACAGAAAATTCCTAAGGTTTACGGTAGCTGGTGGCCATTACCAGTTCACGGTCCTTCCCTTTGGCCTGGCCTCATCCCCCAGGGTGTTCACAAAGTGCATGACAGTGGTGGCAGCCTCCCTGAGGCGCAAGGGAGTCCAGATCTTCCCATACCTGGACGATTGGCTAATAAAGGGCAAGACCAAGTCGCAGGTACGCGAGGCGGTCTCTCTCGCCCAAACTACCTGCCATACCCTGGGACTGCTCATAAACGAGCAGAAGTCAACTCTACACCCGGTACAGGTCATAGAGTTCATAGGGGCCCGCCTGGACTCGATACGAGCAAAAGCCTCCCTCCCACGCTCGAGGTTCGAGGCCATGTCAGCGATAATATCGCAGCTCCAAGGGTGCCCCACGACAACAGCCAGGCAGTGCCTACGGCTGCTAGGCCACATGGCCTCCTGCACCTATGTAGTGGAGCTGGCCCGCCTCAGGCTCAGGCCCCTCCAGAGCTGGTTAAAGAAAGTCTACATGCCCAACAGGCATGCCCTGAACAGGATGGTAACAG
The DNA here is from genome assembly GCA_007922155.1 of Mesoclemmys tuberculata. Classification (NCBI taxonomy): domain Eukaryota; kingdom Metazoa; phylum Chordata; order Testudines; family Chelidae; genus Mesoclemmys; species Mesoclemmys tuberculata. The sequence goes on along the minus strand of ML675645.1, from coordinate 446,044 downwards.
TCCCCCCTGCGGTTCTGGGTTCGTTGAACTGGTGGATGGACCCCAGAATCGTGTTGAAGGGAATTCCCTTCAAGGCCCCCACCCCCTCGGTCACCCTGATCACGGACGCTTCAGACCGGGGATGGGGAGCCCATATCACTGGTGGTCTGACCACTCAGGGCCTCTGGTCCCGGAGGGAAACTGCCCTACATATCAATGTAAAGGAACTAAGGGCAGTAAGACTGGCTTGCAAAGTGTTTCGCCATGCTTTATTCGGGAAAATGGTTCAGGTGTTGACAGACAATACCACTGCGATGTACTATATCAACAAACAGGGGGGCGCGCACTCCTCACTACTGTGTCAAGAGGCGCTTCGACTTTGGGACCTAGCAGTGAGACGCAACTTCTGTTTAACCGCCTCTCACCTCCCGGGGGTCAGGAACGACGAGGCAGATCGCCTCAGCAGGTCGTTTCTCCCCCAACACGACTGGTCTCTTCACCCGGAGGTGGTCGACATGATCTTCCGCGAGTGGGGTGTTCCCCGCCTGGATCTGTTCGCATCAGCCTGGAACGCGAAGTGCCCCAGGTTCTGCTTGCTCAGGGGTCGCGAGCCAGGCTCCGTCTCCGACGCGTTCCTGATCGACTGGACGGGGAGCCTCCTGTATGCGTTTCCCCCCCTCCCGCTCCTGCCCAGGGTCCTCTTGAAAATCAAGAGGGACGGAGCGGACATCATCCTGATCGCCCCAGCGTGGCCGAGACAGTATTGGTTTTGCCTGCTCCAGGACCTATCGGTTGCTCCCCCGATCGAGCTACCGAAGAGACCGGACCTTCTCTCTCAGGACAACGGTCGGCTACTGCACCCCAACCTGGAATCCCTACACTTGACGGCCTGGAGGCTCTCTGGCTAACGGAGGAGGAGAGAACCTGCTCGGAGCAGGTCCAGCGTGTGCTACTGGGAAGCAGGAGGCCCTCCACCCAGAGTGCATACAAGGCCAAGTGGAGGAGGTTCACCTGCTGGTCGGAATCGCGGGGCATAACCCCCGGTACGTCTTCCGTGCAGGCGGTCCTGGACTACCTGCTGCAGCTCAAACAACAAGGGTTGGCGCTGGCTTCCCTAAGGGTCCACTTGGCAGCCATTTCGGCATTCCACCAGCCGGTGGAGGGGAGGTCTCTTTTCTCTCACCCCATGTCGGTGAGGTTCCTCAGGGGAATCGAGAGGCTGTACCCGCAGGTCCGTGACCCGGTGCCTCCCTGGGACCTGAACCTAGTCCTTGACAGACTGACGGGGCCCCCCTTTGAGCCCTTGGCCACTTGCCCCCTACGGGTCTTGTCTTGGAAAGTAGCCTTCCTTGTGGCCATCACCTCAGCCAGGAGGGTGTCCGAGTTGAGGGCCCTGACCTCGGAACGCCCCTATATGGTGTTCTTCCGGGATAAGGTGCAGCTTAGGCCTCACCCAGCTTTTCTACCTAAAGTAGTCTCCAGGTTTCATTGTAACCAAGATATTTTCCTCCCTGTGTTTTTTCCAAAACCGCACGGGTCCGAGGACGAAAGGAGGCTACACACCCTTGACGTGAGGAGGGCGCTGGCGTTCTACCTCGATAGAACCAAGCCGCTCCGCAAGACCACTCAACTCTTCGTCGCGGTGGCAGAGAGAATGAGAGGCTCCCCAGTGTCATCACAGGGCATCGCCAAGTGGATCACCGCCTGTATCCGGCTGTGCTACGAGAGTGCGGGTGTCCAGCTCCCCGGACCGGTGACAGCGCACTCGACAAGGGCCCAGGCCGCGTCGGCGGCCTTCCTGGAGAGGGTTCCTCTGGAAGACATCTGCAAGGCTGCCACCTGGTCATCCGTACACACCTTTGCCACGCACTACGCTATCGTCCAGCAGTCCAGGGACGATGCACGCGTGGGCAGGGCAGTGCTGGGAACAGCCCGTCGATGACTCCTACCCGCCTCCAGGTAAGGCTTGTTATTCACCTAAGTGGAATGCATATGAGCAACCACTCGAAGGAGAAAACATAGTTACTGACCAGTAACTGTTGTTCTTCGAGATGTGTTGCTCAGATCCATTCCACACCCACCCTCCGTCCCCGCTGTCGGAGTCGGCAGAAAGAAGGGACTGAAGAGGGAGGGGCCGGCAGCGACCGTTGAGCCGCCGCAGGGTGGCGACACTACGGGGTCGCTGGACCGGCCCCTGCAGGGGCTGCTAGTAAAAGTTCTCCGATTGGCCGTGCACGAGGGCGCGCACACCTAAGTGGAATGGATATGAGCAACACATCTCGAAGAACAACAGTTACTGGTAAGTAACTATGTTTTTCTTCCTAGGCCTTTGGCTTTTGTAAAGGTCTTGATGGGCCATTAAGCGGGCTATTGTCCTGTGGCCTCTCTGTCTTTTACAGCACAGTTTGATATGTAGGTATATCAAAGATCTCCATAACTTTCCTCACACATATTTCACATGAACACAAATATCATCATCTTACTCAGCACATTATAACCTTTCTAACAGCACCTGACATGGTATGTCTCACATGAATCACTATGATTTTGACATACTAATGTCAAACAACACAAATGCCCCCCCTCCCAATCCAGTCCGCATGACACCCCCAACGTGAGACTGGTGTAGAAGGGAGTAATCGGAGCTACCGAATACACCTCAAAGGCCCCCCCAATTGGGTCAGCATGACACCCCCCATGCAAAATTGATGCAGAAAGGAGTGTCCCTATACACTGCTGAATGCATCACAGGAACTTTCCCTTTCCAGTTTTTATGTTAACACAGTTCTTTAACATGTTCCAAGGGTTTTACAAAGTATCAGGCACATAGTACACTTACAGTTTCTGGTATCAGAAAGAAATCAATTACGAGACTTAACAGTGGCCTAATAATAACAACAAAATCAGGTTCCTTTGAAACAGGCTTTTCCTTGTAAGGTTCCCTGTGAAGGTAACAATGTTGTCTAATTTTTACAAACAGTTGTAAGGGTTTAGTTAGTTCACTAGTGGCACATGCTTCACCACTGGTTGCTCTGTTACCTCTGCATTACCCTCCTGCTGGGACTAGGCTTTGGGCCTCCACTCTGGCCCCCTCCAAAGAAACATTTTTTTTTGTTGAGCCCTAACAAACTCATTCTGCACATGGCTCCAATTCAGAGCTGTTCCAGGCACGCCCAACTCAGGTTTAGTTGGCCACACCCAAGAGGAATTCTCCTTGCTAATAGCTATGGATGGATCTTCCCTCCCCCCTTTTTAGAACAGTAATTTGCATTTACTACCATTACACACATTAGCTAGCTCACTAGTGTTCAAATTCTTAACCATTATCCATTTTAAGTCTGGACTTGGTTTTAAAGAGATATTAACCATTTTTACTAGCATTTTATAAATAGGGTTTTGCATTGCCAATTTTTTACTTCCCATAACATTAGATGTACAAGATATATTTAAAACTTTTAGAAGTGAGAGTTTGCCTGCTAACCCCTGCATTTTGACCAAGCCCAGCCACACAAGGCTATTTCCTCTGCAGCATGGGGCATGGGTCGCTTGCTGGTGGATTCCCTGCAGCTTGAGGTCTTCAAATCTCATTTTTGAGGATTTCAATAACTCAGTCATGGGTTCGGGGTTGTTATAAATGTGTATGGGTAGGGTTTTGTGGCCTGCCTTGTGCAGGAGGTCAGACTAGATGATCATATTGGTCCCTTCTGACCTATGAGTCTATGAGTCTATGAGTCTATTTAAGCTTCCCAATCATTTCCACTCCATTTGGAACCTTCTCCAAGATATCCAAACTGGATTTTTCTAAGACAAAGTTAGTGAATCTATCCATATTTGAAAAACTTTGACAATTAGAAACTGAACCAAGTCTCTCAACATGTAAACTGTTCCTTGCTACCGTCAATGACTCACTCTGAACTAACTTAATCACTTTGTTTTCACACCATTCAGTTGCAGAAAACTGTTTGCAAGAGCTATCAGGAGGTTTTATTCTTTCCGGAGCAGTTCTAGGCAACAATTCACTTTCCACAGAAATGTCCTTTCCCTCTTTTGCCAGAGACTGCTTCAAAGAAACATTTTCCTGAGCCCTAACAGACTCTTTCTGGGTTTTAGTAACATCCAGAACCACTTCTGGCACAATTGACACCTCCTCCACCAGCATAAGCTGAGAGGTACTTTCTGCCTGCCCCACAGACAGAACACTGGAGACCAATTCTCCTCTTTGGATACAGTTACAGTGCTTTTTGATACTTTTCTGCTTCATGCAATACTTCCCAATACCATGCACAATGTTAGTAATAAGACAAACAACACAAAACATAACACACAAAACACACTCTTTGTTGCAACAATAGATTCATGGTTTTGATTTTTAATTGTTTCACTGGTACCAGTTTCTTCCTTTCTGCAGTTCTGAAAGATAAAACAAACACTTTTCTACCGCCTTTGGGGTTGTAGATTATTCCTTAGAATACCCCTTTCTTTTACATATTTTGTTTCTGATTGCAGGCAAATCAGACAAATTACCCTTATATTTTCCTGTGTTCTCTGTTCTATAGGCAGACTAGGTTTGTTATGGCTTCTACCTTTTAAAGTTTTAGGGTAAATTTTTGCAAGGTGATGTACCTCAGTTTCCCTTTCCCTTGGGGTTTTTTCATTTGCATTACTTCAGGACACTTAACATATCGTTGTCCAATCTTCCCCCAATCTTTTAACCTCACTAGTTTCTTCTCCCCACACCTTGCTTGCATAAACATATCATGATTTTAACTTGCTCCTCCATGATTCCATTCATCATATAACCACCTTATTAGGGAGTTAACCTATTTCACACATTCACTTGTTTCTGCAACTCAGTACATTAGACTGCTATTTTTAACACTTTCTGTTCCAAACTTTCAGTTAAACATTTATCTTTAAACACAAAACTTAATATCCCTTGTGGATAAAACATGTCCTTTAAATTCAAGGTACAGCAGACTTTAAATCTTTACTCTTCAAAATGTGTTCCATCTTAGGTTTAACTCTTTGAGACACACATTGAACTGTTTCTATTTACTCATTAGTCACCATAGTCGACTGCCATTCTCAACTTTAAGGTTTTTTTTTTTTTTTTTTTGACCTGGTTTTGGTATGCCCCAGGCTAGAGATAAGAACCGGGAGTTGCTTACAGGAGAAAATTCTCCTCTTCCTGCAGTTTTAAAAGCAGTTGCTTTATACACTGTCTCCTAGAACAGCTTTAATCATTTCTACTCTCCCAGACTCCGTCCTAACTTTAAAACTTACCATTACATAGTTTTCTTTTAAATTTACATGGGGATAACTGATATTTGTGCCCCTGTATCCAATAAGAACCAAATTTCTTTTTCTTGTTTATCTTCCCTTTAAAGGGGTTTGACTCAGCCAGATAACATTTATGGCCCCTACTTGTCTCTTGACTCTAGGGTTGGCGGCTCCCACTCTAGGTTTTCATGATTTTTTAACAAGCAGGACAAGCCCATTCCGGTTGTACTTAACTGCCAGGCTTTAATTTCTGACCCCTGAGCTAAGTGGATCAGGATTTCTTTCAGTGGCAATGTTTTAGTTAATGCCAGCTGATGATGATACATGGTATGAGCAAAAAGTCTGTTCACTCCTTTCCTTATTATCATTATAGGGAAATTCTTCCCTCTCCTTTTCTTATACTTATACTGCACAACCTGTACTGCAGCTTTCTCGGCTACAGCTTGATAAGTATCCAATTTGTCAACAAGCAACTTATTCTGACATTGTAACATTACAACTTGATTCTGTAATTCACACATCTGCCGCTCCATAGGGGAGCGTTCTACCAACAATTGTTCTTTCTGTTGGTGCTGCTTCCGGTATGCAATAAACAAAATCCACCCCCATCTTCCTGAACCCACAATCTCCTTTCCCTTTTCAATAGGCAATTTTTGGATACATTTTAACACATTTAGTGGTTCAGCCTCTTTTAACTGATTCTTCCATTGTTCACACTGCCCTCCGACCTTAGCCCATTCAAGAGCCAGCAAACTATAAGGGAGATCTTCCCATCCGGGAATCTTGGGCGGGGTTAACACAATCTGTTTGGATTTAAAAAGTGACACTTTTGCTCAGATCCTGTCCGTGACACCAAGACGTTCTGCTAATTGACAGCGATGGGCAAAAAAGAACACAGACACCAGTAGAAAGAACAAGGTTTCTTTACTATCTCTTTCTAAATATTACAGGAAATGAAATGATATATATACATAAGCAATAGAAAGAATAAGTAAGGTAATGCACCTGATCATTACTACATAAAATCAACTATAGTGATTAAGAAAGATACATCACCAATTGCCCTATTAATACATTACTATCATCCAGATCCACAGTCACTGGGGAGCCCCGGTTGCAGCGAGGATTTGGAGAGCCTGTCCCGGCAATTGGGAAGTCCTACGCAGTGCATCCACCCATAGGTGAGGTCTCCAAATTCACTACAAGCGGGCCCAGCTTTTATAGAGTGAAAAAACAGGTGTACGTGACTATGTGCAGATCACCTTGATGGATATCTGGTTCTTATGCAGGGGGCTGTGAGGGGAACCTGGCCAGGGCTCCCATCCCAGACCCTGCATGTTCCTTTCTTATCTTTTTAGGGCTTCAATAGCAAATAGAAACTCCTTCCAAAGGGAAAGATAGAAACTCCTTCCAAAGGGAAAGACCCCTCTCATATGTTAAAACACTCTCACTCTGTCAGCAGAGGGAGAGGCTCCTTTCATGTGTTATACATAGTAACTTATCATTATAAATTGATACATTTGGAGTGAACAAGCATATACAATAATAACCTTTATGATTCAAAGATTCACTGGCATAAACAAATATGAATCCCACCGCACAGAGGCCGATCCAACTGGATACAGATAATCCTTTCACATCAATCCCCCATAAAGGATTTTCTGTATATCCATGGGAAGTCCCAAGAAAGTGTCTAATGGGAGACATTCCTTTAAGAGCAAGGCATAATTCCTATAATTTAACTGAGGTCTGTGATAAGCTGTGCAAACCAGGTAACCACATCATTGGGGTAATGTTCCCCAGGGCTTTTTTCAGTGCCTGCACTTGCTCAGGTGTCAGTATCCTATTCACTGCCATGGTATTGTGAGAGGTGTTTTCATCCTCCTCATCTCCATCGCTAGTAAATTCTCTTTGTCTCTACAACCACAGGAGCCATAGATGCACTAGCCCATGGTGCATTATCCTCACCCAGCTGTTTCACTATCTTCCTAACAGGAGCATAGAGAGAAGGATGTCCTATGCCCTGATCCAACTTGATCTCATCCCACACAGCCTCTGTACAATAGAGGGCAGACAAATCAGTCCTGCATACAACACTCTCTGCACGACCAAGATCTCCATCTGCTTGCATGGGAGAAATAATTCCCTGAGCAGCAGCCAATTGCTGTGTTCACTGAGACAACTGCTGCTGACAGACTGCGTGGGTCTGGCCCCCAGTCTCACTAATATCCCTCTTTTTCTCCCCCAGGACAATGCATACCACAGCTTGCATGTCCTTACATTTCGCTCACCAGACATGAGCAGTTTTCTTCCACTGCCTATCCTCCTCTTTGTATATTTCTACATCTCACTGAGAGGTACAAAGCAACGTGGCCAGTGAGGAATGGCAGAATCATACTGCTGTAGGAAAGTAAAGAGTTAAAACTGGACAAATGGTCAGGCCTAAGCTACAGGGAACGGGGTCATGGCATGGGGAAACCTTGTTTCTGGTAATTGGTATGAATTCTAGTTAGAGTTGTGTTCTCTCTCTTCTTTTCCTCCCTTCCTGGCCATCTGCACAGGGGATGAGGCTAACAAAATAACTATCTCCCCTCCTGCACAAGACCTTTGGTGGGAAGAGGGCATTATCTTCTTTCCCTCCCTTGCATATTTTAAAGAATGTTAGTGTTCAAGGTAGTGTGCCTGTGCTCTGTGAGGTAATTCTCTAAACAACAAATGGGCGGGTATAATTATATTAATCCTATAGGTGTTAATAGTCATTTTATAGTTGTTAATGTAACCAAATAAGGGTCTATGGAAAATTTCTGGAAATGTATATATTTACATTTATATATTTATATATATATACATGTATATATTTACATAGCGTTATGGATAAAAGGATTGTAAAGTATCCCCTTTGCTGCTCACTTGTGACATCAAGGAGGAACAAGCAAGCAATAATCAGGCAGTAATCATTGACAATCTGTCTCTGGGTCCCCCTGTTTCTTATCCCTAACATCTGGCGTTATGAACAGGATCCCAGGGGAGAGAAGTGCCTGATCACCACTCCTTGCCACGAATATAGGTAAGTTGAACAGGCCCTTCCTTTATGGTAACCACAGTCAAGGAATATATTAATAAGTTGGTAGGGAAATGCAGAGGTCCTTATGCAGGTTCTCTTGGGGGATGTCAGGATTGGCTAGCCATCCAGTGGGTGAAAAACTGCCTCATGTCCAGGTATTCCCAGAATATAAAAAAGATTATTTTGGTTCAGGCTCTATGTAAGGGCTTGTCTGGGTTATGGGATGAAGTTACAAGTCTTAGGAGCAAGGCTGAAATCTTGCAACAAATCACAGAGGAGCAGTGCACAGTTAAACAACATAGTGTGCTTGAGGTTAGAGAGGGAAAGAGTCATATGGGAGATTTTAACTGCCTTAAGTTAGAAACCCTGGCCCTGAAGGGTCAAGTGGATGCCTTAAAGCAAACTTCTGTTATCCCGTCCTTTCTTTATCCTCCCCTTCCATCTGGTCCCTCTCCTCCCTCCTCCCCTCCCAGCCTATGAGGATAAACTCGGTCACAATAACCCTGTTTGTCTTATTGTGACCCAGACAGTTGTCCGCATTTCCAGTGCTCCTCCTGACGCAGATCTTCTCCCCTGGTCTGGTATCCAAATGCCCGCTGGTCCCCAACCAGACAGAGAAGAGGGTCTCACCATCCATCATGTGAATCAGCAAAGAATGTTAGCAGAAAAATCCTTGAGCACAGTCTTGAGATGGCTGGCAAGGATTGCTGACACCCCCAGTTTCACCCATGTGGCTATGGCAGCAGCTCCCACTCTTCTCTCAGAGCCAGGATAGAGGGTTTCCAAGGACCCCCACTTCCAAGGAGTCCCATACATTTATTGTAGCTTTCTGTACCCTTTTTTGGCTCAGGTTTTTCTTCTTTCTAAGTTGCTCTCTGATTCTTCTTTCCCCCCCTCTTTTTCTCTGCTTCTTCTCCCCACTTCCCTTTCTCTGTCACTTTTTCTTCTTGTTTGAGAGCTAAGGGTTAAAGCCACTGTTGGAACATCAAGGAATGTGGTTGCTGTTAGCCTGTATTTTAAAATGATTTCACAGGACTAATTGGTTGCTTTTCACCCCATCTCCCCTTGCACTTTTGTTTTTTTTAAATTTAATGGAGGAAATTTTGGATACACTTTGGATGTAAAAAGTTTTTGACAAAGCACAGACTAAGGTAGCTGTGTTGCAAAGATTGTACTGGGTGGCTCAGGTTTTACAAGCACAATATGCCACCTTAAAAATGCAGCTCAGTAAAAACAGTGGCTAATAAACACAGCACTCTGAGTAAAAGAATGGAGGGTTTACGATCACAAAACCATGTTACCTGTTGAAAGCTATAGCTGCAAAAAATAATAAAAGAAAGCTAAAATGTGGTTAATTGAATGCAAAAGAAAGTAATTTTAAAAAAAGAGTTAAAGGTAGCTTTTGTAAAATTTAATACTACAAATGTTGAAGAGAATTAAACTGTTGGGAATTATGGAATTGTTAAAAGGCAACAGTTGTAAAAATGTTATAAAAGTAATAGTGTTATACATTTTTTTTGGTTTAATAATATTTAGTAAAATAAATATATGTATAATTTGGTACAAGCCACATTGCATGGAACCCTAATAGTTAAATACATTATACAAAGGGTTAATGTAGTGGCTACTACCATGTTTTTGTCCCCAGAAGGCTTTACAGCTATTCTAAAGGAAAATGGGCCCTTTTCCTGAAGGAATTGTCTGTAAACAATTAATTGTAAATTGCTGCGGGCAGCAGGCAGAGAAACAATCTAATTTGAATCATTTAATTACTGAACAATTGGTCAAAATTGCAAAAGGTAATAAGGGGTTTCCATTAAAACTTGACTGTCTCTAAATGTACAAAACTGGAATCTGGGTATAGGCATGTAAAAAAAATTAGAGTAGTGCAAGGGATGTTAAGCAAACACAGTCAGCTAGTGTTGCTTTGCTTTGCTATTAAGCATTTAATTTTTTTGAATGCCTCAATAACAAGAGGACATGATCTTGGCAGGAGATAGTAAAGGAATTACCAGAATAGTAAAAGAAATTCTGGATCAGGAAAGTCAAATTCAAAATTTGCAAAAATCTAACCCAGCATTGGTGGGATCATATTTCTCAGGGAAAGCGTTATAGTTCATTAGACAAAGCCAAAAGGAAGGAAGTGATTTTGTTTTTCAGAACTGTGGATGTTCCTGTGAATAATTCCCATGGTTGCGTGGGTGGGATATGACTGACCTTGCTATCCACCCCTTGATCCAGTGGACCTCAGGGAGAAGCAAGAAACAAAGCCGGGACCAAGTCCAAAGCTAATGCAGGAACCAAAATACTACATTCCAGAGGAAGTCCACCAGTGGCCTTGGTACCAGAGGCATCCCCTGTGATGGATGTGGGATGGCATTTTATCTAGGATTTATTCAGGGAGGCGAAGGGGGGGGAGTGTTCATCCTTACCTGAATTGCCGAGCCCTAAACCCAGGTTCCCAGAGCAGCAAAGTATCCCAGCCTCAGGGTTTTCCACCAACGTCCCCTGCCAAGCTGCATTTGCCTCTTCACCCCACAACCCAGCATTCCCAGACCCAGAGATCCTCAAAAAATGGTGCCAAACCTACATGTGGAACAGATGTGGCCTAACTAATCGAATCACTGAATGATTTAATAATGGCTCCTTGCTCATATTACTCATATTGTAGAAATATTAATTATATTAGTTGTTTTATTATGTATTTATTTATTTATATTAACCTCTCCCCAAAAACCATACCTGTAATTTCAGCCTCATTGTCCAGTCAGCAACCTGCCTCCCTTGTCTCCCTGTAGCATGACCAGTGGACCAAAGCATTGGGCCATCTGGAGCCAGTGTGCGGGAAAGAATGGATGCCTGGCTCTTCCTTTAAAAGAGAGTGGGGGAGTGTAGAAAAGTAAAAAGTTAAAGCTGGCCAAATGGTCAGGCCTAAGCTACAGGGAATGGGATCAGGGCATGGGCAAACCTTGTTTCTGCTACTAGGTATGAATTCTAGTTAGAGTAGTGTTATCTTTCTTCTTTTCCTTCCTTCCTGGCCATCTGCACAGGGGATGAGGCTAAGAAAATAACTATCTCCCCTCCTGCACAAGACCTTTGGTGGGAAGAGGGCATTATCTTCTTTCCCTCCCTTGCATATTTTAAAGTATGTTAGTGTTCAAGGTAATGTGCCTGTGCTCTGTGAGGTAATTCTGTAAACAACAAACAGGGGCTCGTATAATTGTATTCATCCTACAGTTGTTAATATTTGTTTTGTAGATGTTAATGTAACCAAATAAGGGTCTATGGAAAATTGCTGGAAATGTATGCATTTACATAGTGTTATGGATAAAAGGATTGTAACAGAAACCTCTCACTCGTGGCATCGAGGAGGGACTAACAGGCAATAAAGGGCAGCCGTTGACTCAATCCACCTTTGAGTCCCCCTGTTTCTTATCTCCAACAACCATGTATTCCCTTTCTGTATTTTACCTTGGCACGCTACCAGCTGTTCATGCAGCTCCTTGTTTTCTTTGCCAGCTTCCCTAACTTCTCACTGAGGGATTTGCAAGCTGACAGAAGCCCCATACAAAGCAGCCAAACATTTCCTTTTACAATCAGGGTCAAGCTTTGTCTCTACAGATTGTTCCCATTAGAGTATTAAGTCTTCTCATGCCATTTTATCCTTAAATGCTCCTCCAGACCATTGGTTCTTTCCCAGGTCATCTACAGAAGCTTCCATATCCAGAACTGGTTCTAACGAAAGGAGGGCAGGAGTGGCAACCCCTCAACCACCGGACTCACAACACATTCCGGTAGAGGACATAACGCCCTCCTCCTGAAGCTAGCTACAGCGTTGCCGGAGAGCCGTGCCAGGCAGGTTGCTACCCTGCTGACATGCAATGAGAGAAACCCTTGCACCATGCACCTCAAAGACTGTCCCATTCACAGCTGATCGAGCTCACCCAGCAAGGATGTCAATTGTTGATACTCGATGCTAAGTGATCTGTGTGGACAACAGTGACACATGGGATGCCGGATTTGCAGATCAATAAGGTTTAATGTGTTATGCTTTCTATTAAAATACTAGTTAAATACAAGCTAAAATACAATAGCCTAAAATTAGCTATAATATATCATACTCACTAAATCTGGAGAGCTAAGCAGTCACTCAGAAGGCTGTATACAGGAACAGCTTTCTTTGGTGGCCCTGCCAGGGAGTCAGTGGATCCTTTGGTCCAATTGGCAGCACCTCCTATGGAATAAGGCATTGATGGAATGTGCCCCTTTGTCTGCGTGATGATTTTTTAAAACTTTTTATACAAAACTTTCTCTTAGTTACCTATCTATTCATTATTAAGTATTCTATCACCTACATCTGTTACCAGGTTTGCCTGTCACTTTGAGGTGTGCTTATTTATTAGGGTTACCTTCCTGAAGGAGGGGGTGTGATTCTATTAACGTGCTGCTTGTGTTACTTGTGTGTTCATATGGCTACACGTCCCCTCCTAGTGGCGCTATCCTGCAGGACCTAAGGTTTTCAGAGCTGGGTTCCTCCAGCCCCAGATTCAAATAAACCCCCCCAGATACACACACCCATTCCAGATTAACTGAGTGCGTCTGAGCAGACCGGGATATGAGCACTCTCAGCTGACCCCTTATACGTCCCTGAACTCAGCAGGCTGGTGACACAGCACTGTCAGCTGTCACCCTCATGTGCCCGTTGCACCGCACCAGAATGGAGCACACTTATGAGCATGCTGGGTCCAAACAGCACTTTTCAGCTGTTCCCCTTATGTGCCCCCTGGACTCAATCAGGCTGGGTCAAACTCACTTTCAGCTGTCACCCTTATGCACCTCTGGACTCCGTAGGCTAGGCAGAACAGCACTTTTCAGCTACCCCCTTTATATGCCTCTTTGCAACACAATTGTTCTAGCAGTAACCCCCTTGATAAGCAAACCCCATAGGATTTTGGGCACTCCAGGGATCTTTGACTTAGGTAAAAGAAGCGTTGCTGCAAAGCAAGGTAGGGAAGCCAAGAACACAAAGGAGTAAATGCATTTAGAGAGACAGAAACTGGCAACCAGCTTGATTACAATAGTTAGTTTATTGCCAGGTGTATAAAACTTATGATACTAATAATGATGCCATACAAGGAGAGAAAAACAATCTAACACTTACAATACAACAACATTACAGTCGGGGTATTGGAGAAGGCTAGCCCAGGTTTGATTACAAAAGTAGAAAGTTATACCTGGATTAGAGAGAGAGAGAGAGAGAGAGAGAATTGGGAAAGATGCGGGAGGGGGGGAATCTCACCACTCCTTGCAGCTCAGAAGTTCCCAGGAGACAGGCTGTTCAGCTTAGGGTCAGGAACACTTGAGGGAGAGGCAAAACCCACAACAGGATCAGTCAGGAAATGGGGAAGCGGGCAGCATTTGGGTCCAGGCATCAGAAGAGGAGAGCAAGAGAGAGATTTGAACTTGGGTAGGGGCATTTTGTAGAACCAGGTTTGTTTGTGGATAAACAGCATCTCACTGAAGTACCCCAGGGTGGTTTTCTCTATGCTGGACAATAGGAGCTGATCACTCCCAGCTATGGTCAATGTTTCTTGGGGGAGCTCACAATGCAACCAGGCAGAAGCAGTGTTTTGCATATCAATGCTATACTGGTCTGATAACTGCGGAGCTGGATGGGTGTAGGTGTGAGTTCATTTACATCAAGAGCAGAGAACTCCCATAATGCAGTGTGTCCCTGCCTTGCCAACCCCAGAGTTCAGTGCAATTCCTGCTTTGGAGCTTGGTTCTCCATTCTTCATGCTAATTCTTGTTCCATCTTCGATGTAAATGAGGCTCCAGTTCTCCATTCAATGTGTTAATTGAGATGTCTCTTTTTACATCTTCTATGTAGATGAGGCATGGGGAGTTGTCTCAATCCTACCCTCCTTGTTTGGAGGATTTTAGGTGTGTCTCCCACAGCCTTTTCATAGCTTTTGTTTCTGGTTCAAGCAGAGGTTGGGGGGGGGGGATTCAGGTGAGCCAGAGAGAGAATAGGGTTTTACGCCCTGGTTCCCCAAGAACACAGAGCTGCCAGGTAACACATCGGGTTCTCACCCTTAACTACATTCCATTTTCACCATGGTAACTGGGGTTGTCGAAACAATATCTGGTAATAGAAGGGCAGTAAAAAAATATGCCCCTTGGCAGTGGAAAAATGTAGCCCCAGACATTCAAGGATAACTTGCTATTCCCATCAAAATTATCTATGTGCAGCTGCAAGCATACATGTTATGTATTTCATCTTATTATGTGCTGTGGGATTCAGAAAGGAGGAAAAGTCCAAATCAAGCTGAGGTCAAGCCAGGAGTTCAAAAGCATAAAGCAGGAATGGTCATAGCAGTACAGAAGACTCATGCTGTTGCCTCGACACTTCCTGGATCACCTCTTGATCCATAGGGCAGGACCCAAGCAGGACCCATGGAGCTGTGCCTGTCAAACCCTTGAGACAGAACTTCCCATGGTTTGTGTCCACAGCACAGGATGGCAGTGGCAGTCTGGAGAAGTCAATGGCCTGGTAGCTCTACAGAGTTCTAGACCCATAGGGCTTCACAAGGACGGACTGATGCTAGGCCAGGGACATGCCATCCTAGAAGCTGCCATCCTAGAAGCTGTTCTGCTCCACGCAGTGGAGAGATCTCTTGCCCAGTGGAAAGATGCTCTGGTGGGGCAGGAGGCGGGAGCTCTGACTGAAGCCCTTCCCGCAGGCAGCATGTTTGTAGGGCTGCTCCCCCGTGTGGATACTCTGATGCCAGGTGAGGTGGAAGCTCTTCCTGCAGCTGGGGAACCAGTAAGGCTGTTCCCACACAGGGAAGATCTGGCACCAGGCGAGGAGGGAGCTGCCTCACACAGGGGACACCTATAAGGTTGCTCCTCCAGTGGGGGTGAGGTCTGGAGATATGGGCAAAATTCCTGTGCAGCTGAGAATCTCCTTCCTGTCGGGTCCCTGATGGTCACTGGCTTCTCTGAGCTTCTCCCACCTCCTCCCTGCTGACGGGTCCCTTCTTGGTGACCTTCCTGCTCAAGGCTCTAGGGTGTCCCATGCAGCTCTGCTTGAGTGGGTCCTTCCCGCAGGGGAGACTCCTCCAGCTCAGCCCCTGCTGGGACAGAGAATGCAGCTGGGGAGAGACATGCTCAGCTTTGGGGTCTCCTGCTCCGTCAGTCCCTGCCTGCCCCAGGGGGGTCCTCTGCCCATTACCAGCTTCATGTAGTTGCAGGGCTCCTCTTTAAGGTCCAGAAGCAGCTGGTTTGGGGATTGACTCAATCTTGCCTCCTGCTGGGATGAACCCTCAGCATCACTCCTGTTTTACGCTGGTCATACCCCACAATGCTGTGGGGGACACCATCTTGTCCCTGAAGACAGTCATCCAATTACCATGGAGCAAGGCTCTGAAAGTCACTGGGCAGGGTGTGTCTGGGAGGGAAGTGACAGCTGTATGATTGCTTCATGTACAAGTGGGAGATGCTCAGATACGACAATGATGAAGACAGTCCAAAAACTTACACAGAGTAGAATAGGAGAGAGCAGACAGTCACTGGGGAGAATGGGAATTGGAAAGCAGAAAAGGGAGGGGACACAGACCATCGCTCAATTCCTTGCTGGGTTTGGGGGACTCTGTAGTGCAGCTCCAATTCCCTGGCCCGGCAGACATTTCCTCCAGGCAGCAATTTCCATCCTCTATTGCTATTTCCTCTCCTGGAGCTGCCTCTCTCTGTGTCTCCCCTGCACACAATGCCCTCACTCACTTCCTGGCTGGGGCGATTCCCTCCTTACCCAGGGTGTAGATGGGGACTCCCTGTTGCCTCCCAGGGTGCAATCTAGACCAGCGATGAGCTGTGCCGCCACCTGCCCTGCGATGCTGGGTGCCTCACAATGCTTTGCTAATGTAGCTCCCAATCTGAGCCACTCACAAATAGCCAAACAGCACGCAGGTCACACTCTGACTTGTTGCATAGAGCTGTAGCCCTGCGCCAGCAACTCTGATCCCCGCAGCCTATTAGCAACACACCAGCCACATTTTGGTTTCCACCATCTGTGTCGCTACTAGCAGGGTGACCCCAATGTACTCCCAGTCCTGAATTTTCCCCAGAACGTGTGTTCTGCTCTGTCCTGTCCTCTCCTGGGCAGTTCAGATATTAAGTCTGTTGCCTCTGTAGGATGTCAATATCCAATAGTCTGCTTTTAACTGTAATTACCCAAACCGTTCAGCTTCAACACAACACTGGATTAGTTTTGATTAAAAAATAAAAGCAGCTTATATAACTCCAAAGAGAGAGATTTTAAGTCAGTACAAGTATAAGGTGTTAAAGTCAGAAATGATTAAAAGATAAATACAGATAAAATGCTTCCTAGTAGTTAAGACTTAACAGGCTAGATGTAGTTCAAGGTAAAATCCTTGCCACATGTTCCCAGCAAAAGGGCTGGCCAAATTCTCCAGATCAGAATTCCCCCCAACGCTGCCCCTAAAGTCAAAGTGATCTTTACTTTATCTTCTTAGGTGAAAGAGGTTGGGGGAGGGAGGAAGAGAGACAGAGAAAGAGAGATACCTTGGGGTATTTTTGCCCCTTACTTTTATAGTCCAGTCCCCCCTTTGAAGTGGATTCCTCTGAGTGTTACCCTGCAAAGCAAAGTTTATTCAAGCAGTAAAGAAGGTGACTTGGAGTTGGGGGAGGGTGAAGGTGGCCCCCAGCTTTTTTATCTCCCCAGTTTATACCAAAATGCAGATTTGCCTCATCTCCCTCTTGCTGTCGCAAGGACCCTGTTCACTACTTCTATGTAAATTGAGGTAAACACACATTTCTCAGTTTAGGACAGTGCTGTTTAACCACTTTGTCTCATCAGGGCAGCCTGGGTTTGAACACATGCTAACAGTGTCATAGAGGGGGAATGCATAACTTTACATAGATGTTGCTACATACAAGTTACCATGATATTCTTGACCAGAGAGTTATTAGTTTTTAAATGATACATTGCAAGGCATATTTTGTACAAAGCTTATTACAGTGGTATGTAGGGTGTGAATACAGGGGTACAGCCAATCACTCTGCCTCTGTTCACACACGGGTCAGGGAGCTGGTTGAGATTTGGGTGGCTCTGAGGGACAGGAGATACTGTTACACCTAGCATCTGGGCTGTGAAGGGTTAAACCCATTGATCTACACCTGTCTCTTCCCAGATCAAAGCCAGCACAAGTGGGGGTGGAATAGCACAGGGACTTTCCTGTCCCTAGACCCGGACACCTGGCTTCCGAGCCTGGCTTCCAGGCCCCATGGGTGCAAAGAAGAGGCACTTTCTGCCCATCAGATTGCCTGCTCTGTGTCCAATCCCTTTCCTGCCCCCTCTTTCCGCGATGCAGGAAATGAGCCCAGCTGGATTCTCTCTCTCCCAGCAGGTGCTGGGATGGAGGAGGAGAATCCCCCATGGAAGAGCCTGAGAGAGCGGAGCCATAGGGATATCCTGGTCAGGGCAGGACAACAGCAGGGAGAGCCTCCAGGGCAGAGACGTAATGATCTCACCCAGCTGGCCACAAGCCCAGCAGAGAAACCCTACAAATGCCACAAATTTGACAGCCTGAGCATGAACCTGAGCCACCATCACAGGATCCACACAGGGCAGAGATCCCACAAATGTGCCCAGCACAGGAAGAGCTTCCATTTCAGGTCCCAGCGCGTCCTGCACCAGATCAGCCACACGGGGGAGCAACCCTATAAATGCCCCAAATGCGGGAACCCAAATGGGTTTGATGCCAGCCAGGCCACACAGGGGATCAGCCCTACACATTCCCTGATTGAGGGTTTCAGCCAGAGCTGTAATCCCACCTGGCACCAGAGGATCCTCATGGGCAACAGACCCCACAAGTGGGGTGAGGGCAGGAAGGCCTTTGGGGTGAGCTTGGACCTGATCTGGCACCAGCAGATCCACATGGTCAAGAGACCTAACAAGTGTCTGATTTGCAGGAAGAGCTTCAACCTTAGCTCCAACCTCTTCACCCATCGCAGAATCCACTGGGAGGAGAAACCCCATAAATGCCTTGACTGTGGGAGAAACTTCAACCAAATTCATGCGACGTCTGATGACATGGTTTACGTGTATGTGTACTGGAAGTTATGGATCTGTTTCACGTCTCTGCATTTCAACTTGTGCTGTGTTTCTGGGCGACACCCCAGACAGGAGGGTTGCAACATTAGCTGTTTCATGGCCCATTAAGGGAACTGATGGGTAAAATAAGCCCATGGGGAGAATCCAGGGGCTACACCTGATGAGTCACCAGGATTTACTCAGGTGACCCTGGACTCCACCTTATTTCTGTAAATTTCCACAAAGCGGCATGGCAACGAGACACAAAAGGCAGCATCACCAAATCCATATTGGCTTTAGTCTTCAGCCTTCACCTACCTCTGGATCAACTCATCTGCAACTGAAACTGTGAAACAAAGGCCTGAGATCCACCCAGGTACTGGATGTAACCAGAGGGACTGTACAGGCCTGAAAACTCCACAGTTTTAATAAAAACCTGATATAGGTGGACATTCAAATCATTTGTATGTGTCTGATTGATTTAATCATTTAACATTTCTCTAAACATTTGTCTCTTTCCTTTTATAATAAACCTTTAGTTTTAGTTACTAAAGATCCAAACATATATTGATCTGGTTCTGTGGCTGATCCTTTGGGGATCAGGAGAACCTTTTTGGTAAAGAGCACAGAGTTTAAAATACCTTATCTCTTTACTGGCTGATTGGGAGCCAGAGACTGTAATGCAGTAAAGGGGGTTACATATATTTTGTTTTAGCTTCTTGATAACCAGTGTGGGGGAATCAGCAGCACTGTTTGTGGCTGGCTGGGAAGTTGGACTGCAGTGTCACCCACCAGTGCTGGGAGAATCTTTTCTCCTTTTGCAGCTTGCCCTGCCCTTTGCATTTTCAGGTGGTCTACCCTAGGCATGGAAGGGTCATACCCCCCACCAGCTCCCTGCACCAGCTGTTCTCTCACACCCCTCCCCTGTGTCCTGTCTCCCAGAACTGCGGGGTGTGTGGGTGGGTAGTACCTGGACCAGCAGGACCCGGCGGTAGGACAGCATGGCTGGGTAGAAGATCTGCACTGTGGTGCTGTAGGAATTCTCCCCACGATTCTGGATGGAGATGGTGGTGTTGAGTTCAGAGGTGACCCTCACCACCAAGGTGCTCAAGCTAAAGGGGGAGAGAATGAGATGAGCTTCCTCAAGGCAGTGCCCGAGCATCACTGCTAGCTTAGAGACTCCGGCACTGTGAGCTCCCTATAATAACAGTTCCCAGCCAGGGACCCCACACAGCCCCTACTGTCACACGGGGTATTGGTGTGAGCATCCTATAAAAGTGCCCAGCTGGGTATCTCAGTGCGGCAAGCTTCCTATATCAGTGCCCATTCAGCTGCCATAAAGAAATATGGGAAAATCTCAGGCTGGGTGTTGCAGATGTGAGCCTGATCAAGCTGGACAGGTCCCACTGTAGAAGTTATTTGACAATGGGGGTGTGTGGAGGCAGAGGGGGTGAACTTATCCTGAGAAATTGAAGGAAATTTGTAGTTCATCAGTGCAGACTCTATCACTGCCACAGTCCTTCTCAAACAGGAGCTAGGGAGAGATCCCGGGGGAGAGGAAAGGGAGCGGGGGTCAGGATGGTTGGGATGGGACTGGAGCAAAACTCAGCCAGCATTTCATCCATCGTATAATCTCAACTGTCACCACCACCAGCAGAAGCAATACAGTCTGAAACAACACTGTTACGAACAATGCAGTCACTATAACCACAACAGACAAGTAACTAACACAGTTCCAATCTCAACCGTAATACAGTTTCAATACAGCCTGAAACAATCGTCACCAGCCATTCACCCACAACAATCCAACTACACTGTCACCAAGACCATTACAACCACAGCCACCTTCACTACAAACTGTACTCATACTGTAACTAACAACATAACCATTACAACCTTCACCCATACTGTCAAAACACCACTACAATATCAACAAAACCACCACCAAAACCAAGCAACAGAGCCACAACAACCTGAATTAACACTGTCACCAAGACCACTACAGTCTGAACCAACATCACTCATACCACAACGACGACAACCTCAACCAGTACTGTCACCAAGATCAGTACAACCTGAATCAATGTCACTAACAATGCAACTACGTCAACCGCGGCTTACACTGTCATCAAGACCATTGCAGTCTGAACCGCCCACACCGCCAATAACACAACCAGTTCAACCTCAGCCAACACTCACCCCCGTCACAGTGTCACCCGTCACCACAAAACATCACCTCAGGCTACACCAGCACAGTAACCAAACCCACAGCCACTGCAACCTGGGCCGACACTGTCACAGGCACCATTGCTTGGCCCAGTGGCCTTACCAAGCCTGCTGTCATCAGGGGGAGTCCTCGCTCGGGGGGTGTGAGGCGGTTGGTGGCAGCGATGGGCTCCCCCGTCAGGGTGTAGTTGAGGCGCAGGGTGATGGGGGTCAGAGTCCTCAGGGCAGAGCTGGGGAGACAGAGAGACACGTCGAGGCTGGTGAGGAAATGGGGATGGGTGGGGTCCAGATATAGGTTTGTTCTCGGGGTGAAGTGGGAGCCAAGGGAGAGTTGGAGGGACAGACACAGAGTGAGGGGAAAGAGCCGGGACTCCCCACACTCACAGGTAACATTATCTGGTACGTCTCACGTCTCGTCTCGATGCCCAGCTGCAGTTCCCTACTCAGGACGGGGCTGTTGGAGTCGAAGGCAGCTCGGATCTTCGTCCACCCAGGGTCCAGGGCCAGGCTGTACTGGATGCTGCTGGAGATCCTGTCACCTACAGGGGTGGGGAAACAAGGGATAGAGAGAGACTGAGGCCCGGTCTACACTTACCTTTGTGATTCGGCGGCAGTCGACGGAGATACGCAAATGATGTAAATCACTTGTGTATCTCCCGTCGACTTTGCAGCGTCTCTACCGCACACTGTCCACACTGTGCTGTGCCGAAGCGAACAGCGTTCCCTTCTATGCAGCGCGACGCCACTTATCGGGGTGGTTTTCCTGCGTCGCTTGCTGGATCGACTGAGCGCGTCTACACAGACCGCTCCGTCTGTCCAGAGCAATCGATCTGACAGCGGCGAATTTGCTGCTGTCAGTGTAGACCCAGCCTGAGAGCGGGAACCTCCTAGGGAAATAGGATACAGGGCCTTTCGTTTCTAGGGGTGCTGGCTCCAATTGAGCCTGGGGGCAGGGGACTGGCCAGCTCAGGGGGGAGGGAAACGGGGGAGGTTTGGTCTGACCTAGGCTGTCCGTGGTGCTCTTAGTGACGATGAAGCAAACTTCTGCCCTGCTGGCCTCTGTGTTGAGCTGCTCCTGCCCCTGGCAGTTGAAGGCCGAGGTGGGGATCGTGGCGGGCCGGAAGCTGATGGAGACCCCAACTCTGAGCACCGGCCGGGACCTGCCGTGGGGGGAACAGAACCATCACCCAGCTACTCCCTGCCATGGGGCCAGGCCCCCTCCCTGCCCAGAGCCTCCCACCCTGGATCCAGTCACAGCACCCCAGGGAAGTGAGTTATGGGGACACATCTGTGCCAGAGGAGATGGGGGGCGGGCAGAGAAGGGAGCAGCAGAGCTGTCATTGTGCCATTCTCCAGCAGGGGGCAGGAGTCTCTCTCTCTCTCTCTCTCTCTCTCTCACACCCCCCCCCCACACACCCATGGACCGGTGCTGTCTGTGTTTGTCACGTGGAGCCGTGCAAAGACACAGAGTAACTCACCTCAGCAGCAGGACCTGCCCCCGTGCTCCCACCGCAATGTCCGGCAGTCCGTCCCCCGTCAGGTCTGTCCCACCGCTGATGGCCTGGCCAAAGAAGTGCAGCCTGCTGGGAAACCCCGACCCTTCTATGCGCTGTGGGGCAGAGAGAGCAGTACGTGGTGGGAAAGAGGCAGATATACAGTTTGATGGGCACTAGGGGGTAGCGGAGGGTAAGGGACGAGGAAGGGACAACTGTAATGTATTTTTTTCTACTAACTTTGTATTAAAATATATATAAAGAACAAACAACAGAATATACTTAAACTACTCGTCATACATAAACCTCTCATAATATATTAACCATTTCCTATCTAACCTTAAACACATAACTATATAATGACTGATTAAAATATTAATCAAATTCTTGTATTGCATACTTTACAAACAAATACATTTTGCTGATAAAATGCCAACTGGTTAAAGAAAAATTATTAAAATAAGAGTAAAGAATATAAACAAAATTTGGAGGGGGGGCATGCTAGAGAAAGAACAGGGCAGGTGGTGGTGGGGTGGTGGTGATGTATTTAATAGGACCATTCAGATATTTCTAGGAAAGCATCTCCTATCTCAAATAATTTTTCTTCGATATTTCTGTTATTTTTTTCTAGGGTGGAAATGCTTATGATGGCTATGCTCCAACTTTCAATTGTTGGTTGCTTTTTGGATTTCCATTTTTCTAGTACTAGTCTTCTAGCAATTGTTACTGCTCTGCTTAGCCAAGGCTTTTTTCCAGCACACATTTACATACTTAGCTGGTAACACAATTTTATTTGATAGAAAAAAAATTAACTCTGCTATTCAGTTCTGCCCAGTCCTATGGGTATAGGAGCATTCCCACAGCAGGGGGACTAGGGGGCACCAGAGGCTGAGGGATGCGGAAGGGGCGGCTGTTCTGTATAATAAGCACAAGGGGACTTGGGGGAGGGCTCTCAAATGGCCCTTTCAGGCTGTGTGTTCACCCCTCCCAGCAGGGGCTGGGCTCACCTGTCTGAACTGAGAACTGAGGCCTCCCCTTTCCCCATGGAAGATGTACAAGGCTCCACGATTGTCATTCTCCATGGGGGCCCCGATGGCCACGCCCGTCTGTCCGTCCCCGCTGATGTCCCCGATTTCAGACATGCTGGCCCCGAAGCGCCCAAACCTCTGTCCCGTCTGTCCTTGCAGTGTCCTCCTACAACACAGCATCCTCCCTGCAGGCCGGATCCAAAGATGCACATGGAAAACGGGTCAGCATCGACTGAGCCGCCCCACCCGTATCCCAGCAACACAGAGCAGCCTAGAGCTGCACTGGGCCAGCATGGACTGCCAGGTGAGTGCACCCTCTTCCAAGCCCCGCACCCTCCTCCCTGGAGCACAGAGCCCCCCGTATCACTGCGCTTATTTTCATAGGATCCCAGCCCCATGGCAGTCCAGGAAAAACATGAATCCCAGGTCACCCGTCTTTCCCACAGCCCTGCTTGTCTCCATTCAGAGGTGTAGAGTACGTGGGAGCTCCAAGCAGAACCAGGTCCATGTTCCCATCTGTGCTGAGGTCCACGGCACACAGTGTACCTCCAAAATACGAGCCAATCTGGAAGGGCAGATAAGTCACTCCTTCATTTTAGTCCCCCCTCCTCCTCCTGCCACTTGGACCCTCCCCATCCTGCTGGTCTGAGGATTCAACTCCCATGTTCACTCCATCCTCTTCCTCACCTGCCCTTTACACATGGTGGTGCTATTACTGTGAGTTTTCCGTCTATGTGAATATACAGGCAGAGTTAGGCAGCATCTAGCTCTGGTGCATTTCTTGCACGAATAATGTTGATTCACCATTTGAGCCACTCTGGTGAAGTCACTGTTTTAAATTCTGTTCGGCTAGAATGTATAGGCAGTTAGAGCTTGGAAAAATGTATTGTGTTAGCTGAGGTGCGGTCTCTTTCAGGCACTGTGAATATTATTAGTAATGTTTGAGCCCTGTCTGACTCGCTTTGTGTTAGTCTTGTGAGTGCCGTCTAAGGTCTGCTCTACACTAAAACATTAGGTCAGTATAGCTGTCACTCAGAGGTGTGAAAAGCCCCCACAACGATCAATTAGTCCAGCCTAATCCCCGGTGTAATCTGTGCGAGGTTGGTGAGAGAATTCTGCCATTGACCTAGCAACTGACTGCTGGCCGGGGGTTACCTGCGCCTATGGGAGAAGCTCTCCTGTTGTCATAAGTAGCATCTTCACTGACATGCCACACCAGCAGGCTCTGTCTGTCTCTCACACCCACGCTTCGCTTTATCTGCAACATTCCCCATGCCCGCTCCCCCTGCAGCTCCGATCCGGGCTTCCATTCCCCGCCCTTGGCGTCTCGGCGGAACAGGACGACTTCGCCCGTGTGTTGGTAGCGAGGGACCCCGACCAGGTAGCTGCTCTGCCCATTGGCTGTGATGACCTGAGATGAATAACCTCGAAGACAGAGAGGGGGAAGTGTCATACAACAGTGCTGCACAAGAGCCCTTGCCCTGGGCACAGATGCAGCCACCTCTGGGCGAGGGCAGAGATCTGTTTATACAGGGACCTTTCCTCTGGTGCTGAGATGCAGCTGCTGCTGGGGTGGGGCGTGGGGGAGTTGATTGTACAGGGATCCTTCCACCTGTGCTGAGATGCAGCCACCTCTGGGGTGAGACACAGGGGGAGGGGGTGCTGTTTAAATAGGTTAGGGGAACTCTCTGGGTTTATTCTCCCCGCTGCTGCCGTGCAGGAATATCCCAGCGGACCAGTCAGAGGCTCCCATTGCTCCCAGCACAGGCCCGGCCTAAACCAACACGCACATGGAAAAGGGGATGAGTGACAAAACAGCCAGCGCAGCCAGTATTTAGCTTAGTGAGGTGCTGGGCCTGCCCTGACTGTCAGGGGAGTGAATCCCCTGCTGGCGGGGGAGCCGGCGGGCATCGGTGTCAGCACTGAGAGGAAAAGCACCTCTCGCTGCTCCTCCAGCACTTGGGACTAATAAAGGGCTGTCTCCCCTGGAAGGACGAAACCAGCCAGCTCCTACTTAGCTTAAAGGCGCCCTCAGGACCCAGCGCATGGCAGGGTGGAACACGCAGGGGGCCGGGCATCACTCACCCGGGACAGCAGGGAGCTGAACCCTTCCTGAGACATCTCCAGCTGGAAGGAGCTGCCGCTCTGGGCCTGGGGGCCTGGGGTAGAGACAGACAGAGACGGGAGAGATCACCATGGATGGGAACGGCCCTGGGCCCCATTCCCTGCTCCCCCGAGCCAGCCATTCTCCCGCCTGGAGGGTGGCTTAGATCTGGCGCCCCTAGAGAGAAGCCATGTACCCCATTCCTCAACCCCCTGGAGCCAGAGGGGACAAGTCTGAGCGGTGTGGATGGGGTTAGACAGACGGGTTTAAAGGGACAGAGGGAGACTATTTGGGGTCCGCTTTGAGCTCTGTCTTGCAAACCCATTTCTAGAGCCCCAGCACCAGTGCAGACCCTCCCCCGGCTCCGGTACCTCCATGGCAAAGATCTTCTCCTGCAGCTGGTTCTGGATGCCCTGGAGGGCGTCGAAATTGTCCACCCGGAAGACGTGCTCGTCAGTGGGCTGAGAGGTGATCTTGTGGAGCTGCTGCTGGGCAGCACCCCTGGAGAAGGCCTTGCCAACCCCCATGGGATGGAGCAGGGTGCGGGGTGTGACCAGGGCGTTGGATTCAGTCACACCCGAGAGCGCTGGGCAAATCCCCACCTGCCCCAAGCCCTGCAGGGCCCTCGAGGGGCACAGCTCAGCCAGCGCCCGGCACCGCTCCCGTGTGTGGGCATGGGACCCACTGGAGCTGTGCTGTGCCGATCCACTCTCAGGTCAACAGCTGGGTCAATACTTCTTTCCTGGAGTTACAGTGGGTGCTGTGCACTAGCTGAGGTAAGCTTTGAGTGACAGGTCAGCTTGGGGAGCATCGGAGCCATTGTTTGAACCCCCAAAACGTGCAAAAAATATAATAATCATATTAAGGACTGAGGGATTTTGTAAAATTCTGGTGCGGGCGATAACGTCACTCAGGAACGCCTGGTCTGAGTCAGCCCCGACTGGGATCGCTAGTCCTGCCCTGCAGACTTTTGATTCATATGAAATGTCAAGGCATTCTGACCGTACGGCTATGAGAATCCCCGACCTTTAACTGGACAGCAAAGTGGAATAGCTGATCTTGAACGAGAAACTGCTGCTCAGTCTTGAGAGTGAAACCTCAGCTCTGCCACAGCATCCCGCCCTGACTCGCTTCCACCTGCCTCCGGTTTCTTTTCCCAGCCCTTCTGCTGGTGCCCTCCCACATCCCCCACCATCTGCCTGGAGGTGGCCTCAGATCAATTCTAGTTCTCCGCACAGCTGTGGCTCACCCCGATGGCGTAGCGGATGATCCCAGCTCTCTCAGCCTCGGGGAGGGTGTCTGAGTAAGAAAGCAGGTCTTGGGATTTCTTCCCGTCCGTGATCACAATGAGAGCTTTGGTGGCCCCTTCCCGAGAAGATGTGAACATCTCCAGCCTGGAAAAGAAGAATGCACAGGAGGGTTATGGATTAACTATTACACCTGACCTGGCACCTTTTTTCTTGTAGATCTCAAAGTCCTTTGGAAGGGAAGCCAGTCTCACGTCTCCCGTTTTACAGAGAGACTAATGGGCTTGCTCAAGGTCACAGAACAGCAGAGGGACAAAGGGGAGGATAGACCCAGGAATTCCCTATCTGTTCACTCACACATCCCTTCAGCCCATTTTCTGTGGGGTCAGCATGGGGAGGAGGGCGATACCCACACCGCTTTCTGGATGGCGCTGGCTGTGTGCGTCGCCCCCGGAGCTGACGAGGTGAGCGGGGCTGCGGCTCCTCCTGTACTCTGTGACATTGAAGTGCTCCCTGAAGCGGTGCGAGTACTGCATGAGGGCGAACTGCAGTGGGAGGCAGGGGAGGAAACAGCCCCCGAGGAGGAGGGTAAGAAAAGCAGGAATCAGACTCTGGAAAGAGCTGGGGCAGATGGTCAGGGTGTAGCTGGTTCTTCAGGAATTGTTTTCCTGGTCTGTGATGCAAAATCCATTGCGGGTCCCTCAGCTCAGCACCCCCACCCCACACTGCGACACTGGTGCCAGCACAGACTGAGGGCAAAGCGCCCCCTTGAATTAACCCCGCCAGCCCCACAGCACTCCCTAGCGCCGCACGGGGGCACTGGTGCCGGCATGGATTGCGAGCGGCAGGGTACGTAGCCAGGGTTCAGCATCTCCTGCTACCTGCGTGTCGGAGCTGCAGAAACGCTTCGTGATCTCGGAGATGAACGTCTGCATCTTTCTGAAGTCCTCCGCCATGATGCTGCCCGAGCCGTCGATCGGGAGCGCTATGTCTGTGGGACGTCCGGGGCACTCTGAGCGGGGCAGGAAAGAAGTACGTCCTGCCTCAACTCCAGGAACACAGAAAACTCAGTCGAAAGAGCTAGACCAGACCGAAGGGCCTACCTAGCCAGGTATCCTGCCTCCCCGACCGCAGGATCATCCCTCACCTGCCAGGGTGTCCGGGATTCGCCGGAGCTGCCGTAGACTCTGGTCCAGGAGGAAGCAGTAGCCTTTGATGCACATGTTCTCCCCACAGCCCCAGCGCACTGTGGGGCCGCACGCCTGGGGCACGAAAGCGGGATGGGTTAGTGGGCGCCCACTGGATGTGTGAGGAGCTTGCACCCCCCATGCATATGCAGAGAAAGGCCCCGCCAGGGCAGAGATCCCTACGTGCTGACCAGGACCTCAGGACCCAGCACCTGCCTTGTAGAGAGAGGAAAGGGGCGCAACTTGGGGACATCACTTAGTTATCACATAGACTGAGCTATGGCAGTGCCCAGTCGCTGTCCCCATAATGGCATCACCCAGTTACCCCCACCCTTCACAAGGTCGTCACACATTCAGATAATTCAGGTAATCGTCACCTGATTACCCCCATCCCTTACCACACCATGTCTCAGTCACCTGGCTATCCTCCCCCTGCTATTTCATAGCCCCCGTCTCACTCCCCCCATCCGCCAGACAAACATCACACTGTCTCTGTAGCCACAACGTTATCTACTTACCATTTTCTGCACGATGTCACGGTACAGTCATTCTAGTGGTTCCCACCCGCCTACACACATGGCATTTATCTCTCACCATGGTGACAGGGT
>ML675645.1:381267-397714 GCA_007922155.1 Mesoclemmys tuberculata | reverse complement strand
ACTGCGCCCCCACTCGCTCCCTGCCACACAGCACCTCTGCCGGGTCCCCCGCCCACTCCCCGCACAAGTTAACCTCTCACACCCCTCCCCTATATCTTGCCCCCTATATCTGCAGTGCATGGGGGTGGGGCATACCTGGAGCAGCAGGACCCGGCGGTAGGACAGTATGGCCGGGTAGAAGAAGCGCACCGTGGTGCTGTAGGAGTTCTCCCCGCGGTTCTGAATGGAGACGGTGGTGTTGAGTTCAGGGGTGACCCCCACCACCAGGGTGCTTAACCTAAGGGGGAGAGAAAAGGGGTGAGCTTCCTCAGGGCAGTGCCTTGGCAGTGCTGGGAACTTCCTGTAACAGAGCCCACTCAGAAGCCATAAGGAAATGTGGCAAGATCTGAAGCCAGATGGCGTAGATGGGCCCCACCATGGCGCGTGTGCGTGGGAAGGCAGAGGGGACTTACCCTGAGAAATTGAAGGAGATTTGTAGTTCATCGATGCAGACTCCATCACTGCCACAGTCCTTCTCAAACGGGAGCTAGGGAGAGATCCAGAGGGCAGTGGGGAGCAGGGGGGTGGGAGTGAAACTCGAACCACACTGTCAGGCACACTACAGTCTCAATTGTCACCTCCACTACAGTCTGAACTAACACCCTCACCAAGGACACACCTCGCCCAGCACTGCACTGGCACCACTTCATTCGCACCCTCAACCACCACCAGCACCAGAGATGCCATAGCCTCCGCCAGCGCCATGAGCCACACTACAGTCTGCCATCACCACCGCAAGCAAGAAACCAGCACTGGTACCAACATCATAACCACTACCACGTCAGCCAACACCGTTGTGGGATTGTTTGGGGCCAGACGCTGACTGCTGGGCACACCCTGGTCTTGGCTGGCTTCCAGATGACCTTGCAGGTGCTGTTCTGGGAACAGCGAAGCATGGAGTGTTTATGGGAACTGCGAAGTGTATTTCTGATTACGGCCTCCCCCGGTGCTTTTTAGCTAGCTCTAGCCGATCAGATTAGGGTGTGTGAGAGAGCTCTCACTGCGGTGAGACTTGTTTACTGCTGTAAGAGCTGCATGTGTAATGAGATGTTGGAAAATACTATAAGAGAGTGTGCCCCTTGGAAATAAACGACTTTGCTTGCAATCATATTGGTCGCTGTGCTTTGTCCGGCCCGCACCAGTACAGCCTCACCAACCACCAACAGTACAGTCTGAAACAACACCATTATCAATAATAAATACTGAACCCACAACCAACACAGTCAGCAACACCGCTGTAGTCTCAATCGCAACCACAACCAGCATCAATACAATCTGGAACAACAGTCACAATAACTCACTCACACTACCTACGACTGCACTTTTGCCAACATCATCACAGTCTAAACCACAACCACCTACCAGCACAGTCTTATCAACAGTGTAAATTACAACACAGCCACAATGTCCTCAGCCAACCCTGTCACAAAAACCATTACAATCTCCCTACTGCCACCCCCAACAGCCCAACACAGCCACTACAACTGTACCTCACACCGTGACCAAGGTCAATATAGTATGAACCAGCAATGTCATCAACAACAAAACCACCACAGCCTCACCTCAAACTGTCATCACGACCACTGCAGTCTAATCGAAACCAGTGTCACCAACACAACCGCTGCAACCTCAGCCAACAGCCTCACCAAGATAACTACAGTCTGAGCCAACCTTACCAACACCAACCAACCAACCTTTGAACAGGGGGCTGGACTTGACAACCTGCCGAGGTCCCTTCCAACCCACATCTAGGATTCCATGAACACAACCTCTAAACCCTCAAGCTCTCACCCCACCTCACAGTCTCACTCATTAATACCAAGCATTGAAACTGTCTGCACAGGACTGTCACCAAAACCACAGCACTACAACTTCTGTTGGCATTGTCACAACCACCACTGCCTGGCCCTGGTGGCCTTACCGAGCCTGCCGTTGCCAGTGCGGAGTCCTCGCTCAGGATGGGTGTGAGGCGGTCGGTGGCAGGGATGGGCTCCCCCGTCAGGGTGTAGTTGAGGCGCAGGGTGATGGGGGTCAGGGTGTCCCGAGGGCAGAGCTGGGGAGAAAGAGAGACACGTCGGGACCCGTGAGGAATGGGGGATGGGTGGGATCCAGAGAGGTTTGTTCTCTGCATGATTTGTAGAGCCCTGCGAATCCACAAATTTCTGTGGACCATTTTCTGCAGATGGTGGATGAAATGTGGATCTCAAAGGCAGGAAAGCTGTCTACCACTCCTAGCCTTTGAGGCTGCTTTCTTGCCTTCACGAACCAGGGGTGGGGGTGTCCCCCCAGTGGACAGCCTGCCTCCCTCTCTCCCCACCCCTCTCCTTTGCTTTTCTCCTCAACCCCGCAGCAGCCTGGCCACCTTCCCCTCCACTCCCCTTGTTCAGCTGTTCGGCAGGGTCCCGGGCTGGCTGCAGAAAAGCTACTAGGAGGCCCAGCTGGTGCCAGGGGGAGGGGAGGAGGTTGTCAAATTGGTGTCCGGGGGTTGCGGGTGGGGTGTGGATGCAGGTAGATATAAATCAGGGAGTGCGGATGAAGAGCTGGCTAAGCCTTGATGCTTGTGGACGCAGAGCCACATTTTTGTATCCACGCAGGTCTCTGTGAATTGGGAGCCAGGAGAGGGTTGGGGGGCGGACGCAGCAGGAGGGGAAGGAGCCAGGACTCCCACTCCCCGCACTCACGGGTAACATTATCCGGTGCGTCTCACATTTCTTCTCAAGGCCCAGCCGCAGATCCCTGCTCAGGAATGGACCATTGGAGTCAAAGGCGGCTCGCATCATCGTCCGCCCAGGATCCAGGGCCAGGCTGTACTGGATGGTGCTAACGATCCTGTTGCCTACCAATGAAGGGGAAATGAGGGACAGAGACACGTGAGAGCAGGATCATTCCTGGGACAGAGAACACGGGGCTTTTCCCCTCTAGGCAGGGTTGCCACCTGTCCAGTTTTTACCCGGACAGGCTGGGTTTTTAGCTTCTGTGTCCAGGTGCTATTTAGGGTTGCCAGATCCCTGAAAACCAGACACCTGGCAACCCTAAATGGCACCTGAACCAAAAGTCTGATAACCCTGGGGTGGGAGGAGGCAATGGATCATTAACCCATGCCAGCCCCTGCTTAGCAGGGACTGCTCCTACCTGCAGGCAGGCTTCTTGTGAGGAACCAGCAAGTGACGAGGGGCAGGGGAAGGGGAGTGAGCGAAGGAGGCGGGGCCTTAGGAGAAGAGGTGGAGCAAGGGGGTGGGGCCTTGTGGGGAGAGGCAGAGCTGGGGGCGGGACCTAGGGAAGAGGAGGAGCAGGGGGCGGGGCCTCGGGCACCCAGTTACCAGCAATTGGAAAAGTGGCAACCCTACCTCTAGGGGTGGTGGCTCCAACCAGCTGGCTCAGGGGGGAGGGAAACGGAGGGGCGGGGTTTGGTCTGACCTAGGCTGTCCGTGGTGCTCTTAGTGACGGTGAAGCAAACTTCTGCCCTGCTGGCCTCTGTGTTGAGCTGCTCCTGCCCCTGGCAGTTGAAGGCTGAGGTGGGGATCGTGGGGGGCCGGAAGCTGATGGAGACCCTGACTCTGAGCACCGGCCGGGACCTGCCGTGGAGGGAACAGAACCATCACCGAGCTGCTCCCTGCAATGGGGCCAGGCCCCCTCCCTGCCCAGAGCCTCCCACCACCCTGGATCCAGTCACAGCACCCCAGGGAGGCGGGTCATGGACACGCGGCTCTGCCACAGGAGATGGGGGAGGGCAGAGCAGGGAGCAACAGAGCTGTCATTGTGCCTTTCTCCAGCAGGGGGCAGGAGTCACACTCCCCCCACCCCTCACACACACCCCCCACCCCCCCTCGCCTCCCATGTACTGGTGCTGTCTGTGTTTGTCACGTGGAGCCTTGCAAAGACACTGAGTAACTCTCACCTCAGCAGCAGGACCTGTCCTTGTGCTCCCACCGCAATGTCCGGCAGTCCGTCCCCCGTCAGGTCTGTCCCACCGCTGATGGCCTGGCCAAAGTGCAGCCTGCTGGAAAACAGTGACCCCTCTATGCGCTGGGGTCAGAGAGCAGTAAGGGGTGGGAAAGGCACGGACGGCTGTGCTGTATAATGGGCACTGGGGGCTGTGGAGCCCCCATAATGGCCCTTCAGGGCTGTGTGTCGACCCCTTCCCGCAGGAGCTCGGCTCACCTGTCTGTACTGGGAACTGAAGCCTCTCTTTTCCCCATGGAAGATGTACAAGGCCCCACGATTGTCATTCTCCATGGGGGCCCCGATGGCCACGTCCGTCTGTCCGTCCCCACTGATGTCCCCAATTGCAGACATGCTGGCTCCGAAGCGCCCAAACCTCTGTCCCGTCTGCCCCTGCAGTGTCTTGGTACAGATCAGTATCGCCCCCTCCAGGGCAGATCCAAAGAGACAAGGGGAAGGATCAGCACTGACTGTCAGTGGAGAGCACCCCTACTGAGCCCCCAAGCCCACTCTCTGCAGCACAGTCCCCCCCAGTGCCCCTCTGGGGCGTTGGGGCCAGCACTGACTGGGACGGAAGAGCACCCAATAAGTGCCCACCCTGTTCCCAGGAGCATCGTGCCCACAACTGCTGTGCTAACTGCATCACAGCCCCACCGCAGTCCAGGTGAAACCGGACACCCAGGCCATCCATCTTCCCCATGGCTCCGCTCCGCTCTCTTACCGGCCAGTTAATCAGACAGACATAGACCTGGCCTCCATGCTGAGGTGTATGGTACATGGGGGCTCCGATCAGAACCAGGTCCGTGTTCCCATCTCTGTCCAGGTCCACAGTGCACAGCGTGCCCCCGAAATACGAGCCAATCTGGAGGGGCAGATAAGTGACTCCGTCAATTTAGTCGCCTCCTCCTTCTTCTCCCACTGGGACCCTTCAGCCCCGATGTTCATTCCAACCTTAGCCTCACCCTTCCACTGCACAGGAAGGGGGGCTATTGCTCTGAGTGTTTTTGAACGTAAGGACCGATAGACCTGGGAGAGATGCTGAATGCTAGTTGGGGTTCTTTCTAGATGCTGTGCTAGCACGAGTAACATTTATTCACTGCCTGGGCCACTGTTAGAAGTTCTAGTCAGCTGGAACATACAGGCCATGAGATCTTGGCGAAGCTTACTTTGTTAGTGTAGCCTGGCACATTTCAGCCATTGTTCACATCACCAGTAACGTTTTCTTTCTTGCCCGAGTCTCTCTGGCCCAGATCCACAAAGGTGCCTATGTTCCTATCCCCCAGACTTAGGTGCCACTGTGATCCATAAAACATCTGCATAGCTGCTACTGAATGTGCCTAAACGAACTTGGTGCCTACGTTTTTTCAGTAGAAATTCCCTATGTTGCTGCCTCAAGGGCAGGGCATAATCTAAGCATCCGGTTGCCCATTTCCCACCAACACCCCAGTGTGATCCACAAACGGGGGGCAGAGAGGGCTCCTCCACCTAACTCACCATCTAACAGGCGTGCTCAGGGGAGGAGTGGAATAGGGGTCTGCTATTTTTCAGGTCGGTGCCCTAACCCCTGAGCTATGGGATATTCTGATGTGGGGCTCCCGCCATCTCTCCTGCTAAAGTTGTTCCATTTTAACCGACTAATTCAGTACCACTTGGGCCACAGAAGGTGCAGATGACAACCACTCTGCAGTCCAGTGGTGAGAGTGCTCCCCTGGGAAGTGGCAGATCCCCGTTTAAATCCTTCTTCCTCCTCAGGCACAGCAGGGACTTGCACCAGGGGGTGCCCATGTCCTAGGGGGGAACGCCACGTGCCAGGCTATAAGGGAGGCCCTCCCTCATCTCCTCCGGCTGCTGGTGGCGACTGGATGAGGCCCGACACGTGAGTTCAGTGGAAGAGCGCCTGCCTGTCTCCCCCCATTCATGGGTCGCTGGCAGAGGTAGGTGCCTCCCTGCACCATCACAATGCCTGAGTCCCTTGGGGGATCTGGGCCTCTCTCCATATCCCTGTTATGAGTTGTGTCCAGATGGGAAGTGACGATGGGAGCAATGGGATGCGGGAGAGATGCTGCCTGTCAGCTGTGGGGCAGCTCTCTAAGCCAGGCCAATTTATCCCCCACCTGAGGCGCTCACTGAGCCATTCCCAACGGTGAAGCCAAACACAATGTCAGACTCTTCCTCCAGTCCCGTCGCTCACACCACCCACGCGCCACATCACCTATGATTCCCTTACCTGCTCTCCCATCAGCTCCGATCTGGACATCCATTCCCCGCCCTTGGCGTCTCGGCTGAACAGGATGACTTTGCCCGTGTGTTGGTAGCGAGGGGCCCCGACCACGTAGCTGTTCTGCCCGTTGGCTGTGATGACCTGAGACGAATAACCTCGAAGAACAAGAGGGACGTTGGGACGTGAGATGGGAAACAGCCACCCAACAGTGCTGCTCAGGGATCCCTTCCCCAAACTAAGATGCAGCCACTTCAGAGGTGGGGAACAGGAGCAGCTTATCCAGGAATCACTCACCCAGCACTAGATGCAGCCACTTCTGGGGTGGGGCATAGGGGCTGTTTAAATAGGTTAGGGGAAATCTCTGGGTTTATTCTTACCGAGGTAAGCATCCTTCATGTCAGTGGAGGTTCTGGATACGTTGATGAAGGTCGGCTCCCCAGTGCTCCCGTACAGGAATATCCCACCGGACCAGTCATAGGCTCCCACTGCTCCCAGCACAGGCCCGTCCTAAAACCAACACACACGGAAAACAGACAGCAGAGCCAGTATTTACTAGACAAGGGCACCATCTGCACACAGCACCCCTAGCATCAGCACTGAGAGCCAGGGGAGAGAGCGCCCCCGCCTGGGCCCCCACAGCACCACAGCACAGGGTCCCCTAGTGCCAGCCTGAGTGTGAGGGGAGGGCCCCTACACCGCTCCAGCGCACAGGGCTGATAAAGGGCTGTCTCCTCTGCAAGCACTAAACCAGCCAGTGGCTACTTAGCTTGAAAGCGCCCTCAGGGTGGAACACGCATGGCAGGGTGGAACACGCAGGGGGCCGGGCGTCACTCACCCGGGACAGCAGGGAGCTGAATCCTTCCTGAGACATCTCCAGCTGGAAGGAGCTGCCGCTCTGGGACTGGGTGCCTGGGGCAGAGACAGACAGAGACGGGAGAGATCACCATGGACGGGAACGGCCCTGGGCCCCCTTCCCTGCTCCCCCGAGCCAGCCATTCTCCCACCTGGAGGGTGGCTTGGATCTGGCGCCCCTAGAGAGAAGCCATGTCCCCCATTTCTCAACCCCCTGGAGCCAGCCAGCGCCCTGCCCTGCGGTTCAGTGTGAGAAAGGTTATCGGGGTGTTTATGGAGATAGACCGATGGATAGATGTTGGGTAGGGGACAGAGAGAGAATATTTGGGGCCTATTTGAGCTCTGGATTCCCAGCTGCTCCCCGGCCCATCTCTGCCTTGAAAACCCATTTCTAGAGCTCCAGCACCAGTGCAGCCCCTCCTGCGGCTCCAGCACCTTCGATGGCGAAGATCTTCTCCTGCAGCTGGTCCTGGATGCCCTGGAGGGCGTTGAAATTGTCCACCCGGAAGACGTGCTCGTTGGTGGGCTGAGAGGCGATCTTGTGGAGCTCTTCCTCAGCAGCACGTCTGGAAAAGGCCTTGCCAACCTTCAGGGAGTAGAGGGAGGAACGGGGAGACCAGGGCATTGGTGTCAGTCACAGCCAAGAGCCCTGGACAAATATCACCCACCCTGAGCCCTGCGTGGCCCTCGAGAGGCACAGCTCAGCCAGAGCCCTGTGCTGCTCCAGTGAGTGTGTGGGGGCTGCTCGAGCCGCTTGTCGCCAGAGTCCCTGTGATGTGAGGAGAGGAGCCCGCCTGCCTGGAGGAATGGAACCTGCCTCACTTCAGCACTGAGTTGTGTTGGCTGTACCAGCAACGGGGCACCGGGGTCTTCTTGCCATGAGGATTCTCAGCACTCTGGGGGCTACAGGACTCAATCTCTGGGGTGTAGTGAGGGGTGAGTTCAGGCAATGTCTCAGCGGGACTCCTCGGGGCAAGGGTGAAGAGGTGGGACCATCGAGCTAGTCAGGGTAGGCTGCATGCAGTGGAGTGTAGGCACTGCCCGTTTGTTGGGCCCGACATAAACAGCAGACAAAAGTCTAACAAGATCTAGTGGTTGGAAGCTGAATTTAGACCAATTCCGACTGGAAAGAGTCAGCGTTTAACAGCGAAGGGAGTTATCCACTGGAACAGCTCACCGGGGCTGGGATGGAGTCTCCATCACTGGATAGTTTTCTCTGCTCTGGTTCCCACAGGGATTATTGGGGGAGTTTTCCAGCCAGTGTTACACGGGAGGTCACACTAAATAATCGCTAGGATCCCTTCTGTTCTTGGACTATGTCCGATGACTCTAAACCCGGTTTTGTCTTGGCAAAGGAGAGTGGCTGGACCTTGCCCTGTCGCACTCGTGCTCTGTGCCCAGCGCTCTGTAGCACTGTATGGGCAGAGTGCCAGTGTGTGATCCTGGTGTTCTAGGCATGGCTCAAAGAGGGCAGAGTTAAGGTTGTGTGGGTGTATGTCATGGATTTCAGAGGTCTAAGTGCAGCTGTTCTCATTCGGGAAGGGCAGGAGGCAGGAGGCAGCGCTGGGAAACCTTAGCTCTACATCAGTGCAGCTGATGGAATAACCCAGCGACTCCGCTTCCATTGATCACACTCAGTCCCATTGTTCAGGAGACGGGGTTACGTCTGCCGTTATTCCCTTTCATCTGTTTAATCAATGTTGATTTACTTGGCAATACTTCTTCAGCAAATTCAGAGCATTCATGGAGGTTTTAGAGCATGTCCAAATATGGCTCTTCAACCAGAAAGTTTGATCTCAGGGCAAAAAATCCAAAGGAGACACTATAGAATGTCAGGAGCATTGTGCCAAGAGTAGGGTTCGAACCCACGGTGCATGGTAACCTCCTGTCCCGTTGCACCATCCTCTTGCTTCCAAGGAGCCCTAGTTCTTGATGCTCATTTCAGTCTCTGGCTCAGCAGCTTGGCATGTGCCATGCTAGAGATCCAGTCTCTGAGGTATTTTATTTTTTCAATACTTCTTCCCCAGAGGGGCTGGGGGGGCATGCACTGGCTGAGCTAAATGTCAACTGACAGACCAGTTTGGGGAGTGTCAGAGCCACTTTTGGAGCCTCAGGTGTGTGCAAAAAAGGCTTTATGAGAACCAGATAATTTTGCTGTTCAATTGGGGGGGGGCTGTATCTCAGAAGCCCCTTGTTCAAATGACCACTGATCCCAGCTTGCGTCTCCATGAGGCATAGCAAAGTTCAAGACACTCTGAGTCAGCATGTAGACTGTAGGGCAGTCAGAAACCCCGACTGTGAACTAGAAAGCACTGCTCAACCTGAACAGCAGAGGAGCTCCAGTTCTCCTATAATGTCACACAGTGACCCAGTTACAACCCAGCATCAGTTTTATTCCCTTACCTGATGGGAACACCCCCCTTCCCATGTCCCTGGACGTGGCCTCAGATCAATACTAGTTCTCCGCACAGCCGCAGCTCACCCCAATGGCATAGCGGATGATCCCAGATCTGTTAGCCTCAGGCATGACATCTTCGTAAGAAAGCTGGTCTCCATATTTCTCCCCATCTGTGATCACAATGAGAACCTTGGTGGCTTTAGCCCGAGCTCCTTTCTGAGAGGTGAACAGCTCCTGCCTGGAAAAGGGGGCGTGGGGAAATGCACGGGAGGGTTATGGATAAATAACAACACCTAGCTCTCGTCCACTTCTTTTGCATTGCAAATCTCAAAGTCCTTCACAAAGGAGGTCACTGTCGATGTCCCCATTTTACTGATTGAGAAACTGAGTCACAGGACAGGGACATGAGTTGCTTAAAGTCACACAGCAACAGAGGGTCAGAGCTGGCAATAGAAATCTTAATTCCTGACTCCCTGCTCTGACTCCTTGTCCCCACTCTCCTCCAGAGGTGGGGACAGAACCCAGGAGCGATGAGTCCCCTTTCCTTAACTCATGCATCTTTGCAGCCCATTCCCTGAGGGGTCAGTATGGGGAGGAGGGCGATACCTACACCACTTTCCGGATGGCGCTGGCTGTGTGCGTTGTTCCCTGGAGCTGCTCAACCTCCTGGACAAGCTGATCAGGGTTGTCACTCTCCCTGTACTCTCTGAAGTTGAAGTGCTCTCTAAAGTCGTTCGAGTACTGCATGAGGGCGAACTGCAGGAGGAGGCAGGGGAGAAAAACAGCCCCAGAGGAGGAGGGTAAGAAAAGCAGAAATTGGACTCTAGAAAGGCTGGGGCAGGCAGTTGGGATGTAGCTGGTTCTGTGGGAATTTTTTCCTGGTTTGGGATGCAAAATCCATTATGGCTCCCTGCAGCACAGCGCCCCCTCGTGCCGCACTGGGGCCCTGGGGCCAGGATAGACTGCAAGGGGCAGGGTAAGGAGTCAGGGTTTCAGCCTCTGCCTGTTACCTGCGTGTTGGTGCTGCGGAAACGCTTCATGATCTCAGAGATGAACGTTTGCATCTTTCCAAAGTCCATAAAGTTGATGCTGCTCGAGCCGTCGATCAGGAGCGCTATATCTGTAGGGCGTTTGGGGCACTCTGAGGGGGCAGGAAAGAAGTACACCCTGACTCAACTCCACGAACATTGAGAAATCCCAGTTAAAAGACCTATATCAGACTGATGGACCCACCTTATCTCGTACCCCGCCCCACCCCCCTTGCTGCCCTGGATGAGACCCAAGTGTCCCACTAGGCTAGTATTCTGCACCCTCCCTGCCAGATCAGACCCAGGGCCCCTCTAGGCTAATATCATCCCTTCTGTACCACTGAGGGGTCCTGAGAGGAGCACTAGGGTGAAAAAAATACAACCCTCTCCCCGCCCCACACAGGGTACAGAACCCGGCAGTCCTAACTCCTAGGTCTCACTGCCATCCTGAATCAAACCAATGGGAGCACCTAGCCTGCTATCCAATTCTACCCCTCCCCAACCCACGGGCCCATCTACAGCCATCTCCCCTCCCTCTCCCCCATGACCACTGGGTGCTGGTCCCTACCCCCATGGGGCTGGCCCTCACCTGGCAGGGTGTCCGGGATGCGCTTTAACTGCCGGAGGCCCTGGTCCAGGAGGAAGCAGTAGCCTTTGATGTACATGTTCTCCCCGCAGGCCCGGTTCACCGTTGGGCCGCACGCCTGGGGCATGAAAGAGGGACGGGGTCAATAGGTGCCCCTCTGATGAGAACCCTGGGGGTGAAGGAGAGAGCCCAAGGCCTGTTTCCCCTAGGGATATGCAGGGGACGGCCCTGCTAGGGCAGAGGCCCCCATTGGGAAGACAGGACCCAGGCCCCTCTCCCAGAGAGGGGACAGGGGAATGACTTGGGGACATCACCTGGTTACCACACTCCCTGGTATGGCAGTGCCCAGTCACTGTTGCCATGTCAACGTCACGTGGTATGACCATGCACAGTCATTACCCCCCTTGTGATGTCCTTCTGCAGTTACTGTCGCCATGGTGATCTCTCATGCGGGTACAACCCTCCCTGCTCTTTCATTGCAGTGTCTGGTTTCCCCTATCTCCCAGAACATCATCACAGTCACGGTAGTCATGGCGATGCCACCTACACACTGTAACCCTCACGACATTATCACAAGTCATTCTAACGGCAGCTTGTTACCACCACCTTGCACAATGTCCTAGACTAGGCCATTCACCTCTGGCCATGGAAACAATGCCCCATTCGTCTCCATTCAGAATGCTGCTATGACCATGTCACCCTTCTGTTTGCAGCCCTCCCCTGGCTCCCTCATTTCTATCACATCAACCATAAAGTGCTTGACTTCACTTTCATAGCCCTTTACAGCCTGTCCCTGCCTGACCTATCATCTCTCGTTCAGTATCGACCTGTCGATGCGCACCTCTGGTTGGCCCCTCGTGTTGGCCTCCACCGCCCAGTTGTTATGTTTTCCAACAAGCTCTTTGTGCTTTTTCCCATGCTGCCCCCCACACTTGGGAGGATTTCCCTGCAAACGTCCACAAAACTAACACCTTGTCTCCTGCACAAGCTTCCTTAAAACTCCCTGTGCTGTGAGGCCTACAACAAAACTTAACAACAATTAGGCTGCTGGCACGCTGAGACCACTGTCAATCGTATCGACTAATACCGTCTCACTGTTTCCTTGTTCTCCTCCCATCTCTCTGTCCACATCTATCTGTTGTCACTTGTCTTAAACACAGATAGTAAGTCCCTTGGGATAGGGACCTTCTTGTTCTGTGTTTGTACAGCGCCGACCACAATGGGATCCTTGTCCGTGACAAGGGCTCTTGGGTGCTACCATAACACACCCAATGAATAATAATATTTGAAAATACACACTTGTTCCAGTCACAGTGACACCCCCACTTACCACCCTTTGATGGGGTGTACAAACCCCACACTGAGCAACAAGAGGTTACGGAATTATTTTGGGTCCTGCCAGCCCAGCCCTGCCAAACCTGCAGCAAATGCTCCATCTGGTGGAGGAATTAAACGAGAAACAGCTCATTTGGGCAGCAGAGCTGGAAGAGAGCAGATCTGCAGCCCACAGCTGTAAGCTGAGAGTCTCTGCCACAGCTGCACCAAAAAGGCCCTCCCTGAGGGAAGGGCGGACCCACCCCAGAAATAATCAGAGAAGAGAAGTACCAACCCCACCCTGCCTATGGATCCTGGACACTGGTAATCCCCTTTTAGTGATTTAATTTGGACTTCCACAACAGGGGAAAGTCCTGGACTAAGCTGATCCAGGAAGGGTGGTGGCGAGGAGAAGTTGCCCAGGGAGGGCAGCCTTAAGCAGTCTCAGTTGCCAGACCACTGGTAGCCCCAAAGGGCCCTGGGTCAGAGCCTGGCGGAGTAGGAGGGCCCAGGCTCCCCTCCCCACAACCCACTGCCAGTCACAGGTTGCAGCTTTGACCACTAGGCAACACTTCCCTTCAAACCCCAAGGGGGTGACCATTACAAATTGGTGCAGAACGTGGGCATCGCCCCACCTCTGAGAGAAGAGGGGGGGGAACTGACCGACCTCCGTGGCCAAACAGCCTGATTGAAAACAATCCGGGCTGGCAGGCCAGCCATGATGGACTTTGAACGGTTGCTGAAATGGCTGCCTGAGAACCAGCAGCAACTGGTTTGGGAGCTAGGGGTCCAGCAACAAGAAAAGCAGCAAAGACTGGTTCACCAGGTCGTGGCATTGATGCAGCCCCAGGGCTTCACCTGTACCCAGGAAGCTCACAAATATAGGCCCTGAGGATGACCCTAAGGCTTCTCTGACAACATTTGAGGGAGTGGCAACAGCTGCCCAATGGTCTCCTGACCAGTGGGCCATCCTCTTGGCCTCCTACCTGATGGGGCTGGCACAAGCTACATACTGGGGATGCGTAGTTTGCCCAGGGCCGCCCCCAGGTGAGAGCAGCCGTCCGGGACTACCTCGACATCACAAAGGAGACCTTCTGTCAGAGGTTCGGGATGGGGGGGAGGTACTGTCCATGGGCCAACCCTATGTCATTGCCCAGAAACTGTGTTGGAGGTGACTAAAGCAAGAAATGCAGATTGGAGTAGGGGTGGCCAAATTCATCCTGGTGGAAAAATTCACCCAAATCCTACCAAAAGGGGGTAGGGACAGGGAGCGCAGACATCAGCCTGAGTTACTTAGTGACACCATGCAATTGATGGTTCTAACTCCTGCACCTGAGCCATCGCCTGATGCCAGAGGGACCCCTGGACATAAGGGAGAAGCCATCAGGGGAGACGGAAAATAGACAGATTGCTCTCCAAGGCCCCAGCCTATCAGTGGCCCAGCTGACCCTCGAGCCTGAGGCTGGGAGCCCAGAAGCAGCTGCAGGCCTTCCAACCTTGGCCTGAACAGAAAGCCTGAGCCCCCCAAGGGACTTCCCTGACCAAAGGCCAGGAAGGGTGAAGGGGCCAACCGCCTGGGGGAGGACCTCCCCAGAAGCCCAGCTCCAAACCAGCAACCCTCTGGCTAACCATGTGGGCCTGTTTTTCCATGTGGGTGTAAGAGCCACCATAATCAGGAATGCCTCTATGTAGAGTGCATCTATGGGCAAGTATGGATGGCAGAGAGCTGTGCCCAGAACTGCAGATAACAGCTCTGTACAAATAAATGGGACCAAGGTAATAGGTCTAGTAGACTCTGGGTGTGGGCAAACCCTAGTCCAGGATGACTTAGCCCCCAACCCTGAAGCCTCCGGGGGAGACCATTTTCCTGTAATGCATCCATGGAGACATTAAACCCTATCCTAGGGCCTGAGTGGAGGTCACATAGGAGAAAACATGAAACCCCTCATAGTGGGGCTAGCCCCAACCCTATCCTACCCCATTATCTTGGGTCAAGATTGGGAGCACTTCTCTGACAAATTGAGGGGATGCAAACCTACTCCAGGGAACCCAGAGGAAGCACCCAAGGGAACCAAGGCAGGTGAAGAACCCCAGTCCATGACACTGGCTTAGTGGGTGAGAAGCAGGACCCTGGGGAGGGAGGTACCAGCCAAGAGGAAGTGCTGCCAGAAAAGTCTCCTAATGAGGAGGCGTTACAAAGCCAACTCCGGGAAGGGGACTTTTGTGAAGGATCAGAGGGAAGATGAGTCCTTGGGCCATGCATATGAATGAGTCTCAGTAGTTAACCATGAAGCTGTAGATCCCCACTTGGCTGAGCAATACCCCCACTTTGAGCTGCAGGAGAAACTGTTATACCGTCTGAAAAAAGACCATTGGACGGGGGAAATTTG
Source organism: Mesoclemmys tuberculata (assembly GCA_007922155.1). NCBI lineage: Eukaryota > Metazoa > Chordata > Testudines > Chelidae > Mesoclemmys > Mesoclemmys tuberculata. The sequence continues at coordinate 382,944 of ML675645.1, read as the reverse complement.
ATCACAGCTCCTCGTCCCTCAGCTACATCAAGAAATCATGTGACCGGCCCATCCCATCCCCTCCACAGGTCACCCTGGACGAGAGAGAACTCCGGCCCAGGTCTTAGAATGTTTCTTCTGGCCTGGCGTACATCAAGAAATTAAAAACTTCTGCAACTCCTGCCCTGAATGTCAGCTAGACAGGCCAAAAGCGGGAGGTGAAAGTTCCCCTCGCATTTCTCCTGATGGCCCCTTTGAATGAATTGGGATAGACTTGTCAGTGCCCTTGAAAAAAGTGCAGCCGGATACAAATACCTACTGGTGGCAGTCAATTACTCTATTCGCTATCCTGATGCAATCCCCTTATGGGGCATAAGGGCATTATTGCCATGGAACTACTGAAAGTCTTTGCTCAAGTAGGGGTTCCCAAGGAGATTCTCATGGACCAAGGCATAGACTTCATGTCCCGCTTGATGAAACAAGTCTGTGATCTCCTGAAAATAAAGACCCTCCTCCACACCTTAGTTTATCACCCACAGATGGATGGCCTAGTTGAACGCTTCAACCGAACCCTGAAGCAGATGCTGAAAAGATTTTTGCCAGAAGACCTGTGTCATTGGGATCAGGTGATCCTCCCCACTGTTTGCCATTTGGGAAGTCCCACAATCCTCTACTGGGTTCTCCCCCTTTGAGTTTTTGTATGGGAGACAACACTAGGGAATCCTCAACCTGGTCTAGGACATGTTGGAAGGAGAAATACCTAGAGCTGAGATTGTCCAACAATATGTGTTGAGGCTCAGAGGGAGACTTGAGACTGTGGGGAACCTTGGCTAAAGAGCTCACTGCCCAACAGATCCAAGAACACTCCTATAACAAGGGAGCGTGGGTACGCACCTTTAGGCCAGGCTATCGGGTCCTTATCTATTCCCAAATACAGAGTCTAATCTACTGGCCAAGCAGCAGGGGCCCTATGAAATTGTGTGCCAAGTCAGACCAGTTAATTATGAGGTTACACAGCCCGACAAACGGAAGCCCACCTAGATCTATCACATCAATCTGCTGAAGGCATGGAAAGAACAAGAAAGCCTATTCATTGCCTTGTGTCCCCAGAACCAGAACTGGGGCCCCAAGTGCCTTACGCCTGGTCCCCAGATACTGTAGAGGTTGGGGAACAACTTCACCCTGAACAAGGGCAACGGTGCAGAGCCTCATGAAAGCCTTCACGACATGTTTTCTGCCCAGCCAGGAAGAACCCACCTCACGCACAACCACATCCAGAGTGAACCTAGACAGCTTACCCGGGAGAACTCCTGGCCACTTCCCTGGAAGGTGTGAGAGGATATAAAACAGGAAGTCCAGATAATGTTGGAGCTTGGGGTCACTGAGGAATCACACAGCAAATGGCAAAGCCCTGTCATATTAGTCCCAAATCTGGATGGCACTGTCCGGTTTTGCATCTACTTCAGGAAGGGCAATGTGATCTCCACCTACCTCATGCCCCATGCGGTTGAACTACTAGACCAGCTGGGAAAGGCTCAGCATATCACAACATTGGACTTAATGAAGGAGTATTGGCAATTCCCATTCACACAGACTTGCAAGAAAAAAACACCTTTGCCACTCCATTTGGCCTCTAGCAGTTTTAAACTATGCCCTTTCATAGACTCATAGACTCATAGACTCATAGGTCAGAAGGGA
>ML675645.1:360368-376267 GCA_007922155.1 Mesoclemmys tuberculata | reverse complement strand
GGGGGGCTCAGGAGTGCCCCATCGTCCCAGGAGGTGGGGGGACAGGCAGGGCTGCCCAGCCAAATGGCCCCTCAGGGGTGGGCGGGAGTCCTGTAGGGCCCTGAGCTCACACTCAGATCTTACCCTCCGGCACCAGCCATCTCGAACTGCACCACGCTCTGCCCAAACCCTGCAGCTGTCGCCTGGAAGGTGATGGGTCCCGCCACATCCACACTGAATCCACCGCTCGGTGCCAGCACTGCAGGGGTTAAACAGCCATCCAGTACAGCTTCCCCATGGAGAAGAGACCAGTGGTGGGGGTTCGGGGGCTGGCCCCTCCTGACTGTGTCACTGACTCCCTGCTTCCTCTGTTCCAACCCGCCAAAGCCTGCACCCTTCCCACAGCAGGGAATAGATCCAAGAGTCCTGACTCCCGTGCCTAGCTCTACCATCTCTTTGCTCTGTGTTTGTACAGCACCTAGCACAGTGGGAAATGGGTCCGTGGCTGAGCCCTATGGTGACACACAGAATTGGAGCTGGGTGTCTGTGTGTCTGTCTGCGGCCTGATATGTTTTTAATGGCACATCTGATCAATTCCAATTTTCAGGGAATGTTCCAGGTCTCAGTGGGCAGAGATCTGTGGATTTGTGGGGGAGGAATCAGAAAACCAGAAGGAGGGAAATGGGGGAGACACGCACACATCTGGCATCTGGTTAGCAGAGCCTGCAGTTCAACCTGGTCTGTCTATAACACCTTCCAACATCGCCCATCTCAGCATCCCGTGGAGGGTAACGTGGACAGATCTCCCAGACAGACAGGGAAGAATGGAGAATAGTGAGGGAGAAGAGGGCTGGGGGCGGGAAGGGTGCCATGGGGGTGCACACGTGGTCCTGGCCTGGGGGTGGAGATGGGGAAACAGAGTGCCCAGAACCCTTGGCAGGTGGGGGAGATTGGGTCCCCCTTGTATGGGGGAAGGAGAGAGGGAAAGAGATCATGGGGGAATGGTGTGCACGGCGGAGAAAGGGGCAATGGGGGGCACACGCAGCCCCTGGCATGTGGGCAGAGAATGGAAGTCTTTGCTATGGGGGAGAGGTAAACGGGGGGCATACACACCCCCCGCAGGTTGAAACCTGGGAGATTTTGGGTGGCGGTGTCCCACAAACAGAAGGAAGGCCATGAAGAGCCCCCTAAAATGTGCAATGTGCTCGGCCAAAGTGCGAGCCGCAGGGAGAACCCAGGAGTCCGGGGATGGATTCCCCCACAACACTTACTACAGCAGCGAAGAGGGGACCCCCTTGAGCAGATCAGGACCCTAAGCAATGGCTTAGTCTGCTTATGTCTGGCATTGGCGCCTGCCCCCCTCCCCCCACGCCTACAAGGCTCTGCAAAACAATTAGGGAACAACTGGCTCTATTGTGCAACCCAGCTGGGAGCCAAGCTTTGCAGAGTTGCACCAGCCAAGCTTTGCAGAGTGGGGGGAAGGGAGTCAGGGGAAGTGAGGACCCCAGCTCTGGGAGGGGAGAGGGGTCTAGCGGTTAGAGCGGCAGGAGGGTCAGGCTGGGAGTCAGGATTCCCGGATTCCAGCCCCAGGTATCCGCAGGGGTGGTTGCAATGACTTCTCTGCCCCCAGACTGCACAGCCGGGAGGCCAGCACTGCTCTGCGGAAGCGAGTGACCAGAAGAGCTGCGTGCAATGTGTCAGGGAGGTGACTTGCACAAATGCCTTTCTGCCCACAAGATTGGAGAGGTGGGGCGTGGGCCAGGCCTGCACTGGTTTCTGCATTAGAGAACTCAACCTTGGAGAGAGACAGTCCTTCTAAAGAGTGGGGTGCGGGGGAGGCGCTGGGACTCAGGACTCCTGGGTTCTCTTCCCAGCCCTGGGGGTGGAGGGGGGTCTGGTGGGCTTGAGCTGGGGAAGGACAGGGCTGGGAATCAAGACTCCTGGGTTCTCTCCTTAGCCCTGAGAGGGGAATGGGGTCCTGTGGATTGGAGCAGATGAGGCTGGGAGACAGGAGTTCAGAGCGAGAGAGAGAAGCAGGGCAGGCCTGGTAAGATAAGTCAGTTCCAAACCAGCCTCCCCTCCCACAACCTCGTTACCCTTTTCCCACCCAAATCCCCCCCCCACCCAGCCCCCTTACAGACCCCTGATGGGTCCCCCTGGATATCCCCTCTCCAGCCACCCCTGGAAACTGGGGCTCAGCATCTCTGCACGCCTGGCACCCGATCAGCTGGGGAGACGGGGTCTGCCAGGAAGTGCTCCAACCCCACTGCTGGGGGGGAGAGGAGGAGGTCCTGGGCAAAGCTGGCCACACAAACCTGCTGCCAGAGGGGGTGAGGATCTGTGGAAGAGAAACACCTGCTTCGCACAGCACTCTTCCACAGTCCCAAGGGAAGAACCCAGGTGTCCTGACTCCAAGCCCCTCCCTGCTTGGAGGGATCCCACACCTCTTCCAGAGCTGGGCAGAGAACCCAGGCGTCCTGACGGTACAACTCCTTCCAACACCCTGCCCCGCCCTCAGAGGTGGATAATGCTCATCTTGAATGGGGGATTTCAGCTTTTCCCCATCGTGCTGACCAGCGCTCACCTGTGCACAGGTAGAGAAGCAGAGACAGGGGATCCATCCTGGGTTGGGTGAAGGAAGGTGGCGCAGAGTGCGGGAAGCCGTGTGCCGGGGCAGATCAGATGTGACACTTGAGGGCACCGCCTGGGGAGGAAGCAGTGAATGAAAGAGAAGTACAGTGTCATGTGAAGAGGGCTGGGCTGGGCTCAGGGAAGATGCAGGGAGAAGGAAAAGAAATAAAACTAAGATGATTTAGACAGATGGACAGACACATCAACAGCGACGCTCACATAGACAGACATACAAAACTGCACTGAGGCAGACACACCAGTACACCTGGACAGAAAAACACACAGAGACAGACACAGCGACACTGCCAGTCCCTACACTCAGAGAGAGAAAGACAACCACAACTACACCGAGACAGTGACACACAGCTGCACTCAGACAGGAAAAACACACACAACTATGTTGAGCCAGCCACACACACAACTCCAGGCAAGCAAAAAGACACTCAAAGCTACACAGAGATACACACGCCTACACTGAGACATACAGACATACCCAGCTAAATCCCCAAACACACACCGGCACTCAGACAGAGAGACACAAAACTACACGGAGAGATACACACATCTACACTGAGACAGACTTGAAAAACCTGCACGGGGAGAGAAAGACAGACCCACAACAACACTGGCTGCTCGTCTACATGAGAAAATTATCCACGACTAAGAATGCATTAAAGCTGAACAACTAGACGGTTACGCTTTTGTTGCTTATGTAGGCAAAGCTTTTCCACCCAGCTACCCCTTGCCCCTCATGCAACTGGGCCTCTGGCCCCTCCATGCTCTTGGCAACTTGCGTGCAGGGTCTCACTTCACTTGGCCAAATATGCTGCTCCTAAGCCACGGTCAGAGCGTCTACACACAGGGTTGTGCTGGTTTGTGTGCTGAAACAGTTCCAATTAAACTGGGGCACCTTGCGTGTGCAGACATGGCCAGCGACAACGGTACACACAACCTTACCCACAGCCACAGTGAGACAATCACACGCAGCCCCGCACCCGGTCACACTTAGACAATCACACAAACAACCTTACGCACTTCTACACTAACGAAACCTCCCACACAGCCAGAGTGAAAACGTCATGTTTCCCACTGAGACAATCACACCCAAAGCTGCACTTTGGGAACCGCAGACACAAACACACACAGTCATAAACAGCTGCACTGAGATCCCACCACTGTCCAAAACCCAACACGCACACGCACACCTCTTGGGCCTATATCTTTCTTTTTACACTTTGGTAACAGCTGTATAGATCATCAACATCAAATGTGCAATGTTGCTACCAGCCACAGTGATCATGCTTGATGGCCTTGTATCAGGCTTTTAGAGTGAAGTTCTCAATCCTATGAATCCACAAATCTCTGGGGTGGCACGTCCAGCAACATCAGGTAGGGTGCGGGCGTGCACCCCCCTGCATGTCGATGGAGAGTTGAGAGCATGGCATGTTGGGGTGTGCCTGTCCATCCTGGCAACATCGCTGACGAGCACAAAAAGCTGCTTTTGAACACGGCAAGGAAGGGCAGATCTCTGCGATACTCTGACATTTTACACAATCTCAAACTACTTTGTGCTCAGAATTCAATTCTGACAGCACATATGGACTTTCTCTAGCCACTATAAGTCTTCTTGTAAAAGGGTTCAGGTTCCTGACCCATACAGCAACACAGCAGGTTTGATAGACCCTGAACTTGGTCTCAGTGCAGAGAAATTTTTACATCCATGAGCAAGACGTGGCCTTCGTGGCTTCCTCGTGGGTCAGAGGACATCTGGTTTGCTGTGACTGTTGAACTCTGCTCGCAGCCTAGGTAGATGAGCTTGTCAACACGCTCCACAATGCTTGACCTGCCCTGCGTTCTGATGGCCCTGCTCTGAGGTTCTGGACCTTGGTCTTCTGACGCAAGATATTCAACTGTACAATACGGGGAGCAGCTTGGAAATCTTGAAGGGCAGGGCTGAGACGCTATGGCTGCTCCACAAGCAAGGCAAGATGGTCGGCATAAACTTGGTCTCATGGAGTCATGGACTTTAAGGTCAGAAGGGACCATCACGGTCATCTAGTCTGACCTCCTGCACAACGCAGGCCACAGACCCTCACCCACCATCTCCTGTGATAGACCCTAAACCACTGACATCCTCAAATCATGGTGTCACGCTGGCTGATTGGGGGGGGGCATTTATTATATTATTTAACATCAGTATGTCAAAATCATAGTAATCCATGTGAGATATGCTATGTCAGGCACTGTTAGAAAGGCTGCAATGTGCTAAGCAAGACGGCAGTGTTTCTGTTCCTGTGTTATGTGTGTAATGGAGGTTGTGGATATGGTTGATGTATCTGTATTTCACATTGGGCTGTGTCTGGGTGACACCCAGCTGCAGCAATAGCCTGCTTAATGGCCCGTTAAAGAAATTCACAGGTACAAGGGGCTCAAGGGGAGAAGCCAGGGATACACCTGATGAGTCACCAGGACTCACCCATGTTACTCTGGACTCCATCTTATTCCTGTAAATTTCCACAAGCGGCATGGCAAAGGCCAAAGACATAAAACACAGCTGCACCATGTCCATTTTGTCTTCAGTCTTCAGCCTACCTCTGGATCAATTCATCTGCAACTAAACCGAAGCTGAAGTGAAACAAAGGACTGAGACCCATTCAGGTAGTGGATGTAATCAGAGGGACTGTACAAGCCTGCAACTCCACAATTCTACTAGATACCAGATGTATAGGGACTTTCAAATCATTTGTATGTGTCTGACTGCTTTAATCCTTTAACATTTCTCTTATAGTTTGTTTCTTTCGTTTTATAATAAACCTTTAGTTTTAGTTACTAAAGGATTGGCTGACAACGTGGGATTTTGGGTGAGATCCAAACTTATATTGATCTGGCACTGTGGCTGACCCTTTGGGGTCAGGAGAAACCTTTTGGTAAAGAGCATAGAGATTAAATAACTGATCTCTTTACTAGACCTAGTGGTTGATTGGGAGCGAGAGACTGAAATGCAGTAAAGGGGGCTGTCTATATTTTGTTTCGGCTTCTTGATAACCAGTATGGGAAATCAGCAGCACTGTTTGTGGCTGGTTGGGAAGTCTGACTTCAGTGTCACTCACCAGTACTGGGAGAATCTGCTCTCCTTTACAGCCTACCCTGACCTTGGCATTTTCAGGGGCTACCCTAGGCACGGACGGGTCACAGTGGCATAGTTGGCAGGATCCACAGAACCAGAACATTTGGGTTTTGGATCAGAACCTCACGCAATTCCCAATTTTAAAATTTGATACTGAGTGTGTTAAAGGTTAAAGTTAGTCAGGATGAGTGATTCATGATCAGATAAAACAATCAAGCTGCAAGCCTTCAGAGATAGCCAGCGTCTTCAGCATGAGAGAGAAATGGCAGATCTGCAATTGCAGGAAAAGCAAAGGATGGATAAACTGGAGGAGTGAGCTCATCAAAGGTGGATGGAAAAAGCCAGAATCCAATTCCAGATCCTGGAAAAGAAAAAAGGTCTGACCTCACCTGGAAGTCCAGCTTCTCTTAACAGTGACTGGGAGGGAACCTTTCCAGTTTATAACAATTTTTATATGTTTGATAATATTCTGGCAAATATGTGTAACCAGGTTAATGTCATCCAATCCCAGAGAGAGTATAAATGTAAATCTTCTATGTTACCTGTAATCAACAGGGAAATTTGTGAAGGAGAGGTGCATGACTCCAAGTTGTCTGTGTTTAGCCAGGAATACTGTGACAAGGAAAAAAGTGTCTCCAGCCTTGGGATTGTGGAAAATAGCAGCTTGTCTGTTGGGAGTGGCGCTTTGCCTGTTAAGGAAGCCATCTCACGCTCCCAGTGTCTATTTGTAAACAGCCATGAGGGCTGGGGCAAGAGGGAGGAAAGTTCAAAGTATTTGTCTGGTAAGAATAGCAGTTTATCTGCTGGGGGAGAGTTGGTCTCAGGTGTACTGTCTGTGGAAGAGGCAGAAAGTACCTCTCAATTTATACTGATTGAGAATTTGTCAGTTGTACCAGAGTGGTTCTGGATTCAACTAAAACCCAGGAAGGAAATGTTCCTAAGCCTGTGTCTGATGGGGGAGATAACTTGCCCATGGAGGAAGCTACCCCAATCTCCAAAAGTTTATCTGGAAACAGCCATGTGGGCTGGGACAAAGGAGAGGAAATTTCAAACTGTCTGAATGTTAAGAATAGCAGTTTGTCTGCTGAGGGAGAGCTTGTCTCCAATCTTCTGTCTAAAGAGCAGACAGAGTGGGCCTCTCTGCTGATGCTGACTGAGGATGTGCCAGTTGTCTCAGCGTTGGTTCTGGACTGAACTGAAACCCAGAAAGAGTTTGTTAGGGCTCGGGAAAATGTTTCTTTAGAGCAACCTCTAGCTGAAGAGGGAAAGGGCAGCCTTTCTGTGGAAAATGGATTGTTCCCTAAAAATGCTCCTGAAGGAATAAAATCCCCTAGTAGCTTTTGCAAGCAGTTTGCTGAAGCTGAAGGGTGTGAACTGACTTGATTGAGCTGGCTCAGGACGACTCCCCGACTGTAGCAAGAAGCGAAAGTTTAAATGTTGAGAGACTTGGGTCAGTTTCTAACTGCCAGAGCTTTCCACATGTGGGTGGATTTGCTGACTTTGTTTCAGAAACATCTGGGGTGGATACCTTGGAACAGAGTCCAGCCTGGAAATGGGGAGCAGTTGACAATTTGAAAACTAGTGAACCAGCTAGCGTGTGTGGTAGTGCAAGTTACCTGCCTGGCAGGGGGGGAGAAAGATCTACCCATAGCTGGTAGCACGGAGAACACACCTGGCAAGATCACATAAAAGGAGCAGAGATTATGCAGCAAGAGCAGATCCAACCCACTACTGAGCTAACTGAACCCTTACAAATGTTTGTAAAAAACTGAATAATATTCTTACCTCCATAGTAACTTTACAAAGAAAAAGGCTGTTTTAACTAAACATGATTTTTGCTGTTAATATTAAGGCCAATGTTAAGACTTGTAATTAATTGGTTGATAATGCCAAGAATTGTAAAAATGAACCATGTGAAAGATCTTTCGTAAAACCCTTGAAAATTGTATTAACACAAAAACAAAACTGAAAAGTTCCTGTGATATATTCAGCAGTCTAGGGACACCCTTTTTTGTGTGAGTTTTGCATAGGGGGTGTGACGCTACCTGTTCACCTTTCAATATGGCCCGTTGTAGTTTCCCCTTTAACCAGTTCCTTATCTGCCTTTCAATTCTCATATTAATCTACATCTTCTTCAATTTACCGAATAATTTCCCATGTGGAACAGTATCAAATGCCTTACTGAAACCCAGGTGGATTAGATCTACTGCATTTCTTTTGTGTAAAAAAACCTGTTATCTTCTCAAAGGAGGAGATCAGGTAGGGCTGGCATGATGTACCCTTTGTAAAACCATGTTGTATTTTGTCCCAATTATCATTCACCTCTATGTCCTTAACTACCTACTTCTGGGTTCTCTCTCCCCACACGAGATGCAGCTGCTTCTGGGATGGGCCATGACAGCTGTTTAACAGCTGCACAGCCATTCTACAGAGGAACTACTGGCTACTGGGATGCGTTCTAGCAGAGCACCACCTCTGCTGCCGTTAAGTGAGAACGTTTTTCCTGTTTAAAACTTGACTTTTCAAAGGACTTGAAATGCTGCTTAATCGTCACCCAGATTACCTGGAAATCTGACGTGACTCATGGGTGTGCAGGGTACGGTGAGTCTCATGATCAAGGGGGGCCTGAGATACAGCTCCCCCTCCCAATAAAATCACTCGACGGCACCTACGCAAACCCTTTTTTGCCCTGATCTGAGGCTCAAGCTCTCACTCCGATCATGCTCCAAACAGTCTCAGTCATTCAATAGTTAGCCTAGCTACTGCATGACACCCACTTCCCCTCTGGGACGGGCCACGTTGCAACTGGTATTGGTAAAAAATTGGCTCCCTCGCTAGCCACAGATGTGTCAAACAGATTGCATGGAGCACATGCAGACAGAAAGCTGCAGTGGTCTGCCAGCCAGCTCTGACCCCTTACAGCTGAGATTTCTCTCAGCAGCCTTGGGAGCAACTGCATGCTCCAAACACATCAAAGCCTGGTCCTGGATCTTCCTTCCGTGATAACAAAGTGTGTTGGGGCAGGGGACTTGGTCTCCCCTGAGGAGGCAGAGTGCATTTCCCATGGTGCACATACACCTCTGTCCTTTGAACAGCCACATGGGAGGTCAGGGAGAGGGGCTTATGAACAACCTCAGAGAGGATGCTCTCCTCCCCCGTGGCCCCATTGCCTCCTATCACAATCACAGCTCTGCCAGACTGTGCCATCTGATCCCTCCACCATTCGGTACAGCTGCAAGTTGCACAGAGAATGCAGCCCGAGTGTGTGCAGATAAGGCCAAATGGCTATTACCAGCTCCAGGGAGCAGACTTAAGGTTACATGGGCATGTGCCTTAACTCTTCATTGCTTGCTTTTCGTTAAGTTTGAGCTTTGCTGAACTCAATGCTCTGGAAGGGTAGGAGATACCACTGGGCAACCTGAACTCTGCGTTAAATTTTTTGTCTGTGAATCCACACCGGGGTACGGCTACAAGAGCTGGTTAAAAGCTAGCTGCACATCTGTGTCACACAGGAAGCACTCCCCTAGTGCTGAAATGCAGCTGCTTCTGGGGTGGGATATTGTCGCTTCTTAATAGCCACAAAGCAATAACACACAGGGAGCCCTTGACCAGCACTGAGGTGCAGCCATCTCTGGGTAGAGTGCGGGGGCTGTTTATACAGGAATTCCTTGGCTAGTGCTGAGATGGGACATGGCAGGCTGGGACTCTGTATCTAGTACAAATAGAGTTGATAACCCATAGGCCTCTTGCAAGTCTCCGTCTCTCTCTCCATCAGTTTTTATCTGTCTCATCGTCTCTAACAAACCCCTGGGCCTGATCTCTTTCAACCGAAACTTTTCTTTTTGCTGCCCTCGAGCAGATGCATGAAGGAGGCCGTTTCCAAACCCTGGGCTCTGGACAGCTGCAGCTTTGCACGTACAGTCTTGGAACTTCTGCCTTCCCCATTTTCCCACCCCTGAGACCAAATCTTTGCGGTGCTGAAAAAAGGTAAACAGACATCCACTTCACACCAAAGGAAGTTGCATGAGGCCCACAAAGGACTCTGCCCGAGTGCAGGCTGGCTAGAGAGAAGTCGAACGAATCGAGGCATATGTAGCTGAGTCGTTGATTGTTAGAGCTAATTAGAAAATGAGGAACCACATTTTTCAAAACTCAAAGTTGCATCTGCAGCCCCATCACCCTTGTGCCTGAGAAATCCTTGATTTTCCCCTCATACGTCCCTACCCATTTCACAGATGGGAACTAAGGTACAGAGAACCTAAGGTCACACAGGAAATCTGCAGCAAAGCAGGAACTAAATTTCTATAATCTATAACCCAAGCTGGCCCCCTGACCACTCGCCCATCCACTCTTTTTGTTTTGCAGGTTTTGAAACAAGCCTATATTTAAAATTTATTTTTAACCAACTTCTTCAGATCATTGCTGACACTTTTTCACTAACCAAAAGCCTCCTCAGAGAACTGGCTTATGACACATAAAAAATGTAAATGATTTTGGATACAACCTTGACAAAAATAAGTCACAAAAGCCAGAAAACATGGACTACTTTTACCAAAACCCCACATTTTTCTTTTCAGAATTAAATCAGGGCCTCAAAGTGCTGAGAAGTGCATTTACCCAAATCTGTCTATCCATTATTTTAAAAGGCAGTACTTATTAAGGTTTCCTAACACTTCCCATTAAAACCATCCTGTTTCCAATGACTTATAACTTTGCCAAATTTTAATCATTTTGGGATGAACCTGGATGGCCTCTGGATTCATCCTCAAGTTAGTGCTGTCTGGAAAATGGAATTTCCATTTTGTGAAAAAAATTGTGATTTTTGGAGTTTTGTTTTATCCTGAATTGAAATAAAAAGCTGCTTTTAAAAATTTTTTTCACAAGACCAAAATGCCAAGATAAATTTTGTGTCAGAAACATCAAAATGATCTGCTTTAATCATTTCGACACACTTTAGTTAGAAAAATGTCTAAATGAAATGTTTTGAGTCAAAAATACCAAACCAAAATCTTTTGACTTTTGTCATCTTGGAAGATGAAGTCCACTCATGGCCATTTTGATCTCTAATTCCCCTTCTTCATAGCAGAAAAAGAAGGGTAGGAATACTCCAGGGGAAAAATGAAATGCTAAAGTAGAAAAGAAACAGGAAACTTGGAATGAAATCCTAATGTCAGAATGAAAAAGTAAAGTAGAAAAATGAAATAAAAGTCAACTTTTAAAGTTGTTCTGATATAAATTTGTTGAAAAATGTGGCAGCATTGACACAACTTAATGAAAATCTTTAGTTTTGACAAAACAGCATTTTCAGGTTTCATTTTCATAAAATGAACTTTCATAAAAAAGGTTTCATTGGGCAATTCCATACCAGCTCTGCTTCAGATGTCATTAATAGTTCCCTTAAGATAGGGAGATTCTTTCTTTAACTTAGGGGATAATTTCGCCACTCACTAAAGTACTGAGTTATCAATACTCAGCTTCTGCTTCTAAGAACCTTCAACTTCCAGCCTAGGCTGTAGAACCTGAGTTATAAACACCACATAACTCTGAAATGTCTGTAACTCTGTATAAAACATTAGGTTTGTTCTTTCAAAAGTTTACTACTGAACATCGACTTAATACAGCTTTGAAACTTTATTATGCAGAAGAAAAAAGCTGCTTTTTAACCATCTTAATTTAAACGAAACAAACACAAAAACAGTTTCCTTACCTTGTCCAATCTTTATTGAACTCCTTTTTAAAAGCAGTTTATGTTTAACACGGCTCTGTGCTGTATTTGCTTTTTTCCCTTGTCTCTGCTGCTGCCTGATTGCATACTTTTGGTTCCAGATGTGATGTGTAGTTTGTAATGTCAGTGTTCATAACCCTGAGGTCCTACTTTAATGGTTTGTAGCTACTTCCTGTATAATAGGGATCTACCACTGTTCTTTTTAACCTCAAACTCTCACTCATCTTCTATTTCTCTGCTTTTCTCTTTATGCTTCTCTTTTCTTTTAAGAATCTTTCCCTGTCTTTCTTCAGCCATCCTCTGGCATCTGTTGTCTTGAAACTAGCTCTTTTCTCTTCTTCACTGTTCTGCAAAATTTAACATTATTCAGAGTCACAAAGACTTTTCACAAGAAAGCTCTGTTTCTGCTGGATCAGGGCCAAAAAATGGCCTTAATTTATCTCACAATATTCTGCTCAGCACACACTCTATTTTCAACGCAGGACAAGCTCATGCTCCTTGTTGTTGCAAAGAGGTCTACACCAATTCCCCAACCAATCTGAGCCAGCCAGTCTGGAGCTGGTGCCCCATATCCTGCTCCCTGCCCCCCCTCCAATTAGTCATGGCAAGCTTGGGCTGGACTGGACCTAGCGTTTCCTAGAGAGGAAAAGCCTCATATACCATTGCTTGCTTCCTGAGCCAGACAGTTCCCGCACAGGTTTGCAGAAATCCGGAAATAGCTTCAGGTCTTCCAGGAAACTAGTTAATGATGCTGTAAATCTAGAGAGACCCCTGCTGAAGTTAAGGGAATTAGGTCTGGAGTCTGAGCTCAGAGACCTCAGTGTAAATCCAGAGTGACCCCCACTGATGTTAATGAAGTCAAGGCAGATTTTGATCTCAATGAATCTGGAGTGACCCCTGTAGCCTATGGGACTAGCCTGCTTGCTTGCATGTATCTTTCCTTATAGATTTAAGTATTGTTATTTTATTACAATCAAGTTATAGACTCATAGTAAAGCATTATAGCTGTAATGCAAGGTACCTTACAGGCCACATCCTTTGTGAAAGCTAAGGCCCTTAGCATATGCATGTTTGGGACCTCTGGCCCAGATAAGTAAAAATAAGTTACAGGATAAGATATATATGGTTCGAACCTTACCCTAAATAAGTCAGGAGGCATCAAGAGAGTCATCGAGACTGTCTCAGGTTAGGCCCTGAGAAAACTTCACAGATACACCAAAAATCTTACAGAAGGGCCAAAAATAACAAAGGTGAGATAAGCGAACCATCTGAAACCAGCTGGGAAGGATATGGATAGGCCATTAATATGCATGGACCTGCCAGCCTTTAGAATAAGTGTACCCTAATAATTTGGGAGTGACGAATCCAAGTTAAAAGGAGAACCCATATTGTTTGGGGTATAAGAAGGGGCAAACCATGTTACTTGGGGCAATCGTCAACTCCTTCTTCGTAAAACTTCTTTTAGTTAGTGTGTTAAAATCTTTTGTTCTTCGTTTATACGTCGTATTATTTGTAGCCGTAGTTTTAGCCTTATAGGTCTTAGCTCTTGAGCACTGCCTAGCTCTCCACCCCTCTACGCAAAAGCTAAGGAACCAGACAGCTCTCTCAACCAGGTCATCAGGGAAGGGTGTGAGTATATTAATTCAAAGCATACTGTAGAAATATATATATATATCACGTGTTTTTAAAATAAGACTGTAATCCTATCCATTTAATTATTCATTTTCTTTTAATCAGTCATTTGTCTATCATTTTATGTGATCTTAATAAAAGCTTATAAAATTATACAAATTTGGCTACCTGTGTGAGCATTCCTGTCGTGCACCCCGGGTGCCCCCATAAAACTCTTCAGGAGCCTGATTCTGGGACCAAAACCTCATGATCTGCTAATCAGATCGGCTGGCGAGCCTATAGCCCCCTTCAAAGGACTAACCCCGCAAAAATCAGGCAACACCCCACTGAGACCTATGGAAGATGAGTTACAGCTGGATTCTGATCTCAGTGACCCTGGTGTAAATCTGGAGCGACCACACTGGTGTCAAGGGAATTACACAGATGTAAAACTACCACAAAAATGAGAGCAGAATCAGGTCCCCATCAGGACAGAAGACTGGACAATAGTGGAAACATCTTATCAAGTTCCCTGAAAGAGGTAGAGTGGCAGCATTGGAGACAACGCATCAATTCACCCAAGATGAGAAAACGGACTTCAGTGGAGACAGGGCCTCAAACTGACCCTGGTCTAGGTGCCTCTGGTGAAGAAGCAACTCTCCTGTTGCATCAAATTATCTACGGAAAAAAAGAAGGAAATATTGGTGGAAATATTGTATCAAAGGTTACAGGTGAGGAAGTGACCCGGCTGGTGAGGAAGTGACCCGGCTGGTGAGGAAGTGACCCGGCTGAAGATATTGTATCAAATGCTCCAGAAAAGCAGTGGCTCTGCTGGGAACTCTGATGCTGACCCTCGGAGTGGCATCATCAACCCAAGCTGACCCTGGGGCAGATATTGGGTCAGGTTCCCCAGAAGGCCGTGGTGGGATTCCTGGTCTGTGGCTGGGGACCTCACGGTCCCCCACCCTGCCCCAGGCTCACACGATCTCCCTGGTGTGCGTCCGCCAATGCTTGACCAAGGTGGAGCTGCGCCTGAAGTTCTTGCCGCACTGGGTGCAGTGGTAAGGTTTCTCGCGGCGATGGCTCCGCTGGTGGTCCGTGTAGTGGGCGTTCTGCGAGAAGCCGCGCCCGCAGTCGGGGCAGACGTAGGGCCTCTCACCCGTGTGGGTGCGCTGGTGGCGGATGAGGTTGGAGCTGCGGCTGAACCTCTTCCCGCACTCGGTGCATGCGTAGGGTTTCTCGCCGCGGTGGGCGCGCTGGTGCTGGAAGAGGTCCGAGCTGCGGCTGAAGCCCTTCCCGCAGTCAGGGCAGCCATAGGGCCGCTCCCCTGTGTGGACGCGCTGGTGCTTGATGAGGTCCGAGCTGCGGCTGAAGCTGCGCCCGCAGTCGGGGCAGTGGTAGGGGCGCTCACCAGTGTGGGTACGCTGGTGCTTCACCAGGTCTGAGCGCTGGCTGAAGCCCTTCCCGCACTCGGCGCATGTGTTGGGCCGCTCCCCCGTGTGGGTCCTCCAGTGCTGGATGAGGGTGGAGCTGCGGCTGAAGCTCTTCCCGCACTCGGTGCACTGGTAGGGGCGCTCCCCCGTGTGCACCCGCTGGTGCTGGGCCAGCAGAGAGCTCCGGGTGAAGCTCTTCCCACACTCGCTGCAGATGGTTGGGTGCGCCTCACAGTAAGGGGGCTCCTTGGGGGCTCGTCTGGGCTGGGGGGGCACCCCGGGAGGCTTTTCCCACTGAGATGGCCGAGCTGATGGAGTCTTTGAGCCAGCAGAATGCTCAGAGGTTTGACGCTGGGCTGGAATCTGGGACGAAGTCTCATCAGACAACGCCCTACCTGGGTCTTCTTCTATGGACTCATTCCCATCAGCTATTGCTCCATTCGGATCTTCTCCCAAGGACTCATTCCCACCAGACACTGCCCCGTCTGGGTCGTCTTCTTCTCCTTCTTCATCCCCACCAGGCAGCATCCCATGTGGATCCTCTCCTATAGAAGCATCCCCGTGAGGTGATGACCCATCTGGATCTGCTCTCATAGGCCCATCCTGCTGGGGACTCTCCTCACCCAACCTGCCACCTGCTGGGAGAGAGAGAGAATCCAGCTGGGGCTCCTTCCCTGCACCAGAGAGAAAGGGGGCAACAAATAGGTTTGTCTCTAAGCAGAAAACCAGATGGGCAGGAAACGAATCCCACTGGGGAGAGGACAGGCTGGTTCTGCCCCAATGGCCCAGCTGAGCCTTCTGAGAAAGGCTGGGGAAGGGGAGGCTCCAGTCGGGTCAGGCAGAGCAGCTGGGAACCAGGAGTGACGCCTGCCACGCGGACAGGGCACCTGCCGGGCACGATACTGAGTGAGACACAGCAGAACTGGGGGGCTCCTGTGGTGGGATCCCATCTTCTCCCTTCCCTCCTGGCCACTCTTTGAAACAGTGTCACTCATTGCTCACCTTTGCGGGCGCCTTTCGGGCTCTCCCGTCCATCAGCGCCCTGGAGACCCGGGACGCCCGGCTCTTCCTCTGCCTCCATGTCGGGGATCAGGGCAGGGATGGGGGAATCTGCTGGAGGGAAGGAAACAGCTGAGTTTGTTCGGCCCCCCCCCCCCCCCCCCCCCCAGGGCTGGGGACAGAGGCTGCGGCCTGATTTTAAACCGGATCCTGTTCTGTGCTGGTGGCGGCAGAGAGGGCATTTCACAGGGGCCCTTTTGGACTCTTCCCTGGGGGGTGAGTGATCAGTGCCATAGGGGTCCTGCCCCCCAGCCCTCCCCTGATCTAACCCGCCAGAGCCCCTCCCAGAGCCGGGGGGGAACCCAGGCGTCCCGGCTCCCCGCCCTGCCCCCTT
>ML675645.1:334193-355368 GCA_007922155.1 Mesoclemmys tuberculata | reverse complement strand
GGGCCGCGGGAGATCGGCCCCCGCCCCGCGCCGCGCCGCGTTCCCCGCTGCGGGGCCGCTCCCCGCGCCGCGCGGGGGCTGGGACCGGGACCTGCGCTCAGCGCGGGGAGACGCGGGGCCGGGGCTCGCTGCCCGCTTCCGCCTGAGCCCTCGGCAGCGGGGCTCGGCCGCCTCCCAGGGCTGCATCTGACCAGGCGCTGCCGGGCTGCCAAGGTTCCCGCACAGAGACGGCACCGGGTGGGGGGGGGCTGAGTCCGCCCCCCTTCTCTCGCCATCAGTGCACAGAGGCCGGACTCCCCCTGTTCGGGGCTGGGCTAGAGAAGCAGGTTTGCTCTAGGCTGCTGGCAGTGGGAGCGTCTTCCACCCGTGCCACAGAGCCATAGGGTACCAGAGCTGGGAGGGACCTCCGAGGTGTCTAGTCCAGCCCCTGCTCACAGCAGGACTCTCCTCAGCCAAATCATCCCAGCCAGGGCTTTGTCAAGCCACAGCTCAGAAACCTCTAAAGATGGAGATGCCCCCACCTCCCCAGGTGACCCATTCCAGTGCTTCACCACCCTCCTAGGGAAAAACATTTTCCTGATGTCCAACCTAGACCTTTCCCACTGCAACTTGAGACCGTTGCTCCTTGTTCTGTCATCTGCCACCACTGAGAACAGCCTAGCTCCATCCTCCCTGGAACCCCCTTTCAGGTAGTTAAAGGCTGCTATCAAATCCCCCCTCGTTCTTCTCTTCTGCAGACTAAACAGGCCTAGTTCCCTCAGCCTCTCCTCATAAGTCTTGTGCTCCAGCCCCCTAATCCTTTTGTTGCCCTCTGCTGGACTCTCTCCAACTTGTCCACATCCTTTTTGTAGTGGGGGGCCCAAAACTGGGCACATACTCCAAATGCGGCCTCACCAATGCCGAATAGAGGGGAATAATCACTTCCCGCGATCTGCTGGCAATGTTCTTACTAATGCCGCCCAATATGCCATTAGCCTTCTTGGCAACCAGGGCACACTGCTGACTCATACCAGCTTCTTATCCACTGTAACCCCCAGGTCCTTTTCTGCAGAACTGCTGCCTAGCTCGTCGGTCCCCAGTCTGTAGCTGTATATGGGATTCTTCCGTGCTAAGTGCAGGACTCTTCATTTGTCCTTATTGAACCTCATCAGTTTTCTTTTGGCCTAATCCTCCAATTTGTTTAGGTCCTGCTGTATCCCGTCCCTCCCTTCCAGAGTCACGACCCTTGTCAGTCCAGATCCTGGCTCAGTACTTTGGTGGGGTCCCAGATCCTGTCGGGAGACCCAGAGGAGCCTTATCGGCATTTCCCTTATCTGTTACACTGCCTCCCTCTCTGCTCAAGTGGCCTCCTCCCTATCTGCATGTCCCCCTGGTGGCTACCTCCCCCTGCAGGACAAGAATGAGATGACAACACCCCTCCCAGGCCTGTGAAAGTGGCTGGCTTGCTTTGTATAGGAGGGTAGAAATTGCCAAACTAGATCAGACCCACCCAGTTCTAGCTAGCCTGGTATCCTGTCTCTGGCAGTGGCCCCTATCAGTTGGCTTTGAGGAAGGTGCAAGGAACTCTGCAGAAGATGGTGAGGCCCTGACTAATTCCCTGGGAGCCATTAACGATTTCCTTGAGTTGACGTGTTCATGTCCCTGCCCAAAACACTTCATTATTTTTGGTTCCTCATTAGACAGGCAGCATAGCCTGGTGGACAGAGCACAGGCCTAGGCCTCATGAGGTCCGGCTTCTATCCTTGACTCTGTCGGGCCAGCTGGGTCAGTGTGTGTCTCTGTAAAAAGGGGATAATGGTTAAAGCGCTCTGAGAACGTGGGATGAAAAGGGCTAGATCAGAGCTAGGCGGTGGTGTTTTGATCATCATTTTGGGTGCTCTCATTATGCAGATAAATGGCCAGTCCTCTTTTGACTCCTGCGAAGCTCTTGGACTCTGTGGCCTCTTGTGTCAAGTTCCACGGTCCAATTGTGTGGGAAACATGTCCCTTTTATCTATTGCTTTACTGCTTTTATCTCCATGGCCACGGTGAACTTCAGAGTAGGGGCTAGAAATCTCTGGTCAAAAGACAGCACTGGAGTGAGAGGTGAGTTTCCATTAGTTGCGAAAGGTATGGGGTGTATGACATCTGGTGGAATAGTTCTGATTCCATACAACAAATGGTAGTGTGTGGGGGGGGGGGAGCACACCCATCCACACCCACACCGGGTCTCATTCTTTCCAGCAGGTGGCGACAATCTCTCTCACACCCCTTTCCCCCCATCCTCTTCATTTACAATACACTTAAGCCTGGCCTACACTGCTGGCAAAATTTGGCAGCAGTTGACAGGAGATACGCAAGCTATGTAGAGTCCTCACGGCCGCTCAGTTGATCCCGCCAAATCGATCCTGCACTGCTGACAGTGTCGCCGGCAGTGTAGACATACCCTAAGATACACATTCAACAGTCAAATGGAATCTGAAATGCTCCCATGGAGAGTAGCTGTGGTACCGCATGTCTGTAACACTGAGCACTTTGAAATCCGGGACGAGATGCGGAGAAGAGAGACGGGTGCAGCTAGAGAGAGGCAAGGAGATGTACGGAGAGAGAGCGAGCTGGTGGAGAAAGAGGAGACAGAGGAATAGCGCAGCTGGTAAGAAAATATTCTTTTTTTTATTTTTTCCTGTGAAGAAGAAGGACAACCACCAAAAAGGAAAGAAATGTCACTGACCTTTTTCCAAGGGAAAAAAGAAATCCATGTGTGGGTGGAGTCCTCTCGGGAAGAAAGACAGATATTTAAGAGAGATGTTCAGATTTGCAAACACATCCAGTCAGCAGCCTTAGGTGCTTTTAAGGCCCCACCAATATAGTAATCTGAGCACCTCATGACACATAGGGAAATACTGTTATTCCCATTTCACTAACAGAGAATTGAGGTACAGAGAGACTAAATGATTTTTGCCTAACGTCACCCAGGAAGTTTGGGGTGGGACAAAGAACTGAACCCAGTTCTTTTAACTCCTAGACTAGTGCCCTACCATTAGACAATCCTTGTCCTATGCAAATAAGCCCCCTAGAGAATTTGATCTCAACCGAGAGAGATCTTGGTAATCTGGTCCCTTCATCTATGTGCCTCAATAGCAGTGATCTCTCTTTGGAAAATCTGGACACCGAACAACAAAACTGACCCTCTGTTTTCATTGTTCCAGGATGACCAAACACAATGTACAACCAAAACGATAGGAATAATGATAAAAAGCAAATGAGATCTTTTAAAAAATGACTTGGTTTAATAATTTATGGGGTTAGTAGGAACAAAAAGGAGGGAACTTTTGTTTTAAAAGCTTGATTTTTTAAAAAAATCAGACCACACACCTTTTTCTCTGCCTCTAGTGGCTGGTCCACAAGGAAGATAACAGCTTTCTACAGCTGCATGCTTGCACACCTTTATTTTGAGCAATAGAGGCCCATGTTGTGGATTTTAAGGACCGAAGTTCAGATCCTGATGATAAGGGAGGGAGTTTTGTTAAACTTGCATTGTCTGCAACTGCAACCCAAAGATTGAAGCATTATGTTAAAGCCTGGAAGTGAAACGGATTAGAAACAAAAATGAAAGGGACTAGACCGACTGCATTGCCCCACCTGTGTGAAATGCAAAAAAGAAAACCAGGCAGAGGGCATGAAGCCCTCCTGCTCTGCACATTATATTGTGACTTACTCCTGTTGCAAAGCGAGTATAAGATGCTTCCACAGATGTGAGTGGTGGATTCTGAACTGCTAGTATTTTAGGCTCACTTTGCCCAAACGTGGCAAAAGATACAAGGCCATGGAGACTCTTCTAATTTAGGCCAGTTTAGTCATGTCAGATCCCACACTCAGGTGTGTTTCCTGCATATGGAGTAATAATGGATTCATACATTTAGAGGGAAGAAAAGGCCACTATGATCATCTGAATCTGACCTGCTGTATAACATAGACCAGAAAATTTCTACTAGTAGTTCTGGCATCCATCTCCTCACTTCTGACTGAATTAGATCTTTTAAAGAGAGATGTCCAATCTTGATTTCAAATGATAAAAAATCCACCATATTCCCGGATAAATTATTCCCATGGTTAATCGCCTTGACTGTTAAAAATCAGAGCTTTATTTCTGGTTTAAACTCACCTTCTGTCAGCTCTCAGCCATTAGATCTTGCTCTACATTTGCCTGTTAATATTTAATAATACCAAAGACTGTGTTTATTTAACAGAAGTAATTTGATTTAGCTCAGGCGAAACTGTACCAGAAAGCTGGGGCAAAGGCATTTTTACCCAGAGACACAGACTTCACTTTAAGAAGGATTACATCATCAGAACAGCTTCGCATTGGTGATCCCAAAGACAGGAAATTCATAGAGGG
Source organism: Mesoclemmys tuberculata (assembly GCA_007922155.1). Taxonomy (NCBI): domain Eukaryota; kingdom Metazoa; phylum Chordata; order Testudines; family Chelidae; genus Mesoclemmys; species Mesoclemmys tuberculata. The sequence continues at coordinate 350,990 of ML675645.1, read as the reverse complement.
GAGGGGTCTGTAGTTTACAGAGAAGAAGTATCTGCTCCCTTCTCTGGGACGTGGTGCCCTGTGGCAATGAATGCACACAAGATGGGGCAGCGCCAATATTCCTCCAGGACACTTAACTCTGGATTGCAGGATTATTAGTGATTAAAATCATCAGCTTTACCAAGGCATCAGTGCCATGCACATTTTTAACAGTGAGGGTAATTAAACACTGGAACAATTTTATCAAAGGCTGTGGTGGATTCCCCATCCCTGGCCATTTTAAAATCAAGATGAGAAGTTTTTCTAAAAGACGTGCTCTAGTACAAACCGGGATTAATCCAGGAAAGCCCTGTGGTCTGTGTTATACAGGAGACCAGACTAGATGATCTAACGGTTGCTTATAGTCTATGAACCCTTCCACACATGTTATTCTGGTAGTGCCTAGAGATCCCAATTTAGTTCAGGGCCCCTGTTGTGTTGAAAGAGGGTGCGCCAGGCATAAGGGATAAAATTAAAACCCTCATTCAACATTAAACAGTTAAAAGTGGTCTGGGGTTTTGTGTCAAATTATTGCTGACTTTAATCCCATGGCAACAACCACCAAATCTCTTTATCCCTGTATTAAAGATGCACAAGAAGAAGAAGAAACAGTTAAAGCTTGTGAACAGTAAAGTGTTAAGGATTTTATTTTTACAATACCCCTTATTCCCTTTCCTTTGAGCTGCACGGAGGTTTGGGTTTTTTTGGCTTGTTTGACCATCTTTTAGGTGCTGGCAAAGATAGTAACCACGGTCCTTTTCAGGAAAAGAGAAGTTAGTTGAGATGGGCTGGAGCTGTTGTTAAAAGTCCAATCTGACGTTCTTGAAGACAAAAGACAGTGGGGAAGAGAAAAGAACAGCAAAGATAGGAAATGCAGTTTTTATCTCTAGTGCTGATTCTCACTTGGAACCCAACACACGGTCTCATCAGCCACTCTGAGAGCTGGCCATAACAATGATGTAACAGTATCAGGCTGTTCAGGACACAGCTGTTAGCTGCCTCTGTGGTCATAAGCTCAGAGCAGTGTTGCAAAAGACGGAGACTTGGCAGGCTAAGCTGGACTCTCCCTACCCAGAAGGCAAAAGGAGTTAGTTCAGAAAGAGAAGAAATAAGGAGAAAGGAAAAGGAGACAGCAGGATCCCAAGTCACACATCCCAGCAGTTTTCTGGATTTAGCCACAGCTGATGAAGGTGGCAATGTCATCTGGGTCCTTCCCTTTGTCCTGGTCTCACCAGGACACCTTTCAGCAGCAGGTTGTCAAAGTCCCAACGGACACGGTGGATCCTGGGGTCTCAGGAGATGGTGGGGCTGGCACGAGCGAGCTCTTGCCAGTCCTCTTGTCCCCCTGCTTCCACTGAGTGACACACATATAAAGAGTGTCTAGGAAGTAGGGGTAGCCTCATTTCATTATCATTAACCAATCACGACAGATGTGGCTGATTTCAGCTCCCGTTTCTCGGCTCTTTCAGCTCACTGTCCCGCCAAGCCGGGACTTTCCCGGGAGCCTCGCGGGACCCTTAGCAGGATGGCATCGCAGCAGAGGGCCAGGCCGCAGCGCTGAAGCAACTGCAGCATTGCAGGAGAAAGCGGAGGCAATATCTAAGGCAGGAATGGCTGCGTCCCACTCCCGGCTCATGGTGCCTTCCTGATTGTCACGGCCGGGGCAGCCCCCTTGGGTCCCAGGGTCAGCACTGCCACTGCCTCCTCCTCAGCGTCTCCCTGGCGGTGCCATGTCAGCTGGTGCTCCTCCTGCACCGGGCGCATCGGTAGGGCCGCTCCCCTGTGTGGACGCGCCGGTGATTAATCAAGCTGGTGCTCTGGCCGAAGGCCCAGCCGCAGGCGGAGCACAGGTAGGGCCGCTCCCCGGTGTGGGTGCACAGGTGGATCACCAAGTGCGGCTTCTTCCGGAGCTCCCTGGGCTGACGGGTCCCGTGCACAGCCGAGGGCTCAAAGAGGATGCCCAGAAGCCGGCTGAACCCTCAGTCGTGGCGGCCAGACGTAGCAGTTCTGCCAGGCGGGGGCACCTCCTGTCCTCTGGTGCCCAAGGCCACCTGCTCGCTCCCCCAAGCTCTGCCCTGGCTGGGGTTCTGCATGGCCCACTTCCAGGCTGTCCCTGGGAATGTCTGCTGTGGGTCCAGTCTCTTGAGGCTGCCTTGGGTGGGATTCTCATGGCTCCCCCTCCAGTGCCTCTTGCCTGCCAGGAACAGAAGAGAAATTCAGAGAGGCAAGGGAAAATTGATTTTAGGCCAGAAGGGGACCATAACACGATCGTGGAGTCTGATGTCCTTCAGGCAATATGGGGAGAAAATGTCACTGAGTGATTTCTGGAGAGAATCCAGCTGGGGCTTGTTCCCTGTGCTGGTGTGGAGGTGGGGCACAAGAGGTTTGTCACTGAGCAGAAAACATGAAGGGCAGGAAGTGAATCCCACAAACCCTTCACCAGAGGGGAGAGGAGGAACTGGGTCTGCCCCCATGGCCCAACTGAGATGCCATAGAAAGGCTAGAGGAGGAGGGCTCCTGCCAGGGCTGTGATCCAGGAGTGATGCCTGCCATGAGGACAGGAACCTGCTAGGGATGATACTGAGTGAGACGAGACAGAGTTGGGGGGCTCCCGGCGGCTTTGCTGAGATCCCAGCTTTTCCCTTCACTCCCGGCCGGTCCCTGAGCCCGGGTCATTCATTCCTCACCTGCGCAGGCACCTCCCAGGATCTCCCTTTCCCGGGACCCTGGAGATCCGGGTCCCTTGGCTTGTCCCCTCTCTCTATCCAGGAGATTGCAGCAGGGTCGGGGATGGAGAATCCTGCTCATGGGGAAAGAAATAGGCGGGACGTCGCTTAGTGGAATCTCCACTGAGGACTCGATATGGAGGATGGGCCCTGATTTTAACCTCAGCCCTGCTTTCTGCTGCGGGACCCGGGATCAGAGTGGCGGGGGAACGTTGGCAGGGACCCTTTGGGGCAGGGAGATGTCTGTGGGGAGGTGGGCTGGGCCCCCTGACAGGAAGTCAGGAATCTATGTTGTACTCCATGGGGCAAGGATTGTCTCTGCTCTGTGCTTGTGCAGAGCCCAGCACAGTGGGGTCCCGGTGCATGACTGGGGTTCCTAGGTGCTGCCGTAATACACCTAATAAATAACATACAGCACCGAGCACAGGAGTGGTCCTGGTCCATGACTAGGGCTCATAGATGCTACGGCCGTATGAATAAAATAAATCTTCTCATTGGTAAGAGATGGGGGTGACAGCCTTTCTCCCATAGGGCCTGGGGGCTCCCCCAGATATCTGCAGGGCTTGGAAAGAGCCAAGAGCTGAAGCTGCCTTGGGTGCATAAAAGCCCCCACACCTCCCCATCCCGGGGAGCAGGAACAGCTGCTCCTCACCCAGCGAGATCAGAGTCTGGGAATTCTCCTGCATGATGTCCCGGTAAAGCTGCCTCTGCCCTTTGCCCAGGAGCCTCCACTCCTCCTGGGACAAACACACGGCCACCTCCTGGAACGCCACCGGCGCCTGGTAAGTGATTCCCAGACAGAAAGTGAAAACAATTCTGTTCCACGGCTCTCTTGTGTAACTCCCCAAGTGGCACTGGAGTTAGGACAGGTAGTCCCTAACCTAATCTATCCCGTCCCCTGCCGCCTGGAGCCAGCCAGCCCCAGCTCGGAGCTGGCGTCCCCTAGAGGGGAAAGACCTCACCTCCCTTCCCCACCCCTGAGCGGGCCAGTCCCATACCCACCTCCCCACCCTGCGGCTGGATCTGAGCCAGCGCCTCCTAGTGGACGAAGACCCCCTATTCCATTACCTGACCCCCCGAGCCAATCAGTTGGCCCCACTCTGGAGCTGGATTAAAGCCGATGCCAAACAATGTGTCCGGCAGAGTTTGTGGCTCCTCGCTGTTTCTGGCACACAAGATGCCCAATGCCCAAAGCAGACAAACCTGTGACCCCGCAGTCCCACCACAGTTTCTGCAGATCCTGGGAGAGGGGAGACAAAAAAGCCCCTCAGTGCCCCCCCCACACTATTGTTGCAAACAGAGCAGGCCACAGGTGGCTCATCCCAGCTGAGCCACTTTTACCCCCTCTGCCCCTCCCTGGGCTGGGGTTTTGCCTCTGCCATGGGCTGGCAGCGCCTCGCCCCTGGGCTAACACCAGCTCATACCCCCCCTCCCTGATTTTGCTTCTCAGCCCCTCTCCTGCCCCCGCCTCCATCGGCTTAACACCCCAGGCCAGTAAAACTCTGTCCTTGCCCATCCCCGCCTCCAATTTGCCCCCTTTGCCCCTTTTTAGCCCCTCTAAAAAGCGGGCAACAGCGTCTGACTCCGAGTAAGGGCGGGACGAGGGCTGCAGCTGTGGCCAATGTTCCTGAGCATGGTCGGTGCCTGTGAGCAACGTGCAGCACAGCCTGGGTCACACAATCTGTCTGGTCTCAGGTTTGGCACTACAGTCCTGGGGCCCCGGGCGGTTATGATTTCCCGGGGAGGTAAGGGAACATCTCTAACCCCACTACCCCACTCCGTACTTATCATTAGCCATGGCTATTACTGTGGTGCCGACGGGCCAACAAGACACGGAGAGCTCACTGACTGACTATTTGCTGCCATCTTCCCGTCCGCCTGTCTGGATATCCCGCTAGGCAGGCTGTGGGTCCGTCTCTCCTTCCCTCCGTCGCTCTCTCTGCATCCTGCCCTGCCGATCTCTTGTTCTCTCCGCTCCGCATCTGCGGGGAGACGCCGGCGCCCAGGCCCGCCTCTGAGGCACATGGCAGGTCAGACTAGATGAGCACAACGGTCCCTTTTGGCCTCTCGTGAGGACCCAAGAGTCCGGGCTACCCGGGCCGTCCCTGGGAAAACAGCCCAGGCACTGGGGCTTCCCTTTCCCTGTGCAGACTGGCTCCGCTGACATGACATCCTCCCCAGGCCAGGGCAAAGGGGGACCAGGGGGCGGGCACTAGCCTCCCTTCTCGGGGAACGGGGTCTGCTCGCAGCACGCATGGTGGTCGGTCTCCAGGTACTGAGCAGAGATCAACCCTGTAACTGGAGTCAGCTACGGGTGTGAGAAGCGGGGCAGGTGGCTGGGGATCTGCGCAGTGGGAGAGCCAGGATGGTGCCTCTGGCCCGGAACCAGGCTGCCCAGAGGAAAGATTTGCCGGCGACGCAGAGCCTGGAGGCTGCCGGGTTTACAAGCCCAGATGCTGGCATCCAGGGGAGGCCCTTGGCGCAGTGCCTTGCCTGCCTCAGCTGCAGCATCCGGGCATGGGGATAGGATGGGCCGCAGCTGCAGGAAGGCTGTCTGTGGGGATGGGCGGGATGGAGGCACATTAACCCCTGAGAGGCAGCGGGCTGCGAGTCAGGACTCCTAGGTTCTAGCCCCAGCTCTGGGAGGGAAGTGGTGTCTAGTGGTTAGAGCAGAAGCTGGGAGGCAGGACTTTTATTCTTTTATTCCCTTTTTTTCCCTGCAAGGGGCACAGCCCCTCTCCCACAGATCTCTCACTGCCTCCAAGGCACCCGGTGAACAGTTCTCTTCTACTAGTGCTCCATAATAAAAACAAGGCTCGACTGCTAAAATAGATGCTCACAATCTTCTGTGATGTATTGCTCTCCCCAAGTACTGTTTTGGCAAAAGAGTTAGGCCATGTCTAGACTAGCACTTACGTTGGCAAAGCTTTTTGGTGCTCAGGGGTGTGAAAGAAACACCCCCCGAGTGACAGGAATTTTGCCACCGTACGGTGCACAAAGTTATGTCCGCGGGAGATGTTCTTCTGCCGACATTGCTACTGCCACTAGTGGAGCTGGTTTTATTACGGGACAGGAGAGCCCGCCCATTCGCATAACGCAGCTAGACGAGCGCTCTTACCTCGGAACAGCTGGGCTGCCCTAAGCTTGGAAGTGCAGACGTGGCCTTAGTAGCAGAATCTTTACCCAAGCTCGTAGAGTTCATTTCTTTGTGATAGCAATTCAACTTTGGGGAAATATTTGAAAGCAGAAACTTTAATGGCCAATACTTTTTTTTTAAAGCTTAATATACAAGAAAATCATGTCAAAACAGAAGCGAAATGCAGTTGAAATCCGAGGGAGGGGGTATACTCCCGACACTGGCACTGAGAGGTTAAATTAGGCCCAGTAAACCTATGGGCAGCACCTGGAACAGGAGCCCGAGAGCAGGGATTGATTAATCAGACAGGAGGCTCGATTGGAGAGGAACAGGAGGGGCCTGCATAAAGCCAGGTACCTAGCAGGAGAAACAGGCTCCAGGGAGCTGGTCTGCAGTCCCTCTCCTGATGACGGGAGGTGTGTTGGGACTACAGAGGATGTGTTGGGACTACAGAGGATAGCCCACAGTTATTGCCTGGGGCGAGGGAGTTGGGAGGCTGGCTAAAACCAGAGAGGGGGGAAGTCAGGAAGGTAGAAGGTTCAGAGGAAAAGCCGCAAGGAACAGGAGTTCAGAGCTTGAACGCTGCTTAGTGGGCCCCTGAGCTGCAGTAAAGAGTGGGCCCAGGTTCCCCTACCAACCACTGGCACGTGGCACAGACCAGGCAAGGGAAGTGGACTGCCTGAGAATGTTTGAGGGGAAAGCTTTTGTTACATCCCGCTGGGGACCCATGTAGTATTGGATGAATGGACTATAAAATGGAGAGAGAACTGGCTAGAGCATAGGACTCAATGAGTAGTGATCAATGGCTCCATGTCTAGCTGGCAGCCGGTCACAAGTGGAGTGCCCCAGGGGTCGGTCCTGGGGCCGGTTTTGTTCAACATCTTCATTAATGATCTGGAAGAGGGGGTAGATTGCACCCTCAGCAAGTTTGCAGATGACACTAAGCTAGGGGGAGTGGTAGATACCCTGGAAGGGAGGGATAGGATACAGAAGGACCTAAACAAATTGGAAGATTGGGCCAAAAGAAATCTGATGAGATTCAACAAGGACAAGTGCAGAGTCCTGTACTTAGGACGGAAGAATCCCATGCACAGCTACAGACTGGGGACCGACGAGCTAGGCAGCAGTTCTACAGAAAAAGATCTGGGGGTTACAGTGGATAAGAAGCTGGATCTGAGTCAGCAGTGTGCCCTGGTTGCCAAGAAGGCTAATGGCATATTGGGCTGCATTAGTAGGAGCATTGCCAGCAGATCGCGGGAAGTGATTATTCCCCTCTATTCAGCATTGGTGAGGTCGCATTTGGAGTATTGTGTCCAGTTTTGGGCCCCCCACTACAAAAAGGATGTGGACAAGTTGGAGAGAGACCAGCAGAAGGCAACAAAAATGATGAGGGGGCTGGAGCACAAAACTTATGAGGAGAGGCTGAAAGAACTAGGCCTGTTTAGTCTGCAGAAGAGAAGAATGAGGGGGGATTTGATGGGAGCCTTTAATTACTTGAAAGGGGGTTCCAGGGAGGATGGAGCTAGGCTGTTCTCAGTGGTGGCAGATGACAGAACAAGGAGCAACGGTCTCAAGTTGCAGTGGGGGAGGTCTGGGTTGGACATTAGGAAAATGTTTTACACTAGGAGGGTGATAAAGCATTGCAATGGGTTACCTAGGGAGGTGGTGGCATCTCCATTTTTAGAGGTTTTGAAGCTGCTCCTTGACTAAACCCTCTCTGGGATGATTTAGCTGAGGTTAGTCCTGCTTTGAGCAGGGGGTTGGACTAGATACCTCCTGACGTCCCTTCCAACTCTAATATCACTGGACAACAAATTTTTTTGAAAGTTTTGCTTCCTCAGAATATTTTTTTGATTATGCTAGACCCACTTGAAGCTGAACACAAATATAATTTCAGACTACTTGTATCACGTAGGAATTTGGAGAAACACGAAATTGACTTTTATTGAATGTAATGAGTTTAATCGCATATCGGTGCTGATGTTTTGCAATAGTTCAACTGAGCTACAAATGTTTTGTTGATGATTTTCATTTGTACTCGGTATCTGAGGCTTCTTGTTTAAGTGTCCAACAATCATCGGTCAGCTTTGATGGATTCCAGTTGCCCTGATACCATTTTTCCATGATCGCAATGTCCTGGTGAAACCTTTCACCATGCTCGTCACTGACTGCACCAAGATTTGCAGGGAAGAAGTCTAAATGCAAATGCAACAAATGAATCTTTAGTGACATGTTGCACTTCATGGTTTTGTGTGCTTGAAGCATGTTGTCAACCAGCTGCACGTAGTTTGGTGCTCTGTAGTTGCCAAGAAAATTTTCAACAACATCCTTGAAAGCCTTCCATGCGATTTTCTCCGGCCCTACTAGAAGTTCTTCAAACTGCCTGTCATTGATGACCTGTTTGATTTGTGGACCAACAAAAATGCCTTCCTTAATCTTGGCATCAGTTATTCTGGGAAACATCTGTCTCAAATATCGAAATCCTTCACCTTCCATGTTCATCGCTTTCACAAAATTTTTCATCAGTCCGAGTTTTATGTGAAGAGGAGGCAAAAATATCTTTGTTGGGTCTACTAGTGGTTTATGTGCCACATTTTTCTGCCCTGGAACCAACTACTTATGGAGTGGCCAGTCCTTTTTAATGTAATGAGACTCTTTAGCACGGCTGTCCCATTCGCAAATGAAACAACAGTACTTGGTGTATCTGAGCTGCATTCCTAGTGGCAGCGTGACTACTTTCAGATCACCACAGATGTTCCAGTTGTAGTTGCTGTACTGTATGTGTTTAAACAAAACTTCCATATTTCCGTAGGTTTTTTTCATGGGTACTGCATAGCCCAGGGGTTGGCAACCTACCGCGGCTGAAGAGCTGCATGCGGCTCGGGAGCCGAGGGTTGCCAACCCCTGGCATAGCCGATTGGTATTGAAGTGTGGACATTTCTGTTGTGTAACAACACAGCTTTCAGGCTTAACACTGACGAATCAATGAAAAGACGCCATTGTTGTGGGTCTTGCTGGCAACCCAAAACAGTGAACAGCCCATCAATGTCAGTGCAGAAACACAGATTATCAACCTGACCAAAGAATTGTGTCAGATCTTGGTGGCTGCAAAAGACAGAAATGTTTGTGCCTGGTGACATCAGACCCACCCTTGCAGTCTTGAACCCAGTAATTCTGCTTTTGTCTTTGACAAACCCAAGTCCCTGACCAGTCATTTACCTCACATTGAGTGATCAGATGAGGCTCACTCGACGTAAATGGTTCAAAATCTGGATCAGTGTCGTTTTCCATTCCTGGCTCGTGCATCATGGCATCTTCGACTGTGTCCTGTAGGCTCCATGTCTCTGGTGGCTTCGGTACTGGAAGACTGTCGTCATGCGGCACAGGTCTCATGGCTGAAGGGAGATTGGGGTTGTCATGCTGACTGGATTGGGGGGGGGCATATGTGTTATTTGACATCAGTATGTCAAAATGATAATGATTCATTTGAGACATGCCATGTCAGGTACTGTTAGAAAGGTTATAATAGGCTGGAAAAGATGATAATATTTGTGTTCATGTGTGATATGTGTGAGGAAAGTTATGGATATCTTTGCTATACCTGTATTTCAAACTATGCTGCATAAGACACACCCCAGACAGAGAGGTGACAGGACAATAGCCTGCTTAATGGCCTATCAAGACCTTTACAGAAGCAAAAGGCCCAGGAAGGGACTAAGGACGTACCTGAAGAGTTACCAGGACTGGGCCATGTGACTCTGGACTCCATTTTGGTTCCTGTAAAGTTCTACAAAGAGCATGGCCAGAGGAAGAGGGTGTATAAGTTCAAACCAAAGAAACCATTTTGTCTTTGTTCCTGTCCAGCTGCAGACACACCTCTGGGTCAATACATTTTGTAACAGAACTGAAGGGCTTAGACCCATCCAGGTACTAGATGCACACCAGTACCAGGGACTATACAAGCCTTCAGCTCCACAATTCTTCTATAAACCTGATGTATGTGGACTTTTAAATCATTTGTATGTATTTAATTGCTTTAATCCTCTAACATTTCTCACATTGTTTGTTTTCTTTTGATAATAAACCTTTAGTTTTAGTTATTAAAGGATTGGCTGGCAGCGTGGTATTTCGGGTAAGATCCAAACTTATAGTGAACTGGTACTGTGGCTGGTCCTTTGGGATGAGAGGGAATCTTTTAGTAAAGAGCACAGAGCTTAAATAGCTGGTCTCTTTACTGGACCTAGTGGCAGTTTGGGAGCCAGCGACTGAAATGCAGTAAAGGGGGCTGTGTGTATTTGCACAGTGGCTTCTCGATAACCAGTGTGGGGGAATGAGAAGCACTGTTTGTGGCTGGTCGGGAAGTCTGACTTCAGTGTCACCCACCAGTGCTGGGAGAATTCGCTCTCCTTTTACAGCCTGCCCTGACCCTGGCATTATTAGTGGGCTACCCTGGGGACGGACAGGTCACAGGAGTATTCAATGGATTTCTTGTTTTTAGCAGAAAACCCAGACACGTTGGTCAGACAGAAGTAACAGTCTGTCACATGATCCTTCTGCTCTCACCATATCATCGGGACAGCGAACGGCATTGACTTCCGAGTACCTCTAAGCCAAGCTCTAAGCTCGACAGCGCGTGTTGTGCAACAAATGTGAGGAGCCCAGGCTTTGTCCTGATCACCAATTTTACAACCAAAGTAGAGCTCATACGCTTTCTTAATACATGCAGTCATGCTCCGTCTTTGAGGTTTAAGCGTATATTTGCCACAAATGTAACAGAACGTATCGTGGCTGTTGCGACATTGGCGAGACATTTTGCTATCACGAATCATCCTGAAAATACAATTGCTTTATTATTATGAGTACACACAATATGCTGTGTGCATAGAGCATGCGCATCAACATGCATGCAAACTGATATAAACGCAATGCATAGAACGGTGTGTGCGAAATGCTTTTATAGCCTTTCTAAAACCTGTCCTGCCAGCATCCGCCCTGCCTAAGCCTTAGCATTTCCACTGCATGTCGTGTGGCCTGCACTAGGTGCAGTGTCACTGCACGCCCAGGCGTGCTTTGACACAAGATAGAAAACTTTTCAGCTTACATAGAATCATAGAATATTAGAGTTGGAAGGGACCTCAGGAGGTATCTAGTCCAACCCCTGCTCAAAGCAGGACTTTGTGGACAACATTTTAATAGACTTAAATTATGAATTGAAATAACAAATATAGGTGATTTCAAAAAAACAGTACGTGATAGGGAAATTTCATGGTGATTTTCATAATCAGCACCCCAAAATCCATAAGATACACCCAAAAGTATTCAGGAAGCAAAATCTTGTTGTGCAGTGTATTCTGTGATTGTGATCTGACCGCAGGGTTGACTCATAAAGAGGATGCTGTGGTTCATGGAGTGAGAGAGGTCTGCAGAGGGGGAGGACAACGGAGAAAACACCAGAGAAGGACCAAATACCTGGCTATAGCTAATCCCCAGAGCGACCAGGAGGAGGCGCCAGCTGTGGTGAGGGCATCCTGTGACATGCAGGTTTATGTCAGCACTTTGAGGGTGTTAAACTCTGAAGACATTTGGTTGTGCTTGGCACAGGTGTAGTTTGACTTCTGTATTTGGGGGGCCAACTCCAGCCAGGCCAATGGGGCCATGTGTGGGGGCAAATTCTGCTCCTGCCTGAAGCTTGCAGGGTTGGGCCCACCATGGGTCATGGCTGGCCCATGGGACCAGGTGTCTGCTCCGGTGTTTGTTCAGGTCTCTCACAGGGGTCTGGGGTGGGAATTTAACCAGGACCATGGAGTGGCTAACGCACAGGAGCTCTCAGCCAGTGGGGGGAGCCTTGGAAACCATCCAGCCTCCAGGGGCTAGCCCCACTCCCATGTGTGGATCCAAGTGTTCTTTAAGGTCACCCATCCAAGCCTTGAGCCATTTACCCTGTGATACAGAACCACCATCCCTAGGTGGTGTAGCAGCAAAGCACCACCCCGTGACATTCACTGGAGCCCATTCCCAACCAAATCTGTGAGTCTGCACTCTTGAAACTGCCAGCCTAAAAGATCCAGGAAAACACCCACCCAGCTGATGGCTGAGTTCTCTGCATTAAACCAGAGCATGGTTTTATTGACCAAATGGAATGCAATATCGAAGCCAGTTGGTACGACTCGGAAAAGCCTCCTCGGTCTCCTTGGCTGTCAGAAGTAGGAAGAGCAGCTGGGCCCGGTCTTCATTCCAGCATTAGCCATCCCTTTCACTGCGTGGCCTCAGCTGGGAATACTTTAGCTCACCACTTGATGCTACCGTAGGTCGATCCTTTCTCCTGGGGACAAGGGAGTGAGACAGAGACAGCCTAAGAAAGGAATGGGGCTCGGGGTTCCTGTTATGCTACTTGATCTGGCAGTTCTCTGGTGTCTTTTGCCCAAAGGATCCCAAAGTGGCTCATTTTCGGGCTCTCTCTAGGGGTACCCATCTAGTTGTGGGTCTCTGTCCCTTGATCTAGTAAGAACACCTCGCTGTTAGAATGCACTTGACATCTAAGTGCTTTAAAAGGGAGGCAGTGTCGTTATCCACGGTCTAAAGATGGGGTAGCTCACCTAAGCCCTAGTCCACTGTGTGATCCACTAGGCCACACTAGCCTATTGCATTGCCAATCCCTGGATAGCAGCTGATCTATTTATCTCTCTGCTCTCCAGCCCAGAGCTTGCTATGAAGTATGAGTTGTGAAAGAGTGGGGAATATTTGGCAATACTTTTTACGACCCCTATGCGTGCCTCAGTTTCCCCTATCCCCTGCATTATTACCCAGTGGGTGAAAAGGGACTGTTTGCTCTTGGGGAAGGCTAAGCCCCAGGGGTGAATGGTGCCTCACTGTTTGGGGCCTTAGGCCCATATCTGTGGAGCTCTGGAGAAGACAATGGCAGATCCAGTCCCCGGGACATTGAGACCTGGCTATCAACGAGCCAGGGTGATATGGATTTCCCTACCTCTCAGCAGGGGTGCCGAGCTGCATCTCCCCTGCTCAGGAACAGGGGTCTAGGGGACGGGGAGGGGTGAGGTGGAAGTTAAGTGTGGGCTGCAGGAAGCAGTTGAGGGAACAGCTGGGAGTTTGACAAAGGAGATAGACGCAGGGCCAGACGGAGCTTGAACAACGGGGTTCATGATAGCTTCATTTCTCGGTGTTAACCAAGGACGTGATCCAGCAGCTTAATAAACCTGACTGTGCCATCGCTGGCTAAGGCTCATGGCAGGCGCTGGCACGGGTGCACTGCTCCCTCGGACTGTACGCGTCTCTCAGTGGGACTGGCGGAAGGGAGCTCACGGGCTGAAGCAGGTGTGCTGAATGCCCAGAGGTCCGGATTAAGGAGGCAGTGAAGCCATGTGGCTAACCCTGGAGGAACAGTGAGACTTTTAAGGGGTCTGGCTCCTTGAAAGGGTCGACTGGGCCATAGCATCGATCCTGTGGATCCATGACATGGCTGTCATTTTTTTAAAGCATGTAAGCGACTGAGTAAAAATTCTCTTGCAAGTCAATGGGATTCCTAAATTGCTCCGGTATTTTCAAAAGCATCCAGGCCTCTACTCATCCATCTCCCTACCCATCGCTCCCTCTATCCTCAGACTCCGCTAGCCATCCGTCCAGCCATCCATCTATCCCCCTACGCACCCCTCTGTCTAGCGAGCTGTGCTGAAGTGACACACACGCTGGGGATTTCTATAGACCCCTCTTCACAATATATTACACGCACGACCCATGAGAAGATGAAAGGTAAAACGCGGTGATTACAAGACGCTCCCAGAAAACAGATTCCAACCTCAGTGATCCCGGTGCAAATCCGCAGCAACGCCCCTGAGGTCGATGGAGTCAGGGCTGGGTACTGAGCTCATTTGTAAAGAGCAAGCCAGTGTAACCTGGAGCCACCTGCAGCTTGGTTCCAAGTCGGTAAGGGGTAGTGCCAAAACTGAGACAGACAGATTGTGTGACCCAGGCTGTCCTGAGCATTGCTCACAGGAACCGACCATGCTCAGGAACATTGGCTGCAGCCGCTGCCCTCGCCCCGCCCTCACTCGGAGTCAGACGCCATTGCCCGCTCTTGAGAAGGGCTAAAAAGGGGCAAATTGGAGGTGGGGATGGGCAGGGTCTGATCGGGGGACTGACTTTTACTGGCCTGGGTTGTTAAGCCAATGGAGGTGGGGGCAGGAGAGAGGCTGAGGAGCAAAATCAGGGAAGGGGGGTATGAGCCGGTGTTAGCCCAGGGGTGAGGCGCTGCCGGCCTATGGCAGAGGCAAAACCCCAGCCCAGGGAGGGGCAGAGGGGGTAAAAGTGACCCCGCTGGGATGAGCCACCTGGGATCTGCCCTGTTTGCAACAATAGTGTGGGGTTGGAGGGCTGAGGGGTTGCTTGTTTCCCTTCTCCCAGGAGTCTGCAGAAACTGGCGGTGCTGTGGGGGTCACAGGTTTTGGCATAGGGAATCCTGTGTGCCAGAAATAGAGAGGAGACAGAAACTGGGGCGGGGGTCACGGGTTTCGAACCTGGGCATCTTATGGACCAGAAACAGAGACGAGTCACAAATTCTGTCGCACAGAGTATTTGGCACTACACCAGCCCAGGACACAACACCAGCCGTCAGTCAGCGCCTTGCACTTCCCTCTGGGCTCCCCTCCCTAGGGCTGGACGCTGGGGCCTGCATGGGCAGGATTGGGCAGCTGTGGCTGCCGGGGAATGGATTGAGCAGCTGCAGTTCAAGGGGAAGGACCGATCACGGCTCTTTCTGAGCTGCAGCTGGCTGGCTCTGCAAAAATCCTGGAGGTTGCGTCATGTGTGAAAAATTTGCGGGGGTAGAGGACAGAGGAGAGAGCCTCGAAAGAGGCAATGGCCGGGAAAACCCAGACTTATGCCAATCCTACCTGAGTCTCCAGCACTGGACGAGCTTGGCCTGGCTTGCCTGGGCATGGGGGCGACTACGCCTGCTTGGAGACAATAGGGAGCTCACTCAGAAAGAAACCAGAGCAGCCTCCGCACATCCCCTGCCCCTGCTGGGATCCCCCTCCTGGCCTGTACCCTCCATGGCACCAGCCTCTCCCGCTGCTGGGATCCTTCCCCTCACCAGGAGACACCCCTCAGCCTTTGGCCAGGTCCCCATAGCACAATCCCAGCTTGCTACAGCAGCAGGGAGCTGCCCGGACAACCAGCCTCTCGGTGCAGTTAACCCAGCGTGACTTCGGGGCTCTCCATAAATCACAGAGCGTACCACGGGGCTGGGCCTTGAACATCACCAAAAAACCGCAGGGGTTACTGGCCCGTCCCTGAGGCAGCCGGACAAATGTCAACTCACCCTGGACTCTGGACAGGCTGCTGCTGCTCGGTGCTGGGGTCGGCTGGGAGCCACCTCCAGCTGCAGGAGAGACTAGGAGAGAAGGAGGGGAGAAGTTCATCAAGCCGCTCCCCCACAAGGACGGGGATCTGGGAGCTAGCACGGGAAAGTTTGGGGTGACCCATAGCTGAGTGGGGGGGGACATTGCAATGAGGAATCAGTGGCGGGGAAGAGAAAGAAAAAAACCTCACCCATAGGAAGGAGACTGTTGGACTGATGAAGCAAGGAATAATGTTCCGTGGATCCAGGGACCTTCTCCCTCAGGGTGTGCTTGAGCAACTCCAAATCTATCTATTTATCCCCTGTGCCCATCCCTCCTTCTCCCCCTGTCCCTCCCTTTCCAACACCCCTTCACTCTTTTTCTGTCTCCAGGTGAAGAGATCTGTCTTTCTGGGTCTCTCTCCCCACACCCCAACAGCTGTTGTCTCTCTCTGGTGCGTGTCTCTCTCCGATACACAATCGCCCAGGGTGGAGCAGGTGGGAAATTTCTGTAGTATTTTTTTTTCACCCCTCCGTTTCCCCACCCACGGTGCAGCGATCCCTGCTGGGTGTGACGGGGTCATATCCCGCTTGGCAAGGAGAAGAAAAAGGTGGGGGTTGGGCGGCTAGAACCATCAACTATTGGCCCCCATGTGGACAGAGTGGCTTGCTGACACAGTGGAAGACCCTGACTCACTATGAAGAGCTAGGCCAGGGAGTTAGGTGTCTAAACCCCTTTGGATCCGTGACTCCGAGTGGCACTCTTGCCTGAGAGGAGACCACACACTTCTGTCCTTATGCCAGGAAGCCAGCAGCATGGCTGATTTCTTGGCTTGGCAGGCAGACAAGCAGGCAGTTCCCCTAACAGGGCGCCCTGTCCAGATGAGACCCCACCCCTTAGGGAGGGGGCGATCTCCCTCTTGAGAGCTCCCAGCTCACCCATCGCTTTGGCCTGGCGCAGGTTGTGTGCCAAGTCCTTCTTGTCCATGGCCTCCAGCACGTTCCAGGCCACTTCCAGCGCGTAATCCTCCTTGTAGTAGCTGATCAGCTTCCGAGTGATTTCTACAGTGTCCGCTTTTTCCAGCTCGCCCCACTTGATACGACTATAGCCTGCCTCGGGCTGGAAATTGTTCAGCTTGTCTTTAAACATCTTCAAGTCTGACTCGCCCAGCTCCTTAAGGGTGTCATGCAGATGATCTCTCAATGTCTTTTCCATCCTCCTTGCTCCCAGGCGGTTATGGCAGGGAGGAAAGTGTCCCAAATCCCACTTAAAATGAAAGTATAACAAACTTTAACCATCTGCAGCTGAGTCCCGCCCTCTTCCTGAGCCCTGTGTCTCATTCTCTGCCACGCTTTCCTGCGCTCTGCTCAGCTGGGAGATAATCATTTTGCTCCTGCTCTGGTTCCTGATTCTTGTGGCCCTTTTGTGGGATCAGGACGTATGCTTCAGGGGGCTGCAGGGGGCTCCAATTCACTCCTGTTGCCTTGTGCTGTGCCCTGGCTGTGAAGGTGAGAGGAGTTGGGGTGGTGGGGCAAATAGGCAGGAGGCGTGGTAAGGGCGGTGC